>VCKV01000336.1:0-600000 GCA_005876975.1 Drosophila orena | reverse complement strand
TGAGACACCATTATCGCCCCAGACTGGATCAAATGGGACTGACAAGGAAGATCAACAACCTAAGGGTCACTAGCATTAGAGATCTGGACATAAAAGTGAGATTCATTGTAGAAGAAATAACAGATTTTGCGGTTTTCGAAAATAACGAAAGCCTGGTTAACATTTTAAGCTCCTTACTAATACAAAGAATTAAGGAATTGGCAGCAGGGTCAATGGCGGTTTCGCTAATGCCACTTACAACAGTACAGACAGTTAGGAATGAGATAGCCAAATACATGGGCCTAAATTTCGGAAACTTAAACCACAAACTATTAATCAGAAAAAACATAGACAACAATAATCCAAGCAATAACACTGAACAAAATAACGGAAACAAAATAACTACAGAGACAATTACAGACTTATAATAATCCTATATGGGTCGTAGACAAAAAAAGCATCGGCGAGGTGGAGCACAGATAAAAGCGTATGGGTATTTTAGGAAACTAAATCATAAGACAACCGATGAGAAATACCCAAATCCATCCATTTCGACTATATTGTCAATCTTGGGCGGGGCTTAATGGTTAACTCCACTGTACCTCAAGTCAGGGTTTCAAATTGAATTATCTGAAAGAGACTGTAAAAACACAACGTTCTTTGTCAACAACGGGAGAAAAATTCCCCAAGTATTTTTCAACGGACAATTGATAAGTCCAAGTCAAAGGAAGACCATACAATTGACATTGAGTGGGTACTGAAAAACGTTAGGGATGCAGGTATTTGAGTGCTTTAGGAAAATAAACAAGTTTTAAAAAAAAAACGTGGAATATTTGGGATTGGCAGTACGTAGAGGCGGGATTCAGTCCTCAAAGACTTTTACCCACCGAAACCCTATTCCCCTTAGGTCATTTTCAGGTTTAGCACGTTACTATAGCTGCTTCATAACGAGCAGCATTACCAGCATTGCAAGGCCCTTAACAGAAGGGCGAAAATGTTTAATTAAGTGCCAATTACTCAAGAGAGGTAATAATCGAATAGTCACCAGGGCAAACGAAGCCTTTGATAAACTTAAAAATATACTGGCCTCCGAAGATGTAATGCTGTCCTAACAAAAATACAAAATGACTTTTGACCTTACAACTGATGCGTCTGGCTAACGACTGGGAGCAGTACTGCCTCAAGGCGACCGCACGATAAGAATGATCTCGCGAACATAAATTTTGCCACAAATGAGCATGAGCTTCTCACCATTACTTGTATAATTTCTTGTATGGTGTTAAGAATTTTAACATTCATACAGACCACCAAACATTAACCTTCTCGGTATCGGACAAATACCTGAATGCAGAAATAAAGCATTGGAAAACCTTAATCGATGAGCCCAACGAAAACAGAATTTGGTAGCGGACGCTCTGTCTCGCCAAAATGTCAACGCGTTAGAGGATTCAACAGTCTCGGATGCTGCCAATATCCACAGTGAAGAATCCCTCACATATACCATTGGATCCACAGACATACCGGTGAATTGCTTTCGGAACCAGATTATTCTCGAAGAAGGGACTACTCCTCAACTAAAGACGTATATTTTGTTTAAGACAAAAACTCGTCACATAATTAATTTTTCCGATCGCAGACATTATTGGAAGCCATTAAAGATGCAGTAAACGCCAACGTGGTCAACGTAATTCAGTGCGAGCTACCCATATAAGCTTTCATTCAACACGGACTAGTTGAGGCATTCCCTTCTACCACCTTTAGATATTGCAAGAACGTGGTTACAGATGTGGTGTACTCAACGGAACAAAAGGAAATTGCTACAGCTGAATATAATCGCGCACACCGAGCAGCGCAAGAAAATCCAAAACACATACTTGGGGACTATTTAAAAAAAAAAAAATAGTTGGCTTATTGTCGGAAATATCCGCAAACTGTAGAATTTGTGTAATGAGTAAACATAATCGGCACCAAAAAAAAAAACAGGAAATAGGGAAAACCCCGATACCATAATACGCCGGAGAAATGTTGTAAGCAGATGTTTACTCCACTGCCAGTAAATATTTTTAAAATGCATCGACAAATTTTGCAAGTACGCAGTAGTACATCTAAAGACACTAGAATAATAAGATGCGTAACGGCCATACATTGGTTTTGCACTATGCAGCCACTTTTTTGGTGGCGGCAATAATTGCTCTCTTCCCGCTCGCGTAAAATTGAGAGCATAAAAATCTAAAAATAGAATTCACTTGCTTGTGTGAGTGAAAACAGTAAGCAAAAAAGTGTGCATGTGTGCGTAGTTGTGCTAGAAGACGATTTTCGGTCCGCAATCAATTTTGATCTAAGAAACGAATTTGATTTATGTTTTCGTCAATTTCGTTGTAATATGAGCTAATAAAATATTATTTAAAAATTGATGCCGTGACTATCATTTTTTTTTAGAAGTTGTTTTAATATTCTTTAGTTAAAATCGCCGCTCGAATTAGCTACCGTTTACATATAAATATTTTTATTATTAATTATCTGTAATAAATGTAATTTTTGGGGTCGTATATTTATATGACTTTCGAGTCGACTTGAAATAATAAATGTTAAACATTAAAATATTTCCATGTTCTAAGCTAGTTTTCTAACTATTGCTTTTCGATATAATTTGCTCCTTTTTTAAAATTAATTTTATTAAATTTTTGTACTATATATTTATATATTATATATTTATTTATTTTTAGTCGTCACTAATTTTTCATTTATGAGATATATTGCTGAGTGAATATTTTTTTTGAAACATTTTTAATGTTTTCGTGTTTTTATGGCACTGACGTCAAACTTCACCAGGGGACTGTGAACGACATCTCTTTTGTGGAGGCGATCTTACAGCATTGAAATCAATATCATCATTTTTGCAACTCTCATATTTAGTTAGGTTGCGATCTGCCATTGTTCCTATCCTGAGATATTTTACGCTAATATCATCTGGCGAGAAATGATCTTGGAATAAAAACAGTGATGAAGTGCTCGCCACAAAATCTTCTGTATACTGGCACTTTTCCGCCCATTTCATTAAAATTGTTGGATCCGTTTCAGGAAACCTAAACAATTTAAGAGCGGGGTAATCGCGCCTAGATTTCTGACAGTGGGGAAGGCTGCACTTGTTCCCACTGATATTTGATCTTTTTTTGTCGGCCATAGCCAATTTTTTTTACATAAAACAATTAATGTTAAATTCAAAAGTTCAAACCTTTATCGAAAAGCAGCAGTACCAGCACAACGTAATAAAGGCGCGACAAATTTTGAAAATATGTACAAGTTATCACCCTCAGGCGCTAATACTTCTTACGGTAAATGTAAACAATATTCCATAACCAAATTCAAGACCAGCGCCAAGTATTTTTCTTTGTAAACAACATTTCATATGACACTTATGTCAGTCAGCACTATACCATTAGATGCAAACCACAGTAAACCAATGCTCAATATTTGTCCCCACTTAAAGCTGCAGCTGGTTAACATAAACAATATAATTTCTCTATAATTCAACTTTGGCTTAGCACCAAACCACTTAAAGCTCAGCATCAGAGATCGGCCACGCAGCTGGTCAACATAAACAATATTTTGTTTGTCCCTCGCTCCAAAATCATAACATAGCCCAGTCGATAACATAACATAACATTCAATAACATTTTCTCTCTCAGAACTTTTGTCCCGATCAAAATAAGCTTTCGGCAAGCTTTGCATTTTCTCTCTCAGAACTTTTGTACCGATCAAAATAAGCTTTCGGCAAGCTTTGAGCCTTCAAGAAAGAAGCTTTAGCATATCTTAGCTGACTTGCAGCATAAGTCCACAATTGTATTTTAGTTCTAATTTTGGCTTTAAATAAATCGGAAGTTTCTTTCCCTACGAAAATAAATTTTTTTTCCAATACGTGTTCCGCATTGGTTAATTGGCGCCCAAACGTGGGGCTCGCGTGTAATAAAACCACAGGAAAGGATATAAGGATAATTCCCTTTAAAAACTCCTTAGTGTAAACGCGAGTGAACGAATCCGATACAAGCTGTGAACTCAAAAATAAAAAACCAAGCGCTGAAACTAATTTTCAAAAAGTATTGAAACAAATGTGTATTGTGCACTTAAAAATTTCAAAAAAATTTGAAAAAAATATTGTGCTTGTCGATTTCAAGGTGCGCGCTCATACCGATTAACTACAAAATATCGGCACGCCGCAACCAAAACAATACTAGTGAATGCGCCGCTCATACCGATTAACTATAAAATATCGGCACACGGCGTATGTCCATAAACCATACTTAGAAGGAAGACCATATAAACCATATTCAGAAGGAAGACCCCCTAAAGTTTAAGCCATATTTAGAAGGAAGACCCCTTACAGAAGACCATCCAAGTGAGCTTCGCGGATTAAATTTTTTTTTTTAATTAAAACATAGTTTATTTAAGAACAAATATTAAAATTTCTTTATATCTATAAATTTTTTATATTAATTAATTATATATTATATATTCCGTAAAAATAAGAGGAAATAAAACCAATAAAACCAAAGCTCTTCAAGAACAAATTGCAGAATTAAAACTTCAATTCAATTCAAATTTGAATGTTGTACAAGAATATACAGCCACACAGATAAACGATCAGGTTAAATGTGACGAATCATTTGACGTGATTAAATCAATTCCAGAGTTCGGAGGTAATTATAACAGTTATGTTAGTTGGCGCGAAGCAGCATGTTACGCAATGAGAATGTACAAAGAAGGAAGTAGGAAGTATGTAGGTGCTCTAACAATATTAAGAAATAAAGTAACAGGAAGAGCAAATGACACTTTAACTAATCACGGTACAGTCCTAAATCTTGACGCAATATTATCTAGATTGGATTTCGCCTACAGCGACAGGCGACCAATTTACATTATAGAGCAGGAGCTTAGTGTACTGAGACAAGGTAATATGACCGTCTTGGAATATTATAATTTAGTTAATAAAAAATTAACACTTTTAATAAATAAGACAATAATGACATACGGTGACAAAGCTAACGTTATTCAGGAAATGAATAACAAAAATAGAGATAACGCTTTACGAATCTTCATTACAGGCCTCAATGGTTCCTTATCAGAAGTTTTGTTTTCATTAAAACCCGAAAATTTGCCTAATGCTTTGGCAAAAGCCCAAGAGCTTGAAGCAAATTATCAAAGAGCCCATTTTGCATACAATCATTATGCCAATTCCCAACAGAATAGTAATTCTAAAAATAAAAATCAGCAAAAAGGATCCGATAACCCACATAAAACAAGCCATAGATATGATAACAATTTACGTTTCAATCGAGTTGCTAATAATCAAGACCAAAATACAAATACAAATGTTTTTGCTCACAGCAATAATACTCCGCAACCCCCCCAAGTTCCAATGGACAATACCATTCAGGTATTAAATAGACCCCCATATAATCAGAATCTAAATCAGAATCAGAATCAAAATGTTTACCAAGGAAAGAAACGGGAACCTGCCCCACCTTCAAGTCAACAACCAAATAAAGTTAGGCGCATTAATAATTTAAACGAGGACCATTTTTTAGGGGAAGAGCCGGAGAACTCCCACACATCTTCAGGCGAGACAGAAAATTAAATAAAACTTTAAAAATACTTATTGACACGGGTGCTACCTCGTGCTATATAAGAAAAGGCATTTACAATAATCCCCAAGAATTAGTTATTAAGAAAAGAGTAAAAACTGTAAATGGCTACAGCATTATTACACATTTTTCCGAAATTATGATTTTCGGTAGGAAGCATAGGTTTTACGAAATAAGTAATTTAGAATCAGATTTATTGATAGGTTATAAATTATTGAAAGAATTAAATGCTATTATAGATCTTTCAAAAGGAACTTTAAATATTCAAGGTAAAATAGAAGTAATAAACTGCATAAACCCAGCTGAAGACACAGTTGGTAATTTGCAAAGTTCAGATGAAGACTCAAAAGTAGCTTCATATCTGCATTCCCAAAATAAGAAAGAGCAAACGTTTTTTCCCTTATTCCAAGTATCTGACACAGAATCATCGTCATTAAGTGACAATGATTACCCACATGCTATAGAAGACAATAACGATAGTAACCCTGAACCAAAGGCCAAAAAGAAGAAGGAGAAAATGAGCAGACGCCGTAGACCGTCGATATCCTCAAATAACAGTAATTCTTCTGTCTTTTGTGAAGTAAATCACACCGTTAACGAAACGGAGGGTTTAAATACCCTAGAACATAAAATTGTTCAAGAAATACAGGCAAAGCATTCACAGATTCAAACATATCTTCCCTTTAGAACAGATATTAAAGGCGAGATAAGAACATTGAATGAAAATGCCATTTATAGTAAACAATATCCTTATCCTCATTCAGTTAACACCTTTGTTAACCAGGAAATAAAAAGGATGTTGAGCGAAAACATTATAAGACCCAGTAAAAGTCCTTATAATTCCCCAGTATGGGTAGTAGGAAAAAAGGGTTATAATGAGGACGGCAGTAAAAAAAATCGATTAGTGATCGATTTTAAAAAATTAAACGATAATACTATACCCGACAGGTATCCAATGCCTGATCCAACCATTATTTTGTCAAATTTAGGTAAAGCTCGGTTTTTCTCAACAATTGATTTGGAATCGTGATTCCATCAAATATTGATGAAAACGAAGACATAGAAAAATCTGCTTTTTCTATTAACAACGGAAAATATGAATTCCTCAGGTTACCTTTTGGATTGTCAAATGCGCCAAGAATCTTTCAAAGGGCCATGGACAATATTTTACGTGATAAAGTTGGGAAAACTTGTCACATATATATGGATGACATAATAGTTTTTTCCGAAACAGCCGAGCAGCATTACTATGATTTACAAGAAATCATAGACATATTATTTCAAGCCAACATGAAAATATCATTAGAAAAATCAAAATTTTTCAGAAAAGAAACTGAATTTTTAGGTTATATTGTTTCATATAAAATAATAAAAACAGACCCACAAAAGATTAAAACCATTATAGATTATCCACTCCCCAGTAATATAAAAGAATTGCGAGGTTTTCTAGGTTTAACCGGTTATTACAGAAAATTTGTACAAAATTACGCTAATATAGCTAAACCATTAACAAAATTACTTCAGGGCCATAATGGCATGGTAACGAAACACATGTCCAAAAAAACACAAATAACTTTAGATGAAGAGAGTATTTTAGCATTTGAGAATTTAAAATCCCATTTAACTGCAAACATTGAATTAAATCAACCAGATTATTCAAAAAAATTTATATTATTCACTGATGCATCCGACATAGCCATAGGAGCAGTCTTATCGCAAGATAACAAACCCATCACTTTTGTTTCGAAAACACTGAATAAAACAGAAAGAAACTATGCAACTAACTAAAGAGAATTATATGCCATAGTTTGGGCATTAAAAACCCTTAGAAATTACCTATATGGAGTAACAAATCTAGAGATACACACAGACCATCAACCACTTTCTTTTGCAGTTTCTGCACGCAACCCAAACTCAAAAATGAAAAGATGGCATGCTTTTATTGAAGAATTTTCACCTAAAATTTACTATAAACCCGGCAAAACTAATGTAGTTGCAGACGCCTTATCAAGAATTGAAATAAATAACATTTCCAACATAAATCATTTGTCCGATTCATCTGATGATGAAACTATTCATTCAGCCGAAAGTAGTTATGAAGTTGAAATAGAAGAGACTAATAAGCCTTTGAATCAATTTAAACAACAATTACTTATTTCAAAAAATAATTTTACAATCCACGAAAAAATTGACATTTTTAATAAAACCAGGCACATTATAGAGTATGATACAGTTGACAATTTACTAACTATACTTAAAGAGTTCCTTCAACCAAACCTTACTACAGGAATCCCTTGCACACCTGAAGATTTATACGAAATACAAAAAATGCTAGAACATACTTTCACAAATAGGTTTTTATACACAAAAAAGTTTGCCTATGATATTACAAATATAAACGATCAAGAAGAAGAAACACACGCCCGCGCTCATAGAGGTTTTGACGAAAACCTTAAACAAATTCTTAAATATTATTATTGGCCAAAATTATACGAAAAATTAAAACAACACATTCGTAATTGCGAAATTTGCAACAAAAATAAATACAACAGACATCCAAAACAGATCCCAATATCCAAAGCACCCATTCCACTTAAAGAAGGTGAACAATTACACATTGATATTTTTTATGCTCAAAAATTAACGTTTTTAACTTGCATTGATGCCTATTCAAAATACTTAGTAGTAAAATCAATAGAAAATAAATCGAACATGGAATCTAAAATTTTAGAACTAATCCAGCCATTTCCATTCGCTAAATCCATCATGATGGATAACGAGCCAGTTTTTTCTTCAGCCCAGTTTAAATCGGCAATGGAACGTGCCGGTTTAATTATTTATTATACAGACCCCAGACACAGTTTAACTAATGGACAAGTAGAAAGAGTTCACTCAACTCTAATTGAAATAGCCCGTTGCATTCAAGAAGAATATAAATTAATGGACTACACTGAAGTTATATACCGATCAGTAAAAGAATATAATAATACAATACAATCAACCACACAACATAAACCATACGACATATTATTTAACAGAACAGATCATACGGATTTACCAAAGAGGTTAGATGCAGTTCAAGAAAAAATGTTAGAGCACCATAATAAAAAAAGAACATCAAAAAATTATCAAGTAGGAGAAGTTATTTATGAGAAAAAACACGGCGAACGAAACAAATTACAACCAAGATATAAAAAACAGACAGTTAAAGAAGATTTGGGCAATAAAGATAAAATAAATAATAGAGACCGTATAATCCACAAAGATAATATTAAATTCTAACATATTTTTACATTTTTATATTATTTTTTTTTAGAATGTATATTTTATATATATTATACGTCCTTTTACCATTTTGTGCACCGGATATTATTGATTATTCACACGAGGACTTTATTTTACTTGAAGACACAGATAATCTTTTTTTATACGAAGATTATGGAGAACTTTTTCACATTACTAACTTAAGTTTTTATACGGATATTTTTAAACAAGAATTAATATATGCAAAGGAAATAAATTCACAAGTCGGTTGGGAATTTGATAGGGAATTAAAATTAGTAACCACACTATTTTCACAGCTTACACCCCATAAAATTAATAAACGTGGCATAAATGAACTTGGAACAATTTTTAAATGGATTACAGGCACACCAGACCATAATGACATGTTAGCAATTCAAAATAAAATCAATGACCTCATAGAAAACAACAATAAGCAAAATAAAATTAATTCTGCAATTTTCAAAGAAATTATCAAATCTACAGATTTGTTAAAATCCCTTCATTATGACCAACAATTCCAAATGAGAAAACATCGATTAAAACTGTTGTCAATAGACTTACAAAATTTACTTGATACAATTACATTTTCAAAAGCCAAAGTTTTATATCCCCAAATTTTAAATAATCATGAAATGGCAGAAATATTTACCCATGAAAAATTTAATGTAACTTTAATAGATTTATTAGATGTTTCTAGTTTTTCAATAGTTTCATACAAAGGTTTAATCATCTTGTTTATTAAATATCCCATTATTAATCATAATTGTAAGTTGCACCACGCCAAAGCTATATCCCAGAAAGATGGAAAATTACTAATTGATGACAAAATTGCTAAATGTAATAACACATATTACCCCATTGCAAACTTTAAAAAGGAAATTTATAATAATTTTGCTCAAATAAAATGTATAGAAAATTGCTTTCTAAACTTATTAAATAGAAAATTTACAAATTGTAAGAAAATAGCTGAAAAAAATAAGCCAATAGAATTCATAGCAGATGGCGCTATTTTAGTATCAGGAACAAATGTTATAAACGAAACATGGTATACAGGAACTTATCTAATTACTTTTAAAACACAAGTAACCATAAATAATTTTACATTTGTCAATACCAAACAAAAATTGTTAAATTATATTGAACACAACGACTTACAAATTACTTAATTAACGAATACTTACAAAGCAATGACACTGAACTAAAACTTCAAAATACCAAACTGTTATCACCTATTTTGGTTCCAATTGAACAAAATCACACAGAAATCACATGTATATTAATTTTAATTATTTTAATATTCCTCATGTTAAAGCTTCTTAAATATTTATTCCCAAAATTAAATTTAAACCCCATCAAACTTATAAATTTAAAAGCATTTTTTAAAAGAAAACCAAAACAAAATCATAAATCTGAGATTGAAATTGAAACTTTGAAATCATTAAATGACAAAATAGATCAATTATCCCATTAAGAATCGGGGACGATTCATTTTAAGAAAGGGAGGAGTTATCACCCTCAGGCGCTAATACTTCTTACGGTAAATGTAAACAATATTCCATAACCAAATTCAAGACCAGCGCCAAGTATTTTTCTTTGTAAACAACATTTCATATGACACTTATGACAGTCAGCACTATACCATTAGATGCAAACCACAGTAAACCAATGCTCAATATTTGTCCCCACTTAAAGCTGCAGCTGGTTAACATAAACAATATAATTTCTCTATAATTCAACTTTGGCTTAGCACCAAACCACTTAAAGCTCAGCATCAGAGATCGGCCACGCAGCTGGTCAACATAAACAATATTTTGTTTGTCCCTCGCTCCAAAATCATAACATAGCCCAGTCGATAACATAACATAACATTCAATAACATTTTCTCTCTCAGAACTTTTGTCCCGATCAAAATAAGCTTTCGGCAAGCTTTGCATTTTCTCTCTCAGAACTTTTGTACCGATCAAAATAAGCTTTCGACAAGCTTTGAGCCTTCAAGAAAGAAGCTTTAGCATATCTTAGCTGACTTGCAGCATAAGTCCACAATTGTATTTTAGTTCTAATTTTGGCTTTAAATAAATCGGAAGTTTCTTTCCCTACAAAAATAAATTTTTTTTCCAATACGTGTTCCGCATTAGTTAATTTACACTTCTAAAATTTTTTTTATTTTGTACTACTTAGGACAATAACTTATCGCAATTGTGCTTTAATAAATCAGAAAATCAATTTTTTTTAATTCAAAAATGCGTTTATATTATTAAAATTTCGAGAAACAGGAGCACTACGTATTTGTCAGCTTTAAGCAAACAAATTAAGAGGAACTAAAAGAAGAAAGAATACATTTGGCGCGCTTTTTTACCCACCCAAAATTTCGCGGTTAAATCTATGTTTGAGGCCTATGACCGCGCTAATCACCCCCCGCGTGGTCATATCTCTTGACACTTCGGCAATAGGCCGCTGCAATCGTACTTAAATGTAGCTGCCACTTATGCTGTCGTGGACAAAAAAAGCATCGGCGAGGTGGAGCACAGATAAAAGCGTATGGGTATTTTAGGAAACTAAATCATAAGACAACCGATGAGAAATACCCAAATCCATCCATTTCGACTATATTGTCAAACTTGGGCGGGGCTTAATGGTTAACTCCACTGTACCTCAAGTCAGGGTTTCAAATTGAATTATCTGAAAGTGACTGTAAAAACACAACGTTCTTTGTCAACAACGGGAGAAAAATTCCCCAAGTATTTTTCAACGGACAATTGATAAGTCCAAGTCCAAGGAAGACCATACAATTGACATTGAGTGGGTACTGAAAAACGTTAGGGATGCAGGTATTTGAGTGCTTTAGGAAAATAAACAAGTTTTAAAAAAAAAACGTGGAATATTTGGGATTGGCAGTACGTAGAGGCGGGATTCAGTCCTCAAAGACTTTTACCCACCGAAACCCTATTCCCCTTAGGTCATTTTCAGGTTTAGCACGTTACTATAGCTGCTTCATAACGAGCAGCATTACCAGCATTGCAAGGCCCTTAACAGAAGGGCGAAAATGTTTAATTAAGTGCCAATTACTCAAGAGAGGTAATAATCGAATAGTCACCAGGGCAAACGAAGCCTTTGATAAACTTAAAAATATACTGGCCTCCGAAGATGTAATGCTGTCCTAACAAAAATACAAAATGACTTTTGACCTTACAACTGATGCGTCTGGCTAACGACTGGGAGCAGTACTGCCTCAAGGCGACCGCACGATAAGAATGATCTCGCGAACATAAATTTTGCCACAAATGAGCATGAGCTTCTCGCCATTACTTGTATAATTTCTTGTATGGTGTTAAGAATTTTAACATTCATGCAGACCACCAAACATTAACCTTCTCGGTATCGGACAAATACCTGAATGCAGAAATAAAGCATTGGAAAACCTTAATCGATGAGCCCAACGAAAACAGAATTTGGTAGCGGACGCTCTGTCTCGCCAAAATGTCAACGCGTTAGAGGATTCAACAGTCTCGGATGCTGCCAATATCCACAGTGAAGAATCCCTCACATATACCATTGGATCCACAGACATACCGGTGAATTGCTTTCGGAACCAGATTATTCTCGAAGAAGGGACTACTCCTCAACTAAAGACGTATATTTTGTTTAAGACAAAAACTCGTCACATAATTAATTTTTCCGATCGCAGACATTATTGGAAGCCATTAAAGATGCAGTAAACGCCAACGTGGTCAACGTAATTCAGTGCGAGCTACCCATATAAGCTTTCATTCAACACGGACTAGTTGAGGCATTCCCTTCTACCACCTTTAGATATTGCAAGAACGTGGTTACAGATGTGGTGTACTCAACGGAACAAAAGGAAATTGCTACAGCTACATTCCACTTAAAGAAGGTGAACAATTACACATTGATATTTTTTATGCTCAAAAATTAACGTTTTTAACTTGCATTGATGCCTATTCAAAATACTTAGTAGTAAAATCAATAGAAAATAAATCAAACATGGAATCTAAAATTTTAGAACTAATCCAGCCATTTCCATTCGCTAAATCCATCATGATGGATAACGAGCCAGTTTTTTCTTCAGCCCAGTTTAAATCGGCAATGGAACGTGCCGGTTTAATTATTTATTATACAGACCCCAGACACAGTTTAACTAATGGACAAGTAGAAAGAGTTCACTCAACTCTAATTGAAATAGCCCGTTGCATTCAAGAAGAATATAAATTAATGGACTACACTGAAGTTATATACCGATCAGTAAAAGAATATAATAATACAATACAATCAACCACACAACATAAACCATACGACATATTATTTAACAGAACAGATCATACGGATTTACCAAAGAGGTTAGATGCAGTTCAAGAAAAAATGTTAGAGCACCATAATAAAAAAAGAACATCAAAAAATTATCAAGTAGGAGAAGTTATTTATGAGAAAAAACACGGCGAACGAAACAAATTACAACCAAGATATAAAAAACAGACAGTTAAAGAAGATTTGGGCAATAAAGATAAAATAAATAATAGAGACCGTATAATCCACAAAGATAATATTAAATTCTAACATATTTTTACATTTTTATATTATTTTTTTTTAGAATGTATATTTTATATATATTATACGTCCTTTTACCATTTTGTGCACCGGATATTATTGATTATTCACACGAGGACTTTATTTTACTTGAAGACACAGATAATCTTTTTTTATACGAAGATTATGGAGAACTTTTTCACATTACTAACTTAAGTTTTTATACGGATATTTTTAAACAAGAATTAATATATGCAAAGGAAATAAATTCACAAGTCGGTTGGGAATTTGATAGGGAATTAAAATTAGTAACCACACTATTTTCACAGCTTACACCCCATAAAATTAATAAACGTGGCATAAATGAACTTGGAACAATTTTTAAATGGATTACAGGCACACCAGACCATAATGACATGTTAGCAATTCAAAATAAAATCAATGACCTCATAGAAAACAACAATAAGCAAAATAAAATTAATTCTGCAATTTTCAAAGAAATTATCAAATCTACAGATTTGTTAAAATCCCTTCATTATGACCAACAATTCCAAATGAGAAAACATCGATTAAAACTGTTGTCAATAGACTTACAAAATTTACTTGATACAATTACATTTTCAAAAGCCAAAGTTTTATATCCCCAAATTTTAAATAATCATGAAATGGCAGAAATATTTACCCATGAAAAATTTAATGTAACTTTAATAGATTTATTAGATGTTTCCAGTTTTTCAATAGTTTCATACAAAGGTTTAATCATCTTGTTTATTAAATATCCCATTATTAATCATAATTGTAAGTTGCACCACGCCAAAGCTATATCCCAGAAAGATGGAAAATTACTAATTGATGACAAAATTGCTAAATGTAATAACACATATTACCCCATTGCAAACTTTAAAAAGGAAATTTATAATACTTTTGCTCAAATAAAATGTATAGAAAATTGCTTTCTAAACTTATTAAATAGAAAATTTACAAATTGTAAGAAAATAGCTGAAAAAAATAAACCAATAGAATTCATAGCATAGCATAGAATTCATGTTATAAACGAAACATGGTATACAGGAACTTATCTAATTACTTTTAAAACACAAGTAACCATAAATAATTTTACATTTGTCAATACCAAACAAAAATTGTTAAATTATATTGAACACAATAGACTTACAAATTACTTAATTAACGAATATTTACAAAGCAATGACACTGAACTAAAACTTCAAAATACCAAACTGTTATCACCTATTTTGGTTCCAATTGAAAAAAATCACACAGAAATCACATGTATATTAATTTTAATTATTTTAATATTCCTCATGTTAAAGCTTCTTAAATATTTATTCCCAAAATTAAATTTAAACCCCATCAAACTTATAAATTTAAAAGCATTTTTTAAAAGAAAACCAAAACAAAATCATAAATCTGAGATTGAAATTGAAACTTTGAAATCATTAAATGACAAAATAGATCAATTATCCCATTAAGAATCGGAGACGATTCATTTTAAGAAAGGGAGGAGTTATCACTTCTTACGGTAAATGTAAACAATATTCCATAACCAAATTCAAGACCAGCGCCAAGTATTTTTCTTTGTAAACAACATTTCATATGACACTTATGACAGTCAGCACTATACCATTAGATGCAAACCACAGTAAACCAATGCTCAATATTTGTCCCCACTTAAAGCTGCAGCTGGTTAACATAAACAATATAATTTCTCTATAATTCAACTTTGGCTTAGCACCAAACCACTTAAAGCTCAGCATCAGAGATCGGCCACGCAGCTGGTCAACATAAACAATATTTTGTTTGTCCCTCGCTCCAAAATCATAACATAGCCCAGTCGATAACATAACATAACATTCAATAACATTTTCTCTCTCAGAACTTTTGTCCCGATCAAAATAAGCTTTCGGCAAGCTTTGCATTTTCTCTCTCAGAACTTTTGTACCGATCAAAATAAGCTTTCGACAAGCTTTGAGCCTTCAAGAAAGAAGCTTTAGCATATCTTAGCTGACTTGCAGCATAAGTCCACAATTGTATTTTAGTTCTAATTTTGGCTTTAAATAAATCGGAAGTTTCTTTCCCTACAAAAATAAATTTTTTTTCCAATACGTGTTCCGCATTAGTTAATTTACACTTCTAAAATTTTTTTTATTTTGTACTACTTAGGACAATAACTTATCGCACTTTATCGCAATTGTGCTTTAATAAATCAGAAAATCAATTTTTTTTAATTCAAAAATGCGTTTATATTATTAAAATTTCGAGAAACAGGAGCACTATGTATTTGTCAGCTTTAAGCAAACAAATTAAGAGGAACTAAAAGAAGAAAGAATACATTTGGCGCGCTTTTTTACCCACCCAAAATTTCGCGGTTAAATCTATGTTTGAGGCCTATGACCGCGCTAATCACCCCCCGCGTGGTCATATCTCTTGACACTTCGGCAATAGGCCGCTGCAATCGTACTTAAATGTAGCTGCCACTTATGCTGTCGTGGACAAAAAAAGCATCGGCGAGGTGGAGCACAGATAAAAGCGTATGGGTATTTTAGGAAACTAAATCATAAGACAACCGATGAGAAATACCCAAATCCATCCATTTCGACTATATTGTCAAACTTGGGCGGGGCTTAATGGTTAACTCCACTGTACCTCAAGTCAAGGTTTCAAATTGAATTATCTGAAAGAGACTGTAAAAACACAACGTTCTTTGTCAACAACGGGAGAAAAATTCCCCAAGTATTTTTCAACGGACAATTGATAAGTCCAAGTCCAAGGAAGACCATACAATTGACATTGAGTGGGTACTGAAAAACGTTAGGGATGCAGGTATTTGAGTGCTTTAGGAAAATAAACAAGTTTTAAAAAAAAAACGTGGAATATTTGGGATTGGCAGTACGTAGAGGCGGGATTCAGTCCTCAAAGACTTTTACCCACCGAAACCCTATTCCCCTTAGGTCATTTTCAGGTTTAGCACGTTACTATAGCTGCTTCATAACGAGCAGCATTACCAGCATTGCAAGGCCCTTAACAGAAGGGCGAAAATGTTTAATTAAGTGCCAATTACTCAAGAGAGGTAATAATCGAATAGTCACCAGGGCAAACGAAGCCTTTGATAAACTTAAAAATATACTGGCCTCCGAAGATGTAATGCTGTCTTAACAAAAATACAAAATGACTTTTGACCTTACAACTGATGCGTCTGGCTAACGACTGGGAGCAGTACTGCCTCAAGGCGACCGCACGATAAGAATGATCTCGCGAACATAAATTTTGCCACAAATGAGCATGAGCTTCTCGCCATTACTTGTATAATTTCTTGTATGGTGTTAAGAATTTTAACATTCATACAGACCACCAAACATTAACCTTCTCGGTATCGGACAAATACCTGAATGCAGAAATAAAGCATTGGAAAACCTTAATCGATGAGCCCAACGAAAACAGAATTTGGTAGCGGACGCTCTGTCTCGCCAAAATGTCAACGCGTTAGAGGATTCAACAGTCTCGGATGCTGCCAATATCCACAGTGAAGAATCCCTCACATATACCATTGGATCCACAGACATACCGGTGAATTGCTTTCGGAACCAGATTATTCTCGAAGAAGGGACTACTCCTCAACTAAAGACGTATATTTTGTTTAAGACAAAAACTCGTCACATAATTAATTTTTCCGATCGCAGACATTATTGGAAGCCATTAAAGATGCAGTAAACGCCAACGTGGTCAACGTAATTCAGTGCGAGCTACCCATATAAGCTTTCATTCAACACGGACTAGTTGAGGCATTCCCTTCTACCACCTTTAGATATTGCAAGAACGTGGTTACAGATGTGGTGTACTCAACGGAACAAAAGGAAATTGCTACAGCTGAATATAATCGCGCACACCGAGCAGCGCAAGAAAATCCAAAACACATACTTGGGGACTATTTAAAAAAAAAAAAATAGTTGGCTTATTGTCGGAAATATCCGCAAACTGTAGAATTTGTGTAATGAGTAAACATATTCGGCACCAAAAAAAAAAACAGGAAATAGGGAAAACCCCGATACCATAATACGCCGGAGAAATGTTGTAAGCAGATGTTTACTCCACTGCCAGTAAATATTTTTAAAATGCATCGACAAATTTTGCAAGTACGCAGTAGTACATCTAAAGACACTAGAATAATAAGATGCGTAATGGCCATACATTGGTTTTGCACTATGCAGCCACTTTTTTGGTGGCGGCAATAATTGCTCTCTTCCCGCTCGCGTAAAATTGAGAGCATAAAAATCTAAAAATAGAATTCACTTGCTTGTGTGAGTGAAAACAGTAAGCAAAAAAGTGTGCATGTGTGCGTAGTTGTGCTAGAAGACGATTTTCGGTCCGCAATCAATTTTGATCTAAGAAACGAATTTGATTTATGTTTTCGTCAATTTCGTCAATTTCGTTCGCTAATAAAATATTATTTAAAAATTGATGCCGTGACTATCATTTTTTTTTAGAAGTTGTTTTAATATTCTTTAGTTAAAATCGCCGCTCGAATTAGCTACCGTTTACATATAAATATTTTTATTATTAATTATCTGTAATAAATGTAATTTTTGGGGTCGTATATTTATATGACTTTCGAGTCGACTTGAAATAATAAATGTTAAACATTAAAATATTTCCATGTTCTAAGCTAGTTTTCTAACTATTGCTTTTCGATATAATTTGCTCCTTTTTTAAAATTAATTTTATTAAATTTTTGTACTATATATTTATATATTATATATTTATTTATTTTTAGTCGTCACTAATTTTTCATTTATGAGATATATTGCTGAGTGAATATTTTTTTTGAAACATTTTTAATGTTTTCGTGTTTTTATGGCACTGACGTCAAACTTCACCAGGGGACTGTGAACGACATCTCTTTTGTGGAGGCGATCTTACAGCATTGAAATCAATATCATCATTTTTGCAACTCTCATATTTAGTTAGGTTGCGATCTGCCATTGTTCCTATCCTGAGATATTTTACGCTAATATCATCTGGCGAGAAATGATCTTGGAATAAAAACAGTGATGAAGTGCTCGCCACAAAATCTTCTGTATACTGGCACTTTTCCGCCCATTTCATTAAAATTGTTGGATCCGTTTCAGGAAACCTAAACAATTTAAGAGCGGGGTAATCGCGCCTAGATTTCTGACAGTGGGGAAGGCTGCACTTGTTCCCACTGATATTTGATCTTTTTTTGTCGGCCATAGCCAATTTTTTTTACATAAAACAATTAATGTTAAATTCAAAAGTTCAAACCTTTATCGAAAAGCAGCAGTACCAGCACAACGTAATATAGGCGCGTCAAATTATGAAAATATGTACACTTCTAAAATTTTTTTTATTTTGTACTACTTAGGACAATAACTTATTGCACTTTATCGCAATTGTGCTTTAATAAATCAGAAAATCAATTCTTTTTAATTTAAACATAAACGCATATTATTAAAATTTCGAGAAACAGGAGCACTATGTATTTGTCAGCTTTAAGCAAACGAATTAAGAGGAACTAAAAGAAGAAAGAATACATTTGGCGCGCTTTTTTACCCACCCAAAATTTCGCGGTTAAATCTATGTTTGAGGCCTATGACCGCGCTAATCACCTCCCGCGTGGTCATATCTCTTGACACTTCGGCAATAGGCCGCTGCAATCGTACTTAAATGTAGTTGCCACTTATGCTGTCCAGTGACATGTTTATTGCAGCCCATAAATAGAACATATATATAGTTTGCCTACTTATCATGTCTAAACACATATTTAGACAAAATATCAACTCAACAAATGTAGACGTTTGCTTATGTTATATGTTATTATATTTTTAACGCTCAAGAGTTGTTTATTTTTAGATATAGGCAGACCCATGTTTGACAATACATGTGCTGCAGCGGTCCAATTGTTTTACGTACAATATATATATAGTGACATATCCATAAGTACCTAAGACTTAAGCACATGCCTACACACTAATACATATACAACATGTACACCCAAACACACCCACACACCCAACACAACTCTGGATGTACCCAACAGATACCAGATACCTGATAAGTCACCCACTGGTAGACTAAACATCCGTTGTCTAATTTAAACAATCTATGCTTAAGCCCTCGCATCATCGTTGCGTTCCCACGTTCAAAGCTCGGACTCGCAATCCCGAAAAACAGAAGTATTAGATTTCAATAAACAAAATTATAAGAATCTAAGAGCACTTGTATCCAAGAGCGAATGCACTTGAATCCAAGAGAAATGCAAAGACTATTAAAGTCAGCAACTCCAAAGCTTTCTCTCTTCATTTGATCAGAACCCTAAAGTCTAAAGTCCATATTAGGAAAGCTCGAAACCGAGGCTTGAACGTCAATCAAATCAGAGTTATTATCAGAGTTCACTTTGAGACCTAATTATAATCGGTCGGTGTTCTTCTCAAGTAAAAATATTGTAATCATTCAGTAAAATAAAATTATATTTTTTTTACATATGAGTATTGCGATTATTTAATTATATATACATATAATATCATATGTATATCCGTGTTCATGTGTGAACATCGATCATATAATTTAACACCAAGCAGTATGATGTGATAATGATGGCGTTGACACAGATAAAAATAAAATATGAAAATAATAAAGGTAGTTCCGTAGATAACCAGTCCCTAAAGCAAATCCTGAGAAAATGGGTATTCAGGAGATACAGGGTATGTCGCAGGGTATGTCGAGTGACAACGCGTCGAAAGTAGAGCAGGCATTCTGTAGAAATGTTGGGCAATTTAGAATATATCTAGAAGAGACATCAAAACTAATAGATAATAGTCTAGATTTCCTTCAAATAAGAAAAAACAAAATAGAATTTCTTTGGAATAAAATATTTAACCATATTTATTTTGAAAGTTCGCTTTTTGAGGATGAAATTAGTGAACTTGAGTTTGACAAGCAAAAAATTTTAACAGCCATAAATAGTCGACTCAGTGGAACAGCTAAGAAAGCTGAAATGTCGACGGTTGTTAAGGGAGAGGAGTTACCAACCCTGCCTAAAATTCCGATACCCACTATCTTTGGTGATTCCAAAGAATGGGATCTTTTTAATGAGCTCTTCACACAACTCATTCATACAAGAGATGATCTCATTCCTTCCCTCAAGTTTAATTACCTCAACTCAGCATTAAAAGGAGAAGCCAGGAATGTGGTAACTCATTTATTGCTTGGCTCTGGGGAAAATTATGAACCCACCTGGGAATTTTTAACCAAGCGGTATGAGAATAAAAGACACATTTTCTCTGAACAAATGAATAGGCTTATGGATATGCCAAGTTTAAATTTGGAATCCAATAAACAAATAAAAACATTTATTGACACAATTAATGAGTCTATATATATCATAAAATTAAAGGCACAATTATCGGAAAATGTGGATGCAATTTTTGCTCACATAATTCTTTGAAAATTGGATAGAGAGCCGCTCAACTTATTTGAAAGCCATGTCAAAAAACAAAAGAGATACAGTTCACTCTCTGATGTTATGGACTTTTTAAAGCAAAGGCTCAATTCAATATCTTCATTTTCACAGGTAGTTAACCCTGTTAAGAAAATAATTAACACGAACATTCACAAAAATTATAGTGAAAATTGTGTATATTGTAAACTACCGGGGCATTATTTAATTCAATGCCATGAATTTAAAATAATGAATCCAGCAGAACGGTCTGACTGGGTAAGAAAAAATCGGATTTACCTAAGATGCCTGAAGCATCTGTTTAGTAAAAAATGTACAAGCGAGGAGCTTTGTTCGATTTGTCGGAAACCACACGTTACTTCACCTTACAGGTAAAAATCCAGAAAAAGTGAATACGTGTAGAACAACAGGGCAAACCTTTTTAGCCACGGCTTTGATTCAAGTGAAGTCGGGAAATGGAGGGTTTCAAAAATTAAGAGCTTTGAAAAAATTTCCTTCACATACGGAAATAAGTGGAGTATCTTCCACAGGAACGTGCATCTCTAAGCACAAAGCAATAATTTCAATAAAAAAATCTACAAAAAATTTGTAAATTGAAGCACTCATTCTTCCAAAACTCATGAAAGCGCTTTCTTCCAGTCAGCACAATTAATGTTGATCAGAAAAAATGAAAGAGTTTTAAATTAGCCGACCCCGATTTTAATAAACCTGGTCGTATTGATCTAATCATTGTAGCAGACGTATATACTCACATTCTGCAGAGTGTTCGGCACATCCGCTGTCCAAGCACCACATACCAATTTGCCCTTCGGCTATGTATGCGAATTACATTTGTTGATCACAAATTGTTTAAAAAAAATAAAATTTTTTATTAATATATTTCATATAAGTTGGTGTTACACTTTTTCGCTTAATTCGTAAAATTACGTAAAATTAATTACTCCAATTCCTAACAAAAACCATATTCAAATTGATCAAGAAAATTTACTTATTACCCAGATCCAGGGCAAAATATATGAATATAAAGAAATTGTAATATTTAGAGAACTAAAACTAAGCAAAAGCTGCACAATATACAATAATTGCAAATTTATAATAAACAACAAAGCAAGCATAGAACAAATAGATGATGAAAAAATAGTCATAAGAAACAGCAAAAATAACATTTGACATCAAGATTGTGATAAAAGAGATATCACACTAAATGGCAATTACTTAATACAATTCGTAAATCGCAAAATACAAATACTAACCAAAAAATGTTCAAACAAACAAATAGAATTTTCTGAAAGATTCTACTACCCAACAAATATGTTAAACCAATCCTACAAATACACTCTAAACTTTGAACAGTTCACGATGGAAAATTTTGAAAATCTATAAGAAATAAAGGAACTACAATTCCATAATAATCATAGTAATCATACTAGTAGGAGGAATATACCTATATTGCAAACTAAAAAATAAAAATATTCAGAATTCAGGAGAATTCAAACTATAGCGGAGGAGGAGTTATACAATTGCTCCCTCTTACCCCTTCCCCTGCATTTAAAAGCAACACATCCCCAATAACACATAATTCACAATTGTCTCATCAGTGTGGACTGCGATCCACTTTAATGTAAAATAAACAAAGAAGAAAGTATCAATCATCAAATGCTTTGGCCACCAAAGCAGCAACCATATTATATAAACAGATAATACACTTAAGCTAAGCTAAGAAGAAATCACATACATATATATACCCCAATAATGTAAACAGAGAAACACTCAAGATATAAGAACTAACCATAGAGAATTAAAGAGAGCGATTGATCGCATAAAATAAATCTAACTTAGAAATAAGCTTTCAGTTTTGAAATAAAGCTCAATTAAAGACGATCTACTCGGACTCGAATTTGTTCGTGGTTCGGTACTGTATCTATCTTTTGATACATAAACACGTAATTGGCGCAGTCCGTATTCGAATCAAAACCTTAAGCCGGAAAATATAAATAAGTGCAAAAGAAAATTTTTTCCCGCACAATAAATTTTCTGCCTGAAACAAACTTTGATTGTAGCATTAAATAGAGAAAATCATAATATTGTCACAAAGCAGTCGAGACAATACAGTGTGTATAGTGAAGTGCGACAATTGAACAGGGAATTCAAAAACCCTAATAAAAGTCGTGATAGTAGTCGAAAATTTCCAAAAACAACAAACCCCAAAGTTAAAAACCAAAACTTCATTAAAAAAAAAAAGAGACTAAGATGGCAACAGAAAATCAAATTCAGTTGTGCATTCAAGCACTCACCCAAATTATAACAAATCAGCAAGCGGAGAGACACCAACAACCCTATGACGAGGAGAAGAAATAATATTGAAAAAGACACTCGTTATCTTCCGACCTTTACTGAACAGGAGGGAACACTTCATGGATTCATAGCTTCGGTAGACTAGGTGATAAGAGAATATGGAGGCGACGCAGACCAAGTCTTCAGCGTGGTGTTCAACACAAAAATACAAGGACAAGCCAGAACAATTCTCAACATAAACACACCAACAACATGGGACCAGTGCAAGGAGAAGCTGAGACACCATTATCGCCCCAGACTGGATCAAATGGGACTGACAAGGAAGATCAACAACCTAAGGGTCACTAGCATCAGAGATCTGGACATAAAAGTGAGATTCATTGTAGAAGAAATAGCAGATTTTGCGGTTTTCGAAAATAACGAAAACCTGGTTAACATTTTAAGCTCCTTACTAATACAAAGAATTAAGGAATTGGCAGCAGGGTCAATGGCGGTTTCGCTAATGCCACTTACAACAGTACAGACAGTTAGGAATGAGATAGCCAAATACATGGGCCTAAATTTCGGAAACTTAAACCACAAACTATTAATCAGAAAAAACATAGACAACAATAATCCAAGCAATAACACTGAACAAAATAACGGAAACAAAATAACTACAGAGACAATTACAGACTTATAATAACCCTATATGGGTCGTGGACAAAAAAAGCATCGGCGAGGCGGAGCACAGATAAAAGCGTATGGGTATTGATTTTAGGAAACTAAGTCATAAGACAACCGATGAGAAATACCCAATCCCATCCATTTCGACTATATTGTCAAACTTGGGCGAGGCTTAATGGTTAACTCCACTGTACCTCAAGTCAGGGTTTCAAATCGAATTATCTGAAAGAGACTGTAAAAACACAACGTTCTTTGTCAAAAACGGGAGAAAATTACCCAAGTATTTTTTAGCACGTTACTATAGCTTCTTCATAACGAGCAGCATTACCAGCATTGCAAGGCGCTTAACAGAAGTGCGAAAATGTTTAATTAAGTGCCAATTACTCAAGAGAGGTAATAATCGAATAGTCACCAGGGCAAACGAAGCCTTTGATAAACTTAAAAATATACTGGCCTCCGAAGATGTAATGCTGTCCTAACAAAAATACAAAATGACTTTTGACCTTACAACTGATGCGTCTGGCTAACGACTGGGAGCAGTACTGCCTCAAGGCGACCGCACTATAAGAATGATCTTGCGAACATAAATTTTGCCACAAATGAGCGTGAGCTTCTCGCCATTACTTGTATAATTTCTGTGTCAGAAATTACTTGTATGGTGTTAAGAATTTTAACATTCATACAGACCACCAAACATTAACCTTCTCGGTATCGGACAAATACCTGAATGCAGAAATAAAGCATTGGAAAACCTTACTCGATGAGCCCAACGAAAACAGAATTTGGTAGCGGACGCTGTGTCTCGCCAAAATGTCAACGCGTTAGAGGATTCAACAGTCTCGGATGCTGCCAATATCCACAGTGAAGAATCCCTCACATATACCATTGGATCCACAGACATACCGGTGAATTGCTTTCGGAACCAGATTATTCTCGAAGAAGGGACTACTCCTCAACTAAAGACGTATATTTTGTTTAAGACAAAAACTCGTCACATAATTAATTTTTCCGATCGCAGACATTATTGGAAGCCATTAAAGATGCAGTAAACGCCAACGTGGTCAACGTAATTCAGTGCGAGCTACCCATATAAGCTTTCATTCAACACGGACTAGTTGAGGCATTCCCTTCTACCACCTTTAGATATTGCAAGAACGTGGTTACAGATGTGGTGTACTCAACGGAACAAAAGGAAATTGCTACAGCTGAATATAATCGCGCACACCGAGCAGCGCAAGAAAATCCAAAACACATACTTGGGGACTATTTAAAAAAAAAAATAGTTGGCTTATTGTCGGAGATATCCGCAAACTGTAGAATTTGTAAATGAGTAAACATAATCGGCATCAAAAAAAAAACAGGTAATAGGAAAACACCGATACCATAATACGCCGGAGAAATGTTGTAAGCAGATGTTTACTCCACTGCCAGTAAATATTTTTAAAATGCATCGACAAATTTTGCAAGTACGCAGTAGTACATCTAAAGACACTAGAATAATAAGATGCGTAATGGCCATACATTGGTTTTGCACTATGCAGCCACTTTTTTGGTGGCGGCAATAATTGCTCTCTTCCCGCTCGCGTAAAATTGAGAGCATAAAAATCTAAAAATAGAATTCACTTGCTTGTGTGAGTGAAAACAGTAAGCAAAAAAGTGTGCATGTGTGCGTAGTTGTGCTAGAAGACGATTTTCGGTCCGCAATCAATTTTGATCTAAGAAACGAATTTGATTTATGTTTTCGTCAATTTCGTTGTAATATGAGCTAATAAAATATTATTTAAAAATTGATGCCGTGACTATCATTTTTTTTTAGAAGTTGTTTTAATATTCTTTAGTTAAAATCGCCGCTCGAATTAGCTACCGTTTACATATAAATATTTTTATTATTAATTATCTGTAATAAATGTAATTTTTGGGGTCGTATATTTATATGACTTTCGAGTCGACTTGAAATAATAAATGTTAAACATTAAAATATTTCCATGTTCTAAGCTAGTTTTCTAACTATTGCTTTTCGATATAATTTGCTCCTTTTTTAAAATTAATTTTATTAAATTTTTGTACTATATATTTATATATTATATATTTATTTATTTTTAGTCGTCACTAATTTTTCATTTATGAGATATAATGCATGAATATTTTTTTTGAAACATTTTTAATGTTTTCGTGTTTTTATGGCACTGACGTCAAACTTCACCAGGGGACTGTGAACGACATCTCTTTTGTGGAGGCGATCTTACAGCATTGAAATCAATATCATCATTTTTGCAACTCTCATATTTAGTTAGGTTGCGATCTGCCATTGTTCCTATCCTGAGATATTTTACGCTAATATCATCTGGCGAGAAATGATCTTGGAATAAAAACAGTGATGAAGTGCTCGCCACAAAATCTTCTGTATACTGGCACTTTTCCGCCCATTTCATTAACATTGTTGGATCCTTTTCAGGAAACCTAAACAATTTAAGAGCGGGGTAATCGCTGCACTTGTTCCCACTAATATTTTATCTTTTTTTGTCGGCCATAGCCAATTTTTTTACATAAAACAATTAATGTTAAATTCAAAAGTTCAAACCTTTATCGAAAAGCAGCAGTACCAGCACAACGTAATATAGGCGCGTCAAATTATGAAAATATGTACACTTCTAAAATTTTTTTTATTTTGTACTACTTAGGACAATAACTTATTGCACTTTATCGCAATTGTGCTTTAATAAATCAGAAAATCAATTCTTTTTAATTTAAACATAAACGCATATTATTAAAATTTCGAGAAACAGGAGCACTATGTATTTGTCAGCTTTAAGCAAACGAATTAAGAGGAACTAAAAGAAGAAAGAATACATTTGGCGCGCTTTTTTACCCACCCAAAATTTCGCGGTTAAATCTATGTTTGAGGCCTATGACCGCGCTAATCACCTCCCGCGTGGTCATATCTCTTGACACTTCGGCAATAGGCCGCTGCAATCGTACTTAAATGTAGTTGCCACTTATGCTGTCCAGTGACATGTTTATTGCAGCCCATAAATAGAACATATATATAGTTTGCCTACTTATCATGTCTAAACACATATTTAGACAAAATATCAACTCAACAAATGTAGACGTTTGCTTATGTTATATGTTATTATATTTTTAACGCTCAAGAGTTGTTTATTTTTAGATATAGGCAGACCCATGTTTGACAATACATGTGCTGCAGCGGTCCAATTGTTTTACGTACAATATATATATAGTGACATATCCATAAGTACCTAAGACTTAAGCACATGCCTACACACTAATACATATACAACATGTACACCCAAACACACCCACACACCCAACACAACTCTGGATGTACCCAACAGATACCAGATACCTGATAAGTCACCCACTGGTAGACTAAACATCCGTTGTCTAATTTAAACAATCTATGCTTAAGCCCTCGCATCATCGTTGCGTTCCCACGTTCAAAGCTCGGACTCGCAATCCCGAAAAACAGAAGTATTAGATTTCAATAAACAAAATTATAAGAATCTAAGAGCACTTGTATCCAAGAGCGAATGCACTTGAATCCAAGAGAAATGCAAAGACTATTAAAGTCAGCAACTCCAAAGCTTTCTCTCTTCATTTGATCAGAACCCTAAAGTCTAAAGTCCATATTAGGAAAGCTCGAAACCGAGGCTTGAACGTCAATCAAATCAGAGTAATTATCAGAGTTCAGTTTGAGACCTAATTATTATCGGTCGGTGTTCTTCTCAAGTAAAAATATTGTAATCATTCAGTAAAATAAAATTATATTTTTTTTACATATGAGTATTGCGCAGTCGGTAGGATCTGTTAAATAAAGAGTCCTTTTAGTACGGTACTGATCCATTGAAGGATACGCTTAACAACTAGCTATCCAGGATCGGCGAATTAAAACAGTGATTCTAAAATTATTTTGAGATCCGCAAAAGAATCTACGTGAAAGTAACATCTGCAAAACAATTTAAAATCCCGTGCGGTCGAAACAAAATTAATTAAAATTTTGTATTCCGTAACTTAAAACAAAAAAATTAAAATAAACACCGTGTATCCAGAAACTTATACAAATACACCATGGCTGTTCCGCAATTTTCGGAAACCCACCTAAATCAATTATTAAATCAAATTAAAGAACTGAACTACTACGATGGCACACCTGGCAAGCTGTCTGTGTTTGTTAACCAGGTCGAGCAGCTACTCAACTTATACCCTACCCAAGATGCCAGACAAGCACACGTTATCTACGGAGCAGTGAAACGGTTACTAGTGGATGCAGCATTGGAGGTCGTGACCCAAGAAAGAGTAAACACATGGCTGGATACAAAGACGGTCCTGGCGATGGCATTCAAGGATCACAGGCCCTACATAAAACTTATAAGACAACTGGAGGATACATCCTACCCCGGAAGCATCTGTAAGTTCATCGAAAAGCTCGAATCACAATATTGGATTATGTTTGACAAGTTAGAATTAGAAAGCGACCCTGTAGATAAATCAAATTACACTGAAATGTTAAAAAGAACTGTTAAATCTGTAATAGATCGAAATTTGCCGGATAGAATTTATATGTCATTGGCACGCAAAGATATTGATACTATTTATAAATTAAAACAAGCTTCAATGGCCTCTATGACGCCAGTCCAGAAAATCAGCGTTCTAATAGATCAGAAGGGAACAGACACAGGAACAGGGGAAATCATAGTCAAAGCAATAATCAAAGATATTACAATAATAGAAATTACAATCACAGCAATTATTATCCTGGAACGAATCAGAATAACAATACGCAACATCAAAATTCTAATCAACCTACAATAAATCAAAATCAGTATTCCACTCGTCCCATACCGGTTAATCAAAGGGGAAATTATTACACGTTTAGAAGGGAGTTAACACAAGGCCAACAAAACAATCCTCTTAACAATTCCCTCAATTTCCAACCTTCAACTTCAAATAATACTAACGGTCAGATGCCGGTAAAAAGGCAACGAGAGAGTGAAAGTGGCCAAAGCAGAATGGATGTAAATTTTCATCAAACTGCCTCGGACACTCAAGTGACACAGGAGGACGTACCAGTCCCCATGTAAGAATAGGTTATCATAACAAAATTTACAAGGGAATGATCGACACAGGTTCATCCATCAATATCATAAGGGAAAATTTTAAAAAATTTAGAAGAAAACGAAGAATATCTAACAGTGTATACCATTAAAGGGGCAATCAAATTAAAGAAAAGCATAATAATGAAACCCACTTCAGTATGTCCGTCTGTTCAGAAATTCTATATCCACAAATTTTCCGACAATTATGATTTCCTGTTAGGTCGAAAGTATCTAGAGGATTCGAAAGCTAAGATAGATTATGATAACGAGACTGTAACTTTAGGTTCAAGAACCTTTAAGTTTGTGTATGGAGAAAAGAAGGGCGAGACCGCATCTAAATGCCTCGACCCACAGCAAAAGGATGATTCCACTCCAGTGGAGGAAATCAATCCAAAGATGCAAAAGGTTAAGACCGCACCTAAGTGCCTTAAGCCAAAGCATCAACAACAGAAGAAGGAGACCGCATTACCAAAATGCCTCACTTCAAAAGTTGTTAGTGACACAGTGGACAATGATGTAACACATCTCGATCCCATGTCCGTTGACAACGATATAGTCAACTTCGCGATCAACAATGAGTTACGCGAATGTAACGAGTACAGACTCGAACATCTAAATGTAGAGGAAATTGAATGTTTAAAGAAAGTTCTATACGAATATAGAGACATTCAGTACAAGGAAGACGAAAATTTGACCTTCACCAGTACTATTAAACATGTCATCCAGACTCAGCATGAGGATCCAGTATACCGTAAACCCTATAAGTACCCCCAAAGTGTTGACCAAGAACTCAACAAACAAATCAAAGAAATGAGAGAGCAAGGGATCGTTCGCAAATCGAAGTCCCCTTATTGTTCTCCTATTTGGGTGGTCCCCAAGAAGGCAGACGCCTCTGGGAAACAAAAATTTAGGTTGGTAGTTGATTACTGGAATCTAAACGAGATAACTGTTAATGACAAATTCCCCATTCCTCGAATGGATGAGATATTGGATAAATTGGGTAGATGCCAATATTTTACCACCATTGATCTAGCTAAGGGGTTTCACCAAATCCAGATGGACGAAAATTCTATTGCAAAAACAGCTTTTTCAACTAAGCATGGGCATTACGAATATACACGTATGCCTTTTGGCCTAAAGAATGCTCCAGCTACATTTCAGAGATGTATGAATAATCTTTTGGAAGATTTGATTTACAAAGACTGTTTAGTCTATTTGGACGATATTATTGTCTACTCCACTTCGTTGGAGGAACATATCTCTAAAGAAAGTCTTTGAGAAACTGAGAGACGCCAACTTGAAGTTGCAGCTAGACAAATGTGAATTCATGAAAAAAGAAACTGAATTCCTGGGACATATTGTCACAACAAATGGCATTAAACCAAACCCAAACAAAACCAATGCAATCACAAATTTTCCGTTACCTAAAACACCTAAACAGATAAAATCGTTTTTGGGATTATGTGGGTTCTATCGCAAGTTTATTCCTAACTTTGCCAAGATAGTTAAACCCATGACCCTCAAACTAAAGAAAGGTGCTGTAATAGATATTAAATGTAAAGACTACATCGAATCATTTGAAAGACTAAAGGTTTTGATAACTTCAGATCCGATATTAATCTACCCCGATTTTTCGAAGCCTTTTTCTCTAACAACTGACGCGAGTAATGTAGCTATTGGTGCAGTGCTCTCACAGAATCATAAGCCCGTTTGTTATGCCAGCAGAACGCTGAACGAACACGAAATCAACTATGCTACCATTGAAAAAGAATTGTTAGCTATAGTTTGGGCGACAAAATATTTCAGGTCATACTTATTCGGCAGGCAACTATACATAGTGCTAATGAAGATAATTTAAATTATATATCCATAACGGAGAGACCAATCAATTTCTTCTCTAGACAAATAGAGATAGAAAAAGGCGACAATGACACAACAAGTGTAAGTCACTACTTTCAAAAACTTAAGATTAAAATAATCTATAAAGAAATGACACTTGAACTCGCCAAAACCCTCATTAAGGAATATGTGTGCACCAAGAAAAGCGCAATTTACTTCCCTAATGATGAGGATTTTCTGATCTTCCAGAGGGCATTTACCGAAATCATAAGCCCTAACAATTTCACAAAACTATTGAGATGTACTATATGCAGGCAGCCCAGACTTTAACGTACAACAAAACAAAATTGATAAGATCGAATATCTTAATAAGAATAGGCATGATTTTGAAGTTGATATAAAATATAGACAGGCTCCACTCGTGAAGAGTAAAATCACCAATCCATTTAAAAAGACAGGAAGAATTGAACAAGTAGACAGTAAACATTTTGAGGAAACAAACCGCGGCAGGAAAATCGTTCATTATAAATCAAAATTCAAGAAACAAAAAAAGATTAATAAGAGCAAATACGATAATTCCAGACCAGCCAGAGAAGCGCAAAGTACGCAATATATTTCTAATAATGCTTAGTTGCATGTTATCACTTATCACTATGGTCAAATGCAGCAACATCGAAGTAAACCCAATAAGTGCGAAAAATGGATACCTTATATTCCAAACCGGAACAATGGAAATTCCAACCAGCTACGAATACCACTATTTGAGTATAAACATAACAAAGACAATGCTTATGTTCGAAAATCTAGTAACTGAAGCCAATGACTATCCCAATGTACCTCAGATACAATATTTAGTTGATAAACTAAAACGGGAAATAAGTGGATTAAGAATTATTAACAGAAGCAAAAGAGGTCTCTTGAACGGTGTAGGGAAGGCATATAAATACTTATTTGGTACATTAGATAAAGACGACAGGGAGGAGTTAGAGGAAAAAATTAATAACATGTCAGAAGACTCCGTTAAAACCCATGATCGAAACATGGTTATCGACATAATTAACAGCGGTATAGACATAATTAATAGGCTCAAGGTGGAAAAAGAACAGAACCAACAAATTGCGATACTGATATTCAACCTACAGCAGTTTACAGAATACATAGAAGACATCGAGTTAGGTATGCAATTAACCAGATTAGGGATCTTTAACCCAAAATTACTAAAACATGATTATTTGAAACACATAAATTCGGAGAAAATGCTAAAAATAAAAACATCAACTTGGCTCAAGACAGATACGAACGAAATTTTGATTATATCCCACGTTCCTAGCGAGGTCACTAAAGTTCCGATATTTCAAATAGTTCCATACCCAGATGAACATAACTATATTCTAACCGAGCAAGTATTCGATAAGTTTTATGTATTCAATAACCAAGTATTTCATAAAGATACAGAAAAATTAATATTCGACAAATGTATTGTTGGACTTATTAAACAAGAGCAAACTCAATGCAAATACATTAAAACACAAAGAAATTTCCAAATAAATTATATAGGACCAAATATACTTTTAGCATGGAATATTCCTGAAACAGTTGTCAACCAAGATTGTACAAACAACAAAATATTAATATCAGCAAACAACATCATTAAAATTAAAAATTGTACCATGCAAATAGATGAATTCCTAATTTCTAATAATGTAGCATATTTTACACAAACGATTTATATCACCAACAATGTTACACGCTTAGAACCAATAAATCACTTAGAAACAAAAGAAATGATAAAATTGCATGTAAAACACTACAACTTTTTCCAAATTATAACTTTTGTCATCATGATAATTAGTTTGACTCTGTATTTAGCATATAAGTTTAAAAATATACCTAAGAAAATTATTGTCAAATATTGTAAACAAAAAGAAGAACATCCGCACCTTGAAACTAATGTCAAGGAAAATATTCAACCAGAAAACAATGTTATGATATATCCAAATTTAACGACCTGAGGACAGGCCAAATTCAATGATTGGGGGAGTGACATATCCATAAGTCCCTAAGACTTAAGCACATGCCTACACACTAATACATATACAACATGTACACTCAAACACACCCACACACCCAACACAACTCTGGATGTACCCAACAGATACCAGATACCTGATAAGTCACCCACTGGTAGACTAAACATCCGTTGTCTAATTTAAACAATCTATGCTTAAGCCCTCGCATCATCGTTGCGTTCCCACGTTCAAAGCTCGGACTCGCAATCCCGAAAAACAGAAGTATTAGATTTCAATAAACAAAATTATAAGAATCTAAGAGCACTTGTATCCAAGAGCGAATGCACTTGAATCCAAGAGAAATGCAAAGACTATTAAAGTCAGCAACTCCAAAGCTTTCTCTCTTCATTTGATCAGAACCCTAAAGTCTAAAGTCCATATTAGGAAAGCTCGAAACCGAGGCTTGAACGTCAATCAAATCAGAGTTATTATCAGAGTTCACTTTGAGACCTAATTATAATCGGTCGGTGTTCTTCTCAAGTAAAAATATTGTAATCATTCAGTAAAATAAAATTATATTTTTTTTACATATGAGTATTGCGATTATTTAATTATATATACATATAATATCATATGTATATCCGTGTTCATGTGTGAACATCGATCATATAATTTAACACCAAGCAGTATGATGTGATAATGATGGCGTTGACACAGATAAAAATAAAATATGAAAATAATAAAGGTAGTTCCGTAGATAACCAGTCCCTAAAGCAAATCCTGAGAAAATGGGTATTCAGGAGATACAGGGTATGTCGCAGGGTATGTCGAGTGACAACGCGTCGAAAGTAGAGCAGGCATTCTGTAGAAATGTTGGGCAATTTAGAATATATCTAGAAGAGACATCAAAACTAATAGATAATAGTCTAGATTTCCTTCAAATAAGAAAAAACAAAATAGAATTTCTTTGGAATAAAATATTTAACCATATTTATTTTGAAAGTTCGCTTTTTGAGGATGAAATTAGTGAACTTGAGTTTGACAAGCAAAAAATTTTAACAGCCATAAATAGTCGACTCAGTGGAACAGCTAAGAAAGCTGAAATGTCGACGGTTGTTAAGGGAGAGGAGTTACCAACCCTGCCTAAAATTCCGATACCCACTATCTTTGGTGATTCCAAAGAATGGGATCTTTTTAATGAGCTCTTCACACAACTCATTCATACAAGAGATGATCTCATTCCTTCCCTCAAGTTTAATTACCTCAACTCAGCATTAAAAGGAGAAGCCAGGAATGTGGTAACTCATTTATTGCTTGGCTCTGGGGAAAATTATGAACCCACCTGGGAATTTTTAACCAAGCGGTATGAGAATAAAAGACACATTTTCTCTGAACAAATGAATAGGCTTATGGATATGCCAAGTTTAAATTTGGAATCCAATAAACAAATAAAAACATTTATTGACACAATTAATGAGTCTATATATATCATAAAATTAAAGGCACAATTATCGGAAAATGTGGATGCAATTTTTGCTCACATAATTCTTTGAAAATTGGATTAAGAGCCGCTCAACTTATTTGAAAGCCATGTCAAAAAACAGAAGATATACAGTTCACTCTCTGATGTTATGGACTTTTTAAAGCAAAGGCTCAATTCAATATCTTCATTTTCACAGGTAGTTAACCCTGTTAAGAAAATAATTAACACGAACATTCACAAAAATTATAGTGAAAATTGTGTATATTGTAAACTACCGGGGCATTATTTAATTCAATGCCATGAATTTAAAATAATGAATCCAGCAGAACGGTCTGACTGGGTAAGAAAAAATCGGATTTGCCTAAGATGCCTGAAGCATCTGTTTAGTAAAAAATGTACAAGCGAGGAGCTTTGTTCGATTTGTCGGAAACCACACGTTACTTCACCTTACAGGTAAAAATCCAGAAAAAGTGAATACGTGTAGAACAACAGGGCAAACCTTTTTAGCCACGGCTTTGATTCAAGTGAAGTCGGGAAATGGAGGGTTTCAAAAATTAAGAGCTTTGAAAAAATTTCGTTCACATACGGAAATAAGTGGAGTATCTTCCACAGGAACGTGCATCTCCAAGCACAAAGCAATAATTTCAATAAAAAAATCTACAAAAAATTTGTAAATTGAAGCACTCATTCTTCCAAAACTCATGAAAGCGCTTTCTTCCAGTCAGCACAATTAATGTTGATCAGAAAAAAAGGAAAGAGTTTTAAATTAGCCGACCCCGATTTTAATAAACCTGGTCGTATTGATCTAATTATTGGAGCAGACGTATATACTCACATTCTGCAGAGTGTTCGGCACATCCGCTGTCCAAGCACCACATACCAATTTTCCCTTCGGCTATGTATGCGAATTACATTTGTTGATCAGAATTTGTTTAAAAAAATATAATTTTTTAATAATATATTTCATATAAGTTGGTGTTACACTTTTTCACTTAATTCACAATTACAAGTCACTTATTTATATTTCTGGATTCTATTAAACCGTTTTCGATCTTTGCCCGAATCAGACTGATCTTACAATTCTTATTCTTAATCCAATCAACCACGGCCAGAAGCTTTTTTGAAACTTCTTGAACTTTGAAATTTAAGCTTGATGCTGAAATTGTTTCACTGCATTGTGAAATTGAATTATGCTAACCATTGCAGTTTGATTGATATGCAATATGTTTGGTCCCCAAGGGGAAGCTGTGTTTACGTTAAGTGCAGTCAAGAGGAAGCTGCGTTTACCTTAAGTTTCGTTTATTTACAGGCCGACGAAGTGCTACTTTGAGATCGAAGGCAAATCGATCGTTGAGATTGGATTTTGAAAAATTGTTTATAAATTGGGTAAGGGCCCCTCAATCATGGGTTGGATACCTCTCCCCCTTCTAAAATGGAGCATCCCGCTTCATTATAAATATCATTTAAATGCTCTGATAAAACAGTAAAAATTCTACTTCAATATTTGGCTGTTCTGGTTCTGGCCGTTTTTGTTTGGTTACAAGTATAAAATGTCTGAATTTTATCAATAATGTAGTAATCATATATAGAATGATTAAAATTAAATTTACAAATGAAATTGATATTTTCCAATTGTGAATTTCCATAAATGGGTTCACAACATTGTCAAGAGTAAGTTCTGTATTGTTGGATTTAATATATTCTGATATCTCCAAATTCTTAAAGTGGTTAGTGGTTATGTAATCTAGTATTTTGTTATCTAAATTAGTGTATGAAATATTGTTTATGCACCACTACCGTTAAATGTTATTACCCCAATAATGTAAACAGAGAAACACTAACCATAGAGAATTAAAGAGAGCGATTGATCGCATAAAAGAAATCTAACTTAGAAATAAGCTTTCAGTTTTGAAATAAAGCTCAATTAAAGACGATCTACTCGGACTCGAATTTGTTCGTGGTTCGGTACTGTTTCTATCTTTTGAACATGCGTGTACAAATTAACAAGACCGTTTATTTTAAGTAAAGGATCTTAATTTGATTTATTTATTATATCTCGGCAAAGTAACTTTATTTGTTTTTATTCATTGTACTTGACAATTGGAGAACAAAATTAAAACTGGAATTTAGGGCCAACTCCGTCGGACCACGAAGCCGCCGCTGCCGCTGTAAAGTCGGCTGAATGTTGAGTCAGCGTCTGCAACGGGCGGTCCGGCAGCTTACGCGTGCGAGTCTCTGGTTTCGGCTGCAACTTTGTCACGACGGCATCCGGCGTAACAGCGTTGTCAGCAAACTTAAGCTTGCGCGTGTTAACTCCTCCCCCACTAGTTTGAAACGCGTCTTCGGGTTTCTTCTTTCTCATTCTGCGCTGGTACAATTTCCAGGTGCCCAGGAGGAGTAGGAATAGGGCGATGAGTGCCAAGCCGCCATATGATCGTGAAGATAATCGTGTTCTAAGATCCCCGATATGGCGGAGATTCTTCATGGTAAGGTCATGTAGGAATGGGAGGCTCAGATGTTCTCTAAAAAGGGTGACGTTGACCACGGTTGACGTGGATACAGCAGGTTTCTTCTTCAGGATGCCTCGGTGGTTCACGTAACGGGTGTCATTCAGTGAGACGTAATCGTCGTAAGTCGCGAGGAAGGTTCCCGCAATTATCTGTTTGTGTCCAGTGCTTTCCACTACATTAATGGTCGCGTTGTTTATTACTGCAATGCCCTCTCCGATTACTATCACGGGCGCCAGGTGACCGGGGCGTGTGGCACAGTGTGCGACGACTCCAGATACCAGTTGCTGCGCGCATGAAGTATTTTGTAGTCTTCTGCAGAAAGTGGTGCTCACAGTAGCAGCGCAGTCACGTACAGCGTAGGTCCTTGTTCCGCAGTCGGCCACCGTACTACCCTCTTCTAGATCTAATATTACGTTATTATGCTGGACAGGAAGAATATCTATTTTTTTACAGCTTAACAAAGGTTTTGGATATTTGATCAGAAAGTACAATAATTCAGAATTTTGAAAAGCTTTTATATGAGAGACCTCTAAAAGGTCGGTTATACTAATATTGGTGAGTTGTTCATTTAATAATTCTTTAATGTCGATGCTGTCTAGTATAAGGGGGCTGATTAAATTTATTTTTGCGAGTGTAACAGTAAGGATTAAGTCCTCAAGGTTAGTAATTATCATTCTATTCTTTGCCAAAATAGTTGCATAAAAATGTTCGACCTCTGCATCTGGTTTCAAAATGTTATTGATGGCCCTTGAAACGTCATTGAGTCTTGTTTGGAATTTAGTGTTGATCTCTATCTGCCTGCTTTCGGATTCTATTAACTGATTTTGTTTGAATTTTATTTGTTCCCAGTCATCAAAATCTGGGGTTCCTGCAATTGCCTTAAGGGCACTGCCTATCATGTTAATGCTACGTGCTTGTCGGTGATGAACGGTCAAGGAAGTTATTAAGGTGGCTATGTGCTGTACGTCCGTTTTCAATACCTGTCTCATATGATCTTTGGGTAGTTTGTCTATTAGTTTCCATGTCTCGTCGATGTAAGTTTCGAAAGATGTCAGGTTCGTCGTGTGTCCCAAGTAAATGTACGCGTCCCAGATTGTTACGTCTCCGTCAACTATAGGTATGTAGTCCGCGTGGGAGTAGTCGTTGAGTCTCAATGTCGCTTCGGTCAAGGTCATGGTTGCTATTATTAAACTGAAAAGATATAACCTAAAAAATGTAATTAGTTAAAAATGATTTTCCAAACGTTAAAAGCCTATTTAAGATTGTCCTTATGGACCACCCTCCCTTTAATAAGAACCGTCGTACCTAGGTCTGCTTCCACTATGCCTTCTGTGAATAGGGGTGATAGTTTATTTCCTAATCGTTTATTGTTTTTTATCCAAACCCGATCGCCTACCAGATATGACTTATAGACTCTTTTTATATTCATTTGGTCAAGTGTCTTTTGCTGAGCTGACGCGATTTTTTCTTTGATCTGGACTGTACTATCTTTGGAGGCTGCGTGAATTATGTCTATGGGTCTCTCGTTTGTCACCGAATGGATTGACCTGTTGTACTTTATAGTTGCAAGGAGAATGTTTTCGACAGTGTCCTCTACCTGTGTTTCCAACTTATAAGAGCGTGCTATATCCCCAAGAGTGCCGTGGAACCGCTCGACTTGTCCATTAGAGAGACTATGCAAGGGTGGGGCGTTTGAAATCACGATGCCAAAGTTATTGTTGAGCATTGATTTAATGGTTTCTGAGTTCTAGGATTTCTCATTGTCGCAGTAAATTCCCTTTGTTTTGGGGAACATGTTCAAAAGTTGCAAAAGTGGAGCTTTTATATCCACAATTGCACGAGACCGTATAGGTTGTACTACTGCAAACTTGGAAAACTTATCGATGCAGGTTAGAAAATATTTACCGGCAGTGGAGTAAACATCTATATGCAACATTTCTCCGGCGAACGACGGTATCGGGGTTTTCCCTATTTCCTGTTTTCTTGGGTGCCGATCATGTTTACTCATAGTACAGATTCTACAGTTTGCAGCTATTTCTGAGGTTAAGTGACCCATTTTTGGAAAAAAGTAGTCCCTAAGTATTTGTTTCGCATTTTCTTGCGCTGCTCTGTGCGCGCGATTATGTTCGGCTGTCGCAATTTCCCTCTGTTCCGTTGGGTTTACAATATCTGTTACCAAGTTCTTGCAAAATCTAAAGGTGGTGGAAGGGAATGCCGCGACTAATCCGTGTTGGATGAAAGCCAGTATGGGTAGCTCGCAATGAATTGCGTTGACTACGTCAGCGTTTACTGCATCTTTAATGCTTTGCAATAATGTGCTGCGGTCAGAGAAATGTAGTATGTGACGAGTTTTTGTCTTAAACAAAATAAGCGTCTTCTGATGGGGAATTGTTCCTTCTTCCAAAATAATTTGGTTCCGGAAACAGTTCACCGGCTTTTCTGTGGCTTCAATGGTATACGTCAGGGATTCTTCGCTGTGGATGGTGGCGACATCCGAGTCCACTGAGTCCTCTAGTGCATTGACATTTTGGCGAGACAGGGCGTCTGCTACCAAATTCTCCTTTCCGGGTTTATAAATTATGTTCGCGTTGTGCTCATCAATAAAGGCTTTCCAACGCTTTATTTTTGCATTCGGGTTTTTGTCCGATACCGAAAAGGTTAATGGCTGGTGGTCTGTATAAATGTTAAGATTCTTAACACCATACAAGTAATTTCTGAGGTTCTTAAGTGCCCATACGATGGCGAGAAGCTCACGCTCATTTGTGGCAAAATTTACCTCATTACCCCGCAGTGTTCGCGATATCATCGTTATCGGGCGGCCGTCTTGAGACAGTACCGCTCCCAGTCCGTAGCCAGACGCATCTGTTGTGAGGTCAAAAGGCTTTTTGTAATTTGGGTAGGACAACATTACATCTTCGGAGGCCAGTATGTTTTTTAGCCTATCGAAGGCTTCATATTGCTCTGGTGACAACTCGATTATCACCTTTCTTGAGTAGTTGGCACTTACTTTGCCATTTTCGCCTTTCAAGATATCTGTTAGGGGCCTTGCGATGTTGGCAAAGCCCGCTATGAAGCAGCTATAGTAGCGTGCTAGACCTAAAAATGACCTAAGAGCGAATAGTGTTTTTGGTGGGGGAAAGTCCTTAATAGCCTTAATTTTATCGGGCGAGGACTGAATCCCGCCTCTGCACACTGTAAATCCCAAATATTCCACGCTTTTCTTGAAAAACTTGGATTTTTCTTGAGACACCCGCATGCCTGCGTCCCTAAGGTTTTTCAAGACCCACTCAATGTCTCTGACGTGGTCTTCTTTGGACTTGGAGAAAATTATTACGTCGTCGACGTAAACATAACATATCCTACCAATTTGTTCGCGAAGCACATCATCAATGGCTCGTTGAAAAATACTTGGGGTATTTTTTAGCCCGAAGGGGAGTCTACAAAACTCGTACTTCCCGTTGTTGACAGAGAACGCTGTCTTTTTCCTGTCTCTTTCAACCAATTCGATCTGGTGAAACCCTGACTTGAGGTCCAGCGTAGTAAAATACTGAGCCTCGCCCAAATTTGACAATATAGTCGAAATGGATGGGATAGGGTATTTGTCGTCGGTTGTCTTATGATTTAGTTTCCTAAAATCAATAACCAGGCGCTTTTGTTTGTGACCCGCTTCGTCGATGCTTTTTTTGTCGACGACCCATATCGGGTTATTGTAAGGAGACTTTGACGGTCGTATTATGCCGTTCGCTAGAAGTTGTTTAACTTCTGCATTGACAAAGTCAGACACGCCCTTTGGATACGGATACAGTTTTGAGTAAACTGGTTCGTCATCCGTTGGTATGGTGGCAACCGTATTTATGTTGTACGGTAGGGACTCATTAACGTCCGCAAATGCCTTTACCATTTTTTTTATCATACTATCAAAAGTGAGTCTGATAGCAGGAGGGACATTTGCGTCATTAATTTGGATATGGTTCACCTGTTGACATTTGGTGAACTCGATTTTTTCTATCCCATGGTCATGTTTAATGACGTTGTTTGTCAGATCTATTTGAGCATTGACCTGTTTTAAGAGGTCAAGGCCAATAATGCCATCAAAGTCATTAAGTGACTTTAGCATGAAAAAATAGGACTTTACATCGAAAAGGTGGATGAGGCATTTCTGCTCGATCTTAGTGTGCCCATGAATTGATTTGACTTGAAAAGGGCTGTCAACTGACACCCTATGTGCCAGTTCGGGAAGGGGTTTTATATAATTTTTTGAGGCCCCTGTGTCTATCAGAAGTCTGATAATTCGCCCTGCAACCGTTCGTCTTATGAACGGAAGCAGGGAGCTTCCGCTAAAAAATTACAGCTTTCGGCTCCGGACAAATCGTCCTCAACCTGTGTCGTTTCATGCTGTGACCGTGACTCGTAGTCACCGCTACTATCTTCTTGGGGTAGATGATTCAGGTTTTGTTGGGTCCTCATGGACTGATCGACGTAAATGTGATTGTTCCTGTAGCCCTGTGCGGGTTGCCTATAGCGCGAGGAGGGATCCACCTCCATTGGCTCGGGGACTCGCCCCTGGAACTTTTGGTTGTTAAAGCGCTGTTTTGTGCTATTTGGGTTTTGCTGGTCATTTCTATCTTTTTGGTTCTTTTGGAAGTAGGGATTCCTGTTTTGAGGATTTTCTTCCTTTGCCTGTTGGGCGTTCTGACGCCAGTTCTGAGACTTTTGCGAATTTTGTTTTTGGGGTTTTTCCTCAAGGTGTTTTGCAAAATTTGCTGCGAAAATGCCTCTTTCGTTGCTTGATTCGGCCTCTTGAGCTAGAGCTAAGGCTGAGGGGAGGTCTATGGGTTGCGCCGGGAAGACCGCCCACTTCAAAGATTTTTTTAATCCTGAGACGAAAACGTGAAGCGCGTCGTTTCAAAATTTTTCGTTTAATATAGCTGCTGCGACGGGGTCGTGCGTCATTAGTGTTTTATTTGTCAATAGTGTGAGTTTTTTTTCGACCTCGTCGAAATATTGTATTAGTGGCAAGTTGCCCTGCTGAAGCGTGCTTAGTTGCTGTTGGATTACGTGAACCGGTGTCTTGTCCGCGTATGTGAAATCTAACCTAGCAATAATGGCTTTAAAATTCAACACTGTGTTGAATGAGGCCAGCACAGCATCTGCTGGTCCCCTTACTTTGTTTCTGATTATAGCTACTGCCTGGTAGTGTCTTGAGGTGCCGTTGTATGGCTCGAAGACTTTATAGGCTGCGGAAGCGACTTGCCTCCACGAAACGTAGTTTTCTATCTTTCCGTCAAACTCGGGGATGGATTTTGCTACATCTAAGGGCTCGTCGCAGCGGGTCCCTGACACTATTTCAATTTCTTGGAAAATTTCTATCTGTGGTGCAGAAACTCTAGCCTTACTAAGCTGGTTTGTCAGTGAGGCTATCCTCTCTTCAAATAAGCGGCCTTGTTCCTCAAGGGCTGCCTGCACCTTTGCCTCCATCCGGGCAACCTGTTCAGTATTCATTTTTTTTGATTGCTCTAAAGTCCGCTCTAAGTATGAGGGTATTAGTTCGTCGCCACTACTGTCGTCCGCCCTTTCTTGGTATTTCCCCGGACACAACATAAAAGATTCAAATCGTTTCGGAATTAATTTTTTGTTTAGGCTTATAGAGGTTCTTCAGCACTCTATTGCAACAGGCAGAAATTTACTTAAGTTTGTTTTAATAAACACTGAAATCTCACACTAGACAGCAATGAGTATTTTATTTACTTTATTTTAAATAAAAATGAACATCTCACTTACATTTTTTTTGACATGAAATTCTAACTTCGATCAAGAGGTGGGGTGGCCGCTGCGATATGCTGTTTCCCGCCGGCCGCTCGTATTGTTGATTTAATTCGTTCAGCTCTTTTGGCTGGGGGTCTTAATTTTTTGTATTCGTGTATTGTGAGTGCGTATTTTTTGCACTATTTTTTTTTTTTTTTTTGCGGTTTTTTTTCACAAAATTTGTTTTGTTTTTTTTTTTTGTTCACTTTGAATCGTACCGCAACTCTTTGCGTTAGCTCGAAGAGTTATTCCAGTTAGATAATAGAGTAACTGTTCACTTGTTGATTTGGTTATTCACTTTATTGAACCGTACCGGGACTCTTTGCGTTAGCTCGAAGAGTTATTTCGGTTAGATAATAGAGTAACTGGGTTATTTTCCGTTTGGGCGCCAATTAACAAGACCGTTTATTTTAAGTAAAGGATCTTAATTTGATTTATTTATTATATCTCGGCAAAGTAACTTTTTATTTTTTTTTATTCATTGTACTTGACAATTGGAGAACAAAATTAAAACTGGAATTTAGGGCCAACTCCATCGGACCACGAAGCCGCCGCTGCCGCTGGAAAGTCGGCTGAATGTTGAGTCAGCGTCTGCAACGGGCGGTCCGGCAGCTTACGCGTGCGAGTCTCTGGTTTCGGCTGCAACTTTGTCACGACGGCATCCGGCGTAACAGCGTTGTCAGCAAACTTAAGCTTGCGCGTGTTAACTTACATAAGCACGTAATTCGCGTTTCGATGTCTACTCAGGCGATAACTCAAGCATACTCATCCTGCTCGTTCTTCTAACAGCCCTGAAATTTCTCGAACCACACTCGGCGACAATAGCGCGACGCATCGTCGTGCAGCTGGACAGGCGACGCGTCGTTGTCGCCCCGCTCTAACTGCGCATTCTAAGAACGAAGAGAAACAACCACAATGCAAAGACGCAAAACATAAAATGATGAAATAATTCGAGTTCATGCGAAATATTTACATGCTAAGAAACCAGCAATTTTTATACACCGACATATACATATAATATCATATGTATATCCGTGTTCATGTGTGAGCACATAGGAGCATTGCAAGTTTGTTTCTAAATGTCGCCACGCCTACACTTTTGAAAAATGTTTTGATATTTTTCCAATTATTTATTTGTCTTGTAAGTTTTTATTGATTCGCCAAAAAACATTTTGTCAACGCCCACACTTTTGACAAATGTTTTGCATTTCTTTCATTTTTTTATAAGTCCTGTAAAGTTTTATAGATTTGCCAAAAACTGTTTGCCACGCCCACTCGCCAAATCTGTTACCCCAAACATTTGAAAAATGTTTAATTTTTAGCTGTTTAGTATCTGATAGTCGGTGCACTCGACTATAGCATTTTCTCTTGTTTTTTTCGTAAATACTAATATTTACAGTACCATTTTATCGTACTATATTTATCGTTCAAGCTCTTCAGTATGATTTAATATTGATATTAATAAGCCGTCGAGGGTATACCTCCTTAGGTTCCGCACCTGACCGTTTTCCTTGAATTAATAGATTCTCAGAAAGACTTTTCTGAATTGTTGCAATTTCCTTTTTTAGCTAAATTAGTCTCAGAAATTTGTATATTAGCCTACCGTGATTAATATCATTCAATGGGCTTAAATTTTTTCGCCTTCTTCGATCGAAGAGTGCAGCTCTTTCGTAATAATAAATTTTATCGATTTCTTAGAAACATAATAATTTTCTTTAAGAACTTCTGACAAGTTTGGAGTTCTTATTTGCATACTCCTAAAATTTGCGTTAACATCGTACTTTGTTCTTTTTAATAAATTAGCAGTAAAATCAACCACTGATATTTCTTATTGAATTAGAAAAAAAAATTCTTATTTTTTCTTCTAAATGCTTTCTGCCATCTTCATCCGTTATACCAAATAAAATATGATATAATGAACCCATAAATTGTAACGGAGCACGTTTGCTTCTGGATCTAGACTGCATCATAAACAATTTATTGTTCTCTTCAAGTTCCACTAACTGACCTTGCATATTATCTAAAACCAAACTACATTGCTCTTCAAAGCTATGTAGCCTTTCGCAGACCTTTCTCATATTCCTTATAAGCGCCTTTCCTTTTGTAATCATTTTAAAATATAATAGAATCTAAATATATGGCTGAAGTCTTATTTATCCTGTCTATGGAATATTTTGGTGTTATATTTTTAGGTAACGCGCTAGAAAATTGACAGCTCAATACAAACAACAACATTGCCATGATAATTCCGATTTTGGACATTTCCGGTGTTGCTCTAGTTCGTCTTTTCGGCTCAGGGTCAGCCTCATTATTTTCAACAGATTTTATTTCTTGCAATGGACACATTTTAGCAATGGGTCTTGTGATAAATCCTTCCTGCATCCTTACTTTAACCACACGGACCTTATCATCATTCCCTTTATGGACTTTTTCTACTTTTCCTAAAGGCCATCTTGCTGGATGACAATTTTCATCTTTTAATACAACTATTTGCCCTTCTTCTATATTAGGAATTTCTCTTCTCCATTTATTCCTTTGCTGGAGTGTTTGCAAATATTCATTTTTGCATTTTACCCAGAAATCATTCCTAATTTTTTGGATAAGTCTCCACCTATCAAATTTCCGATTCTTTGATCCTCCATCGGTTCGACTATTTCTAAGGGCGGTCTTCCAATCAGAAAATGACCTGGCGTTAAAGCTTCTTGTTGTTCCATCTCATTAACTATAGTGTATATTGGTCTTGAATTTAAACATGCTTCTATTTGACATAAAAGGGTTGACATTTCTATGTCAAAATATTGTCGCCGATTATACGCTTTAAATGGTATTTCATTGACTTGACTGCGCTTCAATCGCTGAATTTTCTTGAATTGCATAAAATAATTATACCCGTTACTCGTAGAGTAAAGGGGTATACTAGATTCGTTGAAAAGAACTAATATGTAACAGGAAGCGTATAAGTTTTGTGCGACTTGTGGGCGTTAGAGTGGACGTAACAAAAAGTTTTTTTTCTAATCTATAGAAATTTACTAGATATATTCAAAAATAAGATAGAATGCTATAGTCGAGTTCCCCGACTATCAGGTACCCATTACTCAACTAGTGAAGTGCGAACGAGAAATTTCAAAATTTTCTGGAATATCGGTAGAAATTGGGAAAAAATTGGTGGAAAAAAAATAAAATAAAAATAAACAAAAAATTTTGTTAGGTGTGGGCGTAAGAGTTTTGGTCTGTTTGTGGGCGTTAGAGTGGGCGTGGCAAAAAGCTTTTTGGCAAATCTATAGAAGTTTACAGGATATATACAAAAATTGAGAAATATTACAATATTTTTCAAAAGTGTGGGCGTGACAGTTTTGGCCGGTTCGTGGGCGTTGGAGTGGGCGTGGCAACATTTGGAAGGGATAAAAGGGTATACAAGATTCGTTAAAAAGTATGTAACAGGCAGAAGGAAGCGGCCATATAAAGTGTACATATTCTTGATCAGGATCAATAGCCGAGTCTGTCCGTCCGTCTGTCTGTCCGTCCGCATGAACATCGAGATCTCAGGAACTATAAAAGCTAGAAAGTTGAGACTAGGCATGCAGATTCCAGAGACATTTACGCAGCGCACTTTTGTTAAATTATGTTTCCACGCCCACTCTAACGCTCACAAGCCGCCCAAAACTGCTACGCCTACAATTTTGAAAAATGTTTTTAAATTTTTTTGTAGTTTTTTATTAAACTAAGCAACTTTTGCCACGCCCACTCTAACGACCAAACGCCCCCCAAAACTGCTTCGCTCCCACTTTTGAAACATTTTTTAATTTTTGCCCCCCCATTTCTATCAATATGCCAGAAAAATGTGCCAATTTCTGTATCAGATCGGAGAACTCGACTTACTTATGTTTTTACTTGCTTATTTGTTTTCGTTTTTTCTCATACAGCTTGGTAAAAATTTCCAAGTGCCTTCATAATTTTCTCCAGAGCCAAGCAACAAATGAGTAACTACGTTTCGACGTCGCTTCTAAATATAAATATAAATATATATATATATATATATATATAAATATACTCTTGAAGCGTTATCAATCGTTTTATGTGACATACCCTCTATCCCTTAAATACCCATTTTCTTAGGGTTTGAATTAGTGACGGTGTGCTCTACACAAGAGGATGATGAGATATAAGGAATTGATTGTAAAAGTTCTCATTCGCAAAATGATAAGCTTTTTTAATTTGTATGTATAATAAAATTAAAGTAATTTAATTTAAATTAAAGTAAAAGTAAAGGGCATTCAGCGATTTCTAGGTCTCACTTCTTATTTCCGAAAATTCATAAACGGATTAGCCTCCATTGCAAGGCCTGTCGGATTTGTTGAGAGGTGATTGAAAGTATGCAAATTAATTTATTTGGTTGGAATTTAAATAAAAAAATTTATTTTTTATTTCATTCTTAAAGTTTACTGAGTGTTCTTTACTATAAGTTTCATAAGACCGGATCACCGATCAGATTTTATCTCAGGAATCGACTGATAGCTTAAATTTAAATCTTCTTCTCGAAACCTCGGCCAGGAGCTTTATTGAAACTTTTTCAACTTTGAAATTAAATCTTAATGCTGAAATTGTTTCTCTGCATTGCGAAATTCAATTATGCCATTGCAGTTTGATTAATACGCAATATGTTTGGTCACCAAGAGGAAGCTATGTTTACGTTAAGTTTGGTCAAGACGAAGCTGTGTTTACGTTAAGTTTGGTTTATTTACAGGCTGGCGAAGTGCGACTTTGGGATCAAAGGCAAATCAATCGTTGAGATTGGATTTTGAAAAATTGTTTTTGGGTAAGGGCCCCTGAATCATGGGTTGGATAACTCTCCCCCTTCTAAAATGCAGCGTCCCGATTTATTTCGATCCAAACAATTCAATTTAAATTTGATGGAATTAACATCGTGGTCGTGTTCAGGATTTTTTTATCCCAAGCAATTCAATTTAAATTTGACGGAATTGACATCGTCGGCGTGCTCGAGATCATAAGATCTTCAGCTATAATAACTTCTTTCTGCAATAACTGATTCAGTTTTCCTCCTATTTGTTGTTTTTTCCATTATATTCCAGAATACCTTTTTCTACATCTATTTTAGCTCCAATTTTCCTTAATGGATTGTACCCAATTAATAAGTCCGATTTCATAAAGTTTATGTTTTGTTTCGAATATTTTAATAATATATGGTAATATTTTATAATTGAGTATCCATGAACTGTAGATACTCTCTTGTTAATTGGTAATTCTTTTTTATTTTCATAAATTCTCTTTTTGATATACAGCAAGAAGAGGCTCCTGTGCGAACTAATATTTTTATAACTTGGATTACTTGCATTCGCGGAGAAACAAGCATTAGTTTTTAAGTTTTACAACCCGAACTTACAGACAGAAATCCACACAGACACGCCCAAATACGGTTTTGGCGCAGTCTTATTGCAGCAGGATACTAAAGACAGTTCTTTTCATCCAATCCATTACATGAGTCTCAAGACATCACCGTTTTAGGAGAAATACGATTCGTACGAGGTAGAGGTCTTGGCTTTTATAGTCAAGTGGCGATTTATGTTTTAGGCATAAAGTTCACGATTGCTATCGACTGTAACGCGTTGGAAATAGCTACGAACAAAAAGGAAGTTCCTCTTTTGTTAGCTCGTAGAGCAGTGTTTTTGCAGGACACCAACTTCACGATCGAGCATCACTCCGGAACGAAAATAAAAAAAACTGATGCTCTGAGCCGAGCCTCGTGTTACAATTTGTCAGACTCATTAGCCCATGGCTTAAAGGATGCTCAGATCAAAGACGAATGGACACAAGCAGCTCGAAGCCATGTGGAAGGGGATACATACCAGGACTTCTACATCCAAAACGACGTTCTTTTCAAAGACCCATATCGCGAACCTTTTGTTGTACCTTCGGCTATGGAAAATTAGATAATTCAGATAGCCCACAATCAAGGACATTTCTGTGCCAGGAAGACACTGGATCTCATCGAATCAACATCCTAATCGTAGTTTTTTAGAAATATATCTGGCTCTACCCAACTCGTAGGACAGGTGTCGATGAAGTGTTAACCTGTCTCGAGAAGCAAGCCGTACATTTCGGAAATCCTCGCTGTGTAGTGTCTGATGGAAGCACTGCTTTTACATCTTTTGCGTTCATGTAGTATTGCGAGTTAAATAACATACAGCATTTGCTCATAGGGACAGGTTACCATGCGGAAATGGACAAGCCGAGAGGATTCAAAAGATCGTCGTACCGACAGGAGTCGATATGCGGATGACCGGATGCAATGAAATAAACATTTGATCTGGAGCTGGATGAAGAAAGGGAAAAGTATCAGAAAGCAGCCCGAGCGCACATCAAAGAGATACAGGACGAAAATAATAATGCGTTTGATTGAAAAAGGAAAAATAAGCGTGTCTATCAACTACCCAACAACTCAATAAGAGTCGGACTAAAATTTAAAAGAAAGTTCTTAGTATAATGGCTTCACATTATAATGGAAAATAGGGAAACCGAAAGGTCCGTCTTCGGTTAAATAATAACCCTTTTATTGTGAATTTTATTTAAATTATGTTTCTTTACTATTTGGGAGCATATAAAATATAAAATATAAAATAAATAATAAAATATTGAATGAATTAATGTCTTGCGGGTCGCAGCTGCGATGCCCGCAGAAGTTGACAGGGATCGGACTGCATATATGTATCTAAATGCTGAGGCGAATGTCAGTCAGAAGGGCAGACTGTGGCTTTCTTCTGGGAGCATTCTTCGCGGCAAACTGAATAACCTAAATAAAAAACAAAATAATAATCAATAAATTAACTTGAAAACAAAAACATCAGCAAAACCACAAACGTTCCACCTCTTTTGGAAAGCAACATCATCCAAGTTGCCTATCAGATTCAACGGTGATTCGGACACGATTCGGACACCTTTGTGAGCCGATTTGACTATATACTGGCTCTTTATGGTACCGTAGATGAACGCCAACAGCAGATCCTATTTGGGCATATCGACCGCAGGTTCAGCGCAGACGACGACATGACCACCTGGCCAAAGCTTAGACGACAATTGGTACCCAACTAAAGCCCCAGACACCTAACCACGTTCTTTTGGATGTGTTTTGGAGGCAGTGCTTCCGAGGCAGTGTACGAGCATTCCTGGAGGAAGTAGAAAAATCGCAAGCAAACACTTACCATTAAGCTTGAATTAGAAAAAAACAATGAAGAAAAAACTCTATATTTAAGATTAATATCATCCAGTATAGAATCCCTTATTGAAAAATTACCTACACACATTTATTTAAGAATAAATAATCAAAACATACCATATAAACCATTTACAAGAGAATGGCATGTATGAACATATAAATCAAAGAGGTGCATCTACCCAAGAACAAAATATCTTGGATAAGCAACAAAAGTTTGTTAATCACAATACTCATCACACTAATAACAACATAAAAAGATAGACACCTTGTCTACATATTAACTCACCAGTGTCATATTCAGCCCCTCAAATACCACTAATTAATACCCAATACCTAATCCAATGCCCTATCACCCTACAAACAATTTTTTTCAAACAAGCCAACAAGCAAATTATACACCTTTACAAAGTTTTAACACCCACCGGAACAATGCATTTCATCATAATAGGTTTGCACAACAACCCCAATATCAAAGTCAACAATCAGCACCCTAAAATAGTAATGAATGATAATAGTAATAAAATGACGAAAACAACCCTGCAGTACCACAATTCATCGCTACTGAAAAATATCACACGGCTTCGGCTGCATATCCGAAGCTCTCCCGACTGTATCGCGCGTCATCTCTTTCCTAAATATGAAAAGCGATGTTAATGTTATTAATCATATTGAGGAAATATCGATGATATTTCAAACAAATTCATGAGCTTTTATTTCTAAGCTGACGCTCCCTGTCGGCAAGCGCATTGGTATCATAAGAAACTTTAAATTTGTGACATACAAGGGCAACCTTACGTAGGTAGAAGAGACGGGGTCGAGCAAAAAGGAAATAAAAATAAGAAAAAGAAAAAGATTAACGGATTCCTTATATAAAAGGCACGCGCCCTTTTTGTCACAGTCACTTTCGTTTTGATTTTTGTCAAAAGCAGACGCGATTCATATTGAGTTTGGAAGAAAATAAATTAAATAAAAATTTTAATTATTTTCGAACTTTATTTATTTATTTATTAATTGTGCTTTATTTTCCCTTAAATTTGGTTTTGACACTAAAGTTTACGAAGTAATATTTATAATTTTTATACAGAGTTTAGTATTAATGCGCTTTTAAACTGAATTTTTATAGGTTGGTTTTATAATACTTTTTTACATATTATATTTACAAGGAAAAATGGAAGAAGGTTTTTCTTTGAAATATTCTAAGACTAACTTAATAAACTTATTAAAAAAAGTAGTCTAAACGTAAATATTGTTGTACAGTTGGAACTTCAGCCATACTGTGTACATATATGGTGCTGGTATAACAAATTCAATAATAATTTTAGTAATTTCTTTTGGCATATTTGATGTATTAATATGTGTTGGTGCACATTTCCCCCAGATGGAACTTCCATACACGAGAGCCGGCCTAAATATGGTCTTAAAAATTATAAGTTTATTTGCAGTTGATAATTTTGATTTTCGATTAATAATTTTATTATTAATTTTTTTTATTTTATCAATTGTAACTCCAATGTGGTAATGAAATGTTAGGTTTTTGCCAAAATGTATGTCCAGGTATCGAATATTGTTTACCCATTGAACAGGAGTATTACATACACGTGTATATGTAGGCAGTTATTAGGTATATAACAAGATTTTCTTCTTTTAGTGAAAAAGATTGCTTTCGTTTTGTTAGGATTTATTTTCTTAGGGTTTGAATTAGTGACGGTGTGCTCTAAACAAGAGGATGATGAGATATAAGGAATTGATTGTCAAAGTTCTCATTCGCAAAATGATAAGCTTTTTTAATTTGTATGTATAATAAAATTAAAGTAATTTAATTTAAATTAAAGTAAAAGTAAAGGGCATTCAGCGATTTCTAGGTCTCACTTCTTATTTCCGAAAATTCATAAGCGGATTCGCCTCCATTGCAAGGCCTGTCGGATTTGTTGAGAGGTGATTGAAAGTATGCAAATTAATTTATTTGGTTGGAATTTAAATAAAAAAATTTATTTTTTATTTCATTCTTAAAGTTTACTGAGTGGTCTTTACTATAAGTTTCATAAGACCGGATCACCGATCAGATTTTATATCAGGAATCGACTGATAGCTTAAATTTAAATCTTCTTCTCGAAACCTCGGCCAGGAGCTTTATTGAAACTTTTTGAACTTTGAAATTAAATCTTAATGCTGAAATTGTTTCTCTGCATTGCGAAATTCAATTATGCCATTGCAGTTTGATTAATACGCAATATGTTTGGTCACCAAGAGGAAGCTATGTTTACGTTAAGTTTGGTCAAGACGAAGCTGTGTTTACGTTAAGTTTGGTTTATTTACAGGCTGGCGAAGTGCGACTTTGGGATCAAAGGCAAATCAATCGTTGAGATTGGATTTTGAAAAATTGTTTTTGGGTAAGGGCCCCTGAATCATGGGTTGGATAACTCTCCCCCTTCTAAAATGCAGCGTCCCGATTTATTTCGATCCAAACAATTCAATTTAAATTTGATGGAATTAACATCGTGGTCGTGTTCAGGATTTTTTGATCCCAAGCAATTCAATTTAAATTTGACGGAATTGACATCGTCGGCGTGCTCGAGATCATAAGATCTTCAGCTATAATAACTTCTTTCTGCAATAACTGATTCAGTTTTTCTCCTATTTGTTCATCAAAGTATTTTTTTATAATATATCTCTTTAATGGAAGAGTATTATTATTATTTTTTCCAATTAAACACGAAACGTTTTTCTCCGCATTGTCATAATATTCCAGGTTTTCCTTTTTTTCCATTATATTCCAGAATACCTTTTTCTACATCTATTTTAGCTCCAATTTTCCTTAATGGATTGTACCCAATTAATAAGTCCGATTTCATAAAGTTTATGTTTTGTTTCGAATATTGTTAATATATGGTAATATTTTATAATTGAGTATCCATGAACTGTAGATACTCTCTTGTTAATTGGTAATTCTTTTTTATTTTCATAAATTCTCTTTTTTGTATATCAAAAGAGCAAGAAGAGGCTCCTGTGCGAACTAATATTTTTATAACTTGGATAACTTGCATTCGCGGAGAACAAGCATTAGTTTTTAAGTTTTACAACCCGAACTTACAGACAGAAATCCACACAGACACGTCCAAATACGGTTTTGGCGCAGTCTTATTGCAGCAGGATACTAAAGACAGTTCTTTTCATCCAATCCAATACATGAGTCTCAAGACATCACCGTTTTAGGAGAAATACGATTCGTACGAGGTAGAGGTCTTGGCTTTTATAGTCAAGTGGCGTATTTATGTTTTAGGCATAAAGTTCACGATTGTTATCGACTGTAACGCGTTGGAAATAGCTACGAACAAAAAGGAAGTTCCTCTTTTGTTAGCTCGTAGAGCAGTGTTTTTGCAGGACACCAACTTCACGATCGAGCATCACTCCGGAACGAAAATAAAAAAAACTGATGCTCTGAGCCGAGCCTCGTGTTACAATTTGTCAGACTCATTAGCCCATGGCTTAAAGGATGCTCAGATCAAAGACGAATGGACACAAGCAGCTCGAAGCCATGTGGAAGGGGATACATACCAGGACTTCTACATCCAAAACGACGTTCTTTTCAAAGACCCATATCGCGAACCTTTTGTTGTACCTTCGGCTATGGAAAATTAGATAATTCAGATAGCCCACAATCAAGGACATTTCTGTGCCAGGAAGACACTGGATCTCATCGAATCAACATCCTAATCGTAGTTTTTTAGAAATATATCTGGCTCTACCCAACTCGTAGGACAGGTGTCGATGAAGTGTTAACCTGTCTCGAGAAGCAAGCCGTACATTTCGGAAATCCTCGCTGTGTAGTGTCTGATGGAAGCACTGCTTTTACATCTTTTGCGTTCATGTAGTATTGCGAGTTAAATAACATACAGCATTTGCTCATAGGGACAGGTTACCATGCGGAAATGGACAAGCCGAGAGGATTCAAAAGATCGTCGTACCGACAGGAGTCGATATGCGGATGACCGGATGCAATGAAATAAACATTTGATCTGGAGCTGGATGAAGAAAGGGAAAAGTATCAGAAAGCAGCCCGAGCGCACATCAAAGAGATACAGGACGAAAATAATAATGCGTTTGATTGAAAAAGGAAAAATAAGCGTGTCTATCAACTACCCAACAACTCAATAAGAGTCGGACTAAAATTTAAAAGAAAGTTCTTAGTATAATGGCTTCACATTATAATGGAAAATAGGGAAACCGAAAGGTCCGTCTTCGGTTAAATAATAACCCTTTTATTGTGAATTTTATTTAAATTATGTTTCTTTACTATTTGGGAGCATATAAAATATAAAATATAAAATAAATAATAAAATATTGAATGAATTAATGTCTTGCGGGTCGCAGCTGCGATGCCCGCAGAAGTTGACAGGGATCGGACTGCATATATGTATCTAAATGCTGAGGCGAATGTCAGTCAGAAGGGCAGACTGTGGCTTTCTTCTGGGAGCATTCTTCGCGGCAAACTGAATAACCTAAATAAAAAACAAAATAATAATCAATAAATTAACTTGAAAACAAAAACATCAGCAAAACCACAAACGTTCCACCTCTTTTGGAAAGCAACATCATCCAAGTTGCCTATCAGATTCAACGGTGATTCGGACACGATTCGGACACCTTTGTGAGCCGATTTGACTATATACTGGCTCTTTATGGTACCGTAGATGAACGCCAACAGCAGATCCTATTTGGGCATATCGACCGCAGGTTCAGCGCAGACGACGACATGACCACCTGGCCAAAGCTTAGACGACAATTGGTACCCAACTAAAGCCCCAGACACCTAACCACGTTCTTTTGGATGTGTTTTGGAGGCAGTGCTTCCGAGGCAGTGTACGAGCATTCCTGGAGGAAGTAGAAAAATCGCAAGCAAACACTTACCATTAAGCTTGAATTAGAAAAAAACAATGAAGAAAAAACTCTATATTTAAGATTAATATCATCCAGTATAGAATCCCTTATTGAAAAATTACCTACACACATTTATTTAAGAATAAATAATCAAAACATACCATATAAACCATTTACAAGAGAATGGCATGTATGAACATATAAATCAAAGAGGTGCATCTACCCAAGAACAAAATATCTTGGACAAGCAACAAAAGTCTGTTAATCACAATACTCATCACACTAATAACAACATAAAAAGATAGACACCTTGTCTACATATTAACTCACCAGTGTCATATTCAGCCCCTCAAATACCACTAATTAATACCCAATACCTAATCCAATGCCCTATCACCCTACAAACAATTTTTTTCAAACAAGCCAACAAGCAAATTATACACCTTTACAAAGTTTTAACACCCACCGGAACAATGCATTTCATCATAATAGGTTTGCACAACAACCCCAATATCAAAGTCAACAATCAGCACCCTAAAATAGTAATGAATGATAATAGTAATAAAATGACGAAAACAACCCTGCAGTACCACAATTCATCGCTACTGAAAAATATCACACGGCTTCGGCTGCATATCCGAAGCTCTCCCGACTGTATCGCGCGTCACCTCTCTCCTAAATATGAAAAGCGATGTTAATGTTATTAATCATATTGAGGAAATATCGATGATATTTCAAACAAATTCATGAGCTTTTATTTCTAAGCTGACGCTCCCTGTCGGCAAGCGCATTGGTATCATAAGAAACTTTAAATTTGTGACATACAAGGGCAACCTTACGTAGGTAGAAGAGACGGGGTCGAGCAAAAAGGAAATAAAAATAAGAAAACAGAAAAAGATTAACGGATTCCTTATATAAAAGGCACGCGCCCTTTTTGTCACAGTCACTTTCGTTTTGATTTTTGTCATAAGCAGACGCGATTCATATTGAGTTTGGAAGAAAATAAATTAAATAAAAATTTTAATTATTTTCGAATTTTATTTATTTATTTATTAATTGTGCTTTATTTTCCCTTAAATTTGGTTTTGACACTAAAGTTTACGAAGTAAAATTTATAATTTTTATACAGAGTTTAGTATTAATGCGCTTTTAAACTGAATTTTTATAGGTTGTTTTTATAATACTTTTTTACATATTATATTTACAAGGAAAAATGGAAGAAAAACCTTAATTTGAAATATTCTAAGACTAACTTAATAAACTTATTAAAAAAAGTAGTCTAAACTTAAATATTGTTGTACAGTTGGAACTTCAGCCATACTGTGTACATATATGGTGCTGGTATAACAAATTCAATAATAATTTTAGTAATTTCTTTTGGCATATTTGATGTATTAATATGTGTTGGTGCACATTTCCCCCAGATGGAACTTCCATACACGAGAGCCGGCCTAAATATGGTCTTAAAAATTATAAGTTTATTTGCAGTTGATAATTTTGATTTTCGATTAATAATTTTATTATTTATTTTTTTTATTTTATCAATTGTAACTCCAATGTGGTAATGAAATGTTAGTTTTTTGCCAAAATGTATGTCCAGGTATCGAATATTGTTTACCCATTGAACAGGAGTATTACATACACGTGTATATGTAGGCAGTTATTAGGTATATAACAAGATTTTCTTCTTTTAGTGAAAAAGATTGCTTTCGTTTTGTTAGGATTTATTTGAATCTTCCATTTATGATAGTACTTCTCTAGTATATTAATATAATTTTGATAGTGGTGCTGATTTCGTTATATAAAATAACAGCTGTGTAAATGGCTGGCATCATCAGCAAATAAGGAAAGCTTACAATCTTACAAAACTTGTGGTATATCATGTGTATATATGTTAAATAGTATTGGCCCTAAAACTGAACCAAAGACACTAGTTCAGTCAAAGACACTAGAATAACATGATGCGTAGCGCCATACGATTTTTTTGCACACTATTTTTTCGGGCTGGCTTTAGAGCTGGCTCCAGGCTCTCTAGAATTTTTGTTCAAGAGTCAGAGAGAGAGAGCTATCAGCTCTCTTGTACGCATACAGCGACAGCCGATCCCTGTATGTGTGCACACGTATGCTCATATATTGTAAATTTGACAAAATATGCCCTTCACTTCAGAAGTTTATGGACTTTTAATCTATATTATTTATACTCTGGCAATCAAGTACAAAGTACTCGTAAGTAAAAAGTAAAAGTGGTATATCATGTGTATATATGTATGTATGTTAAATAGTATTGGCCCTAACCCTGAACCAAAGACACTAGAATAATTATTCTATTAAATATAAAATATTATTCTAGTATCTTTGACTGAACCCTGTGGGACTCCAGCAAGAATGTATCGTTGAGTAGACTGATAACCATTAATATCAATATAAAAAGCATGTTACTTCAAAAAGTTTTGGATTATTTGTATACGATATAAAGGCGTTTCAATAGTTATTAATTTGTATACTAGTCCCTCATGCAGCTTCAATGTCAATTGTGACCAAACCCACTGAATGTTTATTTAGCAAGTTATCTTTAATAAAATTCTTGAATCGTGCAATTTAGATTAGGCCTAAAATCATATTGTATAAAAGGTAATACACTGTGTGTGTAATCGAACTTAAATTAGTTTTTCAAACTCCACATAGTAAACTAATCGGCCTATAACTATCGGGTCTACTGCTAGGTTTACCTGGCTTGGCAATAGCTACAACCTTGGCAACCTTCCATGCATCAGGAAAATAACCTATGCGCAAACAGAGGTTAAACTGTTGAGACAAGAAACTATTAGCGAAAACAGAGAGATTTTTTAGACAGATGTTGCGTATGCCATCAGTACCTGAAGATTTTCGTACCACTAGACCTTTAATTTGAATTTTAGAATTTGTTGGTTGGGGGTGTTATTGTTTGCCATGGTCTGCAAGGTCGATTTGACTAAATTGATCGTTTCAGCATTGGAGTATGTATATGTTAATTTATACTTTTGTTTAAAGGTTTCAGCAAGTATCATAGCTTTTTCTTTTCCTGTAGTATAACTCGTATCTGCAAGGTGAAGGTACGGTATAAAAAGGTTTCGCTTTTTTAATGCTTTCGTTGTATTCCAGAACGGCTTTCTACATTTGTCTAGTTTTTGGAGTTTATTGTTCCATTGTTTGTTGTTATGAGTAAATAACTTTTGCCTGATAATGTAGTTTTTACATTTCATCTACCTTGTTCTAATCCATTTCCTTTGGATTATATTTCTTATTTTGAACAATTCACAAATGTGTTGGGGAATCTTTTAGCTTTCGGATCCTACGTTTTTGTGTGAAACTGATTCTTGGAAGGCGTAATTAACTGCTTCTGTAAATGATTTGGTCAGAAGATCTATTTCGGTAGTTGAAACTGAGGAATGATTGTCTATAGGATTTATGTCCAATAATGTATTATCGACAGTTTCCCTAAACAATTCCCAGTTTGCTTTGTTGATAATTGACTGAAACTTATCACTATGTGTGAAATTAATTGAATATTTTAACATTAGTGGCAAGTGATCAGAAGAGAGATTGTTTAAAACTATTGGATTGGTAGTTTGCTCTGGAGATTTAGTGGGGCAAAGATCTATTGTGGAGGCCTTAGCTTTATGGTTAAATGGAATATATGTGGGAAGGCTTGGGTATAAAAATAAATTTCCCAAGGTCAGAAATATCGTTGAGAATAACCCCAGTAGTTTGCTCGAGTACAGTTCCATGCCCTATGCCGAGAATTGAAGTCGCCGCAGGTTATAAAATTACCCTGTAAGATGGATATTTTAAGTAAGTCAGCCTTATATTGACTTTTCATATGATTTCGATCTCTTGAATTGTTATATGAATTTAATAGACATTTTGCTGTGTTACCTGAAAAGTATACAGAGTATATTTTTAAGCTATTATTTTTATGGTTAGTTCTAATTTGTAAGCCTATATTTTCAATAAGATGAGTTTTTAAGTTGGGTATTTGCTCATGTTCAATTTTATGTCTATACGCAGTATAGTTAGGTATATGAAAACGATCATCTTGAGTAAGCCATGTTTCACTTAATGTAGCTACATGAATTTTATTATCCTCTAGGAACTTGATTAGTTCTACTCGTTTATGTTTAACGGCACGGGCCATAATATTTAGAATATCGACTGAATTTTTATTTTGCATAAACATATTTTATCGCTAATTTGTAAATGACCTGAAATTGTTCGATTTTGTTGGAGCATTAACTTAGATTATTTATCAAATCTATTAATAATGAATTAATTTCTTCTGGTGTAAAAAGATCAGGATTACTTGTTCAATCGCTCGGTGATGGAAAATGTGTTTTTATGAGCGCATCTGTATAGCTGCCATGTACTAGTGGAGGAACTACCAGTGTGCACACGAAGTTTTGACTAAGAAATTGTTTGACCCATGTCCAAACAATTGACAGTTGTAACATTGTTTGTTACTTTGTTAATTTGTTTGCCGATTTTACCTTGTGGTCCCATCGTATTTTCATATGGTTTATATAGCTTACGTTTTCTCGCAATTGTTGTACTGTTATGCTTTTATTTACAAAATAAACAATGTACAGTATCAGGTTATAGTCCGATTTTGTTTTAGTTTCCACTATTTTAACGTCGGTGCATTGCAATCCCAGATTAATGAGCAATGTTTTCACAGTGTCAGCGGGTAATTTTTCCAGCCCAGATAGGACGGCCTTGTATGGTTTTGTAAATTTAGTATCATAAGAATAGAACTCCCACTGAAGTTCCTTCAGTTTTGCTGTTAGCTTGTCAAAGTTTTTCATGCTTTCCACAAATATTTTAAGCCAATGGAGATTGATTGTAGATAATATTTTTCAATTCCAAGGACATACATGATTTCATTAACCGTTTTTGTGTTTAGTTTGATAAGTGTGATAGGAGGTGGTTTGATTTTAACTTCATCTTGTGTTTCGGTGTTACACATATCATTATTTTTATTTTCATTATCAAGAGTTTGTAGAGGGCGATAATAGTTTTTATATTGGTTGGAAGCAGAATTTGCCCCTATCTAATTTTTTGGTTTTTCATATCAATAGCGCCAGATGCCAGGGCATCGCCGTTCAAAAGTTTATGTCGCTTAATTTTGCGTAAACGGATGGGATAAATGCAAGAATAAAGAACTGATAAGAACTGCACAGCGAAGCGGGTAAACAATCACCAACCGTACACGGCAAGAGCTTATCGAAGACTTTTCGAATTTAATTCATTTATTATTCCCGGAAATAGATTCATTTTAGAAGCAACAACAAATACAACTAACATAAAAGATAATTTAAAGTAAATTGTTTTAATACATTTTTTTATACCCTATAATACATATGTATATTTTTTATTTGAAGGCTTATTGCACATGTAGTTCAATTTTTCAAGGAAACTGAGATGAAGCTGGTCGAAATTCCGTAGGACAACAAGACGCAGAAAACTCCGGAATTTTATATGTACTCGTATTTGTATGCTTACATTTGATTCCTATACATAATTTAAAAATAAGTCAAATGAAAAACAAGATAGAATGCTATAGTCAAGTTCCCCGACTATCAGATACCCGTTACTCAGCTAGTACAAACGAGAAATGTCAAAATTTTCTGGAATATAGGTAGAAATTATGGGAAAAATAATAAAATGAAAAATAAACGAATCATTTTTTAAGAAGTGTGGGCGTATAAGTTTTCTGCGGTTTGTGGGCGTTAGATTGGACGTGGCAAAAAGTTGTTTGGCAAATCTATAGATATTTACAAGATATATTCAAAAACAAGATAGAATACTATAGTCGTGTTCCCCGACTATCAGATACCCTTAATCAGCTAGTGGAAGTGCGAACGAGAAATTTAAAAATTTTCTGGAATATCGGTAGAAATTGGGAAAGCTATAATAAAATGAACAAGATAGAATGCTATAGTCGAGTTCCCCGACTATCAGATACCCGTTAATCAACTATTATTTTTTTTCCCAATTTCTACCGATATTTCAGAAAATGTGGAAATTTCTTGTTCGTACTTCCACTATCTGATTAACGGGACATGGTATGAGAGAACATGGTAGAGACTTTTTATGGTCAGTAAATCTAGCGATTTTTGTAACTGGCTTGGCAAGCAATACTAACTAATTTACTTAGGATGATAAGCTAAAGCTTAGCTGTAGAGGTAACTCAAGAATTGGAAAAATTTAATTTCTATAAAATCAAATCCAAAACTGAAAAACATAAGCATGGGTTAGGCATGGGTCCTACAATTTTTCTATACCAAAGGCACAGCAGTTTAAAATCTTACCGTAACTTTGTGGCCATCTAGCAAGCCGATTTTTCTATTCAGTAGCAACAGCACCAAAACTAGCAGCACGGCAGAGCCGCGGGTCGGGTTGTTATTCACCATTTGTTTACACGTCAAAATATATAAGCACTGAAACTCTTTGCGCCGTTCTTCACGCAATTGTTGCCAATAAGCTACGTTTAACTAGAGCGAACTGACAAATTTAATTTCCCGTTTGCCTTCCTTGTTGATATTATGCCGTAAAGTTAAAATTGGTCAGTTATATTAACATATGTATGTATGTATGCATGTACATAAAAATGTTATCATTAGATTTTCGTGATAGTGACAGCTATGTATGTATAAGTCCGTCTATTCTAGTTGCATTTATACTTTTTATTGGACAATTGCTATTAATCTTTTTAACGTTGATAACCAAAAATTCTTTCCGTCCCATCATATGTATGCGCTGAAACTTAATCAGCAGCACGTTGGACTTGGTTCAGAATAATTTATTATGGCGGAACTTCGGGACGCGTCAAAGAAAATAGCTATTATAGAGTACTTTTTTTTAACACAGAACAACGAAAAAATTTTACACAAAAAAGAAGCGTGGTAGTATTCGTGGTGCATTCGTAATACGAATTTCGTATATTGCTCTACTATAATGAATTTAACGAAAATAAACTACATACATGAAATGGCTCATATTTTTACAACCGTGCATTTTCGGGTACAAGTCAAACCCATGTTTGTCTGCAACACAGGTTCTGCAGAAATACTAGAAGCTTTTTCAATTATACATATTTTAATTTAACAATGAAAGTACATATAATTGTAAATATTAATATACATTTTCGAACATACGTTATACCAAAGACACTAGAATAATAAGATGCGTAACGGCCATACATTTGTTTTGCACTATGCAGCCACCTTTTTGGTGGCGGCAATAATTGCTCTCTTCCCGCTCGCGTAAAATTGAGAGCATAAAAATCTAAAAATAGAATTCACTTGCTTGTGTGAGTGAAAACAGTAAAAAAAAAAAGTGTGCAGGTGTGCGTACTTGTGCTAGAAGACGATTTTCGGTCCGAAATCAATTTTGATCTAAGAAACGAGTTTGATTAATGTTTTGGTAAATTTCGTTGTAATATGAGCTAATAAAATATTATTTAAAAATTGATGCCGTGACTATTATTTTTTGTAAGAAGTTGTTTTAATATTATTTAGTTAAAATCGCCGCTCGAATTAGCTACCGTTTACATATAAATATTTTTATTATTAATTATCTGTAATATATGTAATTTTTGGTACCCAGGGAACACCACGGGGAGGCCATTACAATTGTAACGGGGTCGTATATTTATATGACCAACTAAGCTAATTTTCTAACCATTTCTTTTCGATACAATTTGCTCCTTTTTTTTAAATTAATTTTATTACATTTTTGTACTATAAATTTATATATATTTTATATATATTTATTTTTAGTCGTCACTAATTTTTCATTTATGAGATATAATGCTGAGTGAATATTTTTTTTGAAACATTTTTAATGTTTTCGTGTTTTCATGGCACTGACGACAAACTTCAGCAGGGGACTGTGAACGACATCTTTTTTTTGGAGGCGATCTTACAGCATTGAAATCAATATCATCATTTTTGCAACTCTCATATTTAATTAGGGTGCGATCTGGAATTGATCCTTTCCTTAGATATTTTACGCCAATATCATCTGGCGAGAAAAGATCGTGGCATAAAAACAGTGATGAAGTGCTCGCCACAAAATCTTCTGTATATTGGCACTTTTCCGCCCATTTCATAAAAATTGTTGAATTATTTTCAGGAAACCTAAACAATTTAAGAGCGGGTCAATCGCGCCTAGACTTCTGACAGTGGGGGAGGCTGCACTTGTTCCCACTGATATTTGACCTTTTTTTGTCGGCCATAGCAAATTTTTTACATAAAATTGGCTCTAGAGCGCTCTGTCTCTGGCTCGATAGAGCCTGGAGCCAGATCTAGAGCCATCCCGAAAAAATCGTGTGCAAAAAAATCGTATGGCGTTACGCATCTTATTATTCTAGTGTCTTGGTTATACATATGTATTTGTAAAAAAAAAATAAGACCATATATATTTATTGCATATATTTTATCTTAAGTGTGAACTTTTGTTTCTTACATTGCTTGACAATATATTTTTGATTGCCATAGTAAGAAGGCCAGTAAATATTATGCAAATGGTACTTACGAAAAGAAAATAAGGAAAACGATAGACGCAGACAAAAACGCTTTTCCTTTTCCATTAACAGCATTAAGCAGTCCTAATAAAGTTATATTTTATCTATATATTGCAGATTGTGAGCTTCAACACAGCTAGTGATACGGCAATTTAAATAGACTTATTGTAGTTATATAAAATAAAAAATTAAATATATTTAAAAAACCTTGGAAACACTCTCTTTTCTTTAGTTAGAATACAATTAGAAGCACGTAATAGAAGCTTTCCCTATAATTTATTACTATCCAGAAACTTTCCAGAGTAACGAAAGTATTGTAATAAATATAAATATAATATTATGGAACTTGTTTCGGAAGCCTTTCTGGGAATTCATCCGGAAGCCCTTCACAGAGTGCTTATAGATGCTTTGCACAAGAAGGTTTACAGAGTAATTGCTCAAGGAGTATCAAAGAAACGAAATGGTTTTACCCCTCCACTGATTTAGTTTCTGGCTGGTTTTATATGCGTATCTGCAAAGTCTCATAAATTCACGAATAGGGCGTATGTAACATTTACCAAGGATTTCGTCCATGTTGGGTATCTGTCAGGAATAGTTATTCAATTGGCGATCAAACACTCAACGAATGCAGACGTGCCTGCGGATCGACAGCAAATTGTCTTATCAGTTCCAAGTCCCGTTACTTGTGCCCAGCCACCTTGCGTCGCGTGATCTTGTCCCGCGTTCTGATTGGCCCAGCCTCCAAACTTAACGCACTAATACCATCGCACACGTGCCACCGCTGCCACGTGCAACTGCATTGGCACACCGGCTAACGGTGCCCAACTTCTCCCCCTCCTCACTCCGTACCAACCTTGGAGAGGATGGACTGGCAGGGCCCCCCGCGCACCCACAAGCTTGGAACAACACCATGCAAGAAGGCTCTCAGAGTACGGAAAAACAGCTCCAGCAGCGAGGGAAGCACCCCGCACTCAGAGCCGGGCGAGATCAAGCGCAAAAAGGCTAAGAAAACTCAAAGAGTGGAGCTGGATGACAAGCCAAGCACTAGCGCAGCGCTGCCCAAAAAGCTGGCCAACAACACCTTTGCTATGTTTTCGAGCAAAGAAGACGATGACGACCAAGAGAACTCTGAAGATGAACTCTGACCTGCTAATGACAAAACTAAACCCAAGACCCCCGAAAAACTAAAACCCACCCCGAAGACCATCAAACCACCTCCGATAATTATTCCTGATGTGACCAACATCTCATAACTAATCAGGATGATCACGACGCTTGTGGGCCAGAGGAACAATTTCACATACAAGGCCGTGAACGGAAACAACGTGCGAGTCATGATGCCGGACAAGGAGTCCTACACTGCTTTGCGTCGCCAGCTTGTGGCTCAAAATAAAAGGCATCGCACCTTCCAACCGAAAGACGAAAGAGCCTACAAGGTAGTCAATAAAGGACTCCACCACTCCACCGACCGTGAAGAAATCATCGAAGACCTTTTCAGTCAGGGGCGCACTGTAAGAGATCTGCATAATCCCATTGGCAGAAGAACAAAAGAACCTCTGGGAATCTTCTTTGCCAACCTGGAGCCCTCCACCAACAATTAAGATGTCTATCAGGTCAAGCGAATATGCAGGTCGGTTGTAACCATCGAACCGCCACAGAAGTTCAACGATGTACCACAATGTTACAGATGCCAAGGCTTCGGTCATACACAGCGGTACTGTTTTATGGAGCATCGCTGTGTAAAATGCGGAGGTCCTCACGACTCGAGGCAATGCGAAAAGAAGGCGGAAGACAAGCCGTGCTGCTTCCACTGCCAAGCGGACCACCCCGCGTCCTTTAAGGGATGCCCTGCCTATAAAAAGGCCAAAGCACTCGCAGGCCGAATGCGAATGTTAATAAGGCGCCGACTGTGGTATCCCCAACCATCACCACTGGCAGCAGCTACAGTGACGCCCTCAAAGGTGTGCACGCAAGGTATCTGCAGTGCGCAAAGCTGATGGATCCTGGTGCCGTTCGGACGCTGAAAATTCAGAAGCATTCGCCGAGCACCTATTCAATGCCTTCTCACCGTTCGACTGCTGCACTGCCGAAGAGCGTGCCGAAACCGCCAGATTCCTCGACAGTCCAAGCCTTCTTGGCCCGCCGTTGGAACCAGTCCACCCGGAGGAGGTTGAGCAGGAGATCGCCCTACTGAAGAACAGCAAATCTCCAGGCCTGGATCGCATAGATGCGGCAGCCTTAAAGATGCTACCACTCCGCTGCACACAAATGCTGGCCAACATTTACAACGGCTGCTTCCGTCTAGGGTACTTTCCGAAGGATTGGAAAAGAACAGAGGTTATTGTCCTTCTGAAGCCTGGTAAGCCTGAAGCCAACCTAGCGTCCTATCGTCCGATCAGCCTACTGGCAATACTCTGCGCAAAAATACTCTTTCGAGTATTTTGGAGGAGAGTATACTGGACGAGGATTGATCCCCGATCACCAGTTTGGCCTCAGACGCTGCCATGGAACACCGGAGCAGTGCCACCGGCTAGTCGAACGCATCCTCGAGGCATTCGAGCAGAAGAAATATTGCTGCACAGTAATGCTCGATGTGAAGCAGGCATTTGACAGAGTTTGGCATCCTGGACTCCTCCATAAACTAAAATCCTGCCTCCCAAGCCCTCACTTTACCCTCCTTAAATCCTACACTGAGGAAAGAGCCTTTCTAGTCAGATGCGTAAGTGCAATAAGCCTACCCAGACTGATCAGAGCTGGAGTTGCGCAAGGCAGCGTACTCGGACCAATCCTCTACACCCTTTACACCGCAGACCTTCCCAATATCCCCTCCAGGAACCTAATGATAGCCATATACGCAGACGACACTGCTTTCCTCGCCTCATCATCCAACCCAAGAGAAGCCTCTGAGATAGTACAAAGGCAAATGGACGCGCTACATCCCTGGCTCAGCAGATGGAATATCGTAGTGTGCGGGGAAAAGTCAACTCAAACCACATTCTCACTACGAAAAGGAGACTGCCCACCGGTCACGCTGAACGGAACTATCCCAACGTGCCCGCAGGCTCACATGGCGTCCCCACCTACTCAGCAAACGTATACAGGCCGATGCGCGACTTAGGTGCAATGGCTCATTGGGAGAAGGTCCAAGCTGAGGCAAAACCTCAAAGTCCTGGTGTACAAGGCAATCCTCAAGCCAATCTGGACCTACGGGATACAGCTGTGGGGCACGGCAAGCCATTCGAATCGCCAGATAATACAGCGGTTCCAGAACAGGTGCTTGAGAATCGCCTTTAATGCGCATCCCTACCACGAGAACATTGCAATACATGGAGAACTTGGAAATCCATCAGTCTCAGAAGAAATCTCCAGGCACAGCGAGAGATACCTCAAAAGGCTTGAGAACCACCCCAACCACCTCGCCATAAACCTATTGGACAACAGCCAAACCAGCAGACGACTAATGAGGAGACATCCCCTTGACCTACCACAACAATAACAAATGAATTTAAAACCCGCCCCAAATACATGTAGTATCCCTTAAGTTAAGTCACCCGCCAAACCATTTAATTATTGTCCACTCGGACAGATCTTAAATAAATAAACGCACACTACAAAAAAAAAAAAAAAGGAATAGTTATTTCATTAAGTTTTTTATAATCAACTGCTACTCTATACTCAAATTTACCAAAAGCATCTGTTCTTTTTTTGTACTACCACGGTTTGACTATTGAAGGTGAATTAATTTCCCTAATTAATTCTTGATTAAGCATTTCCTGTTGTTAACTGTTGCAGTTAACTGAAAATTTTCGTTTGGCTCTGAGTTATTTTGATTTTGCTCGTCATTAATTTGGACCTGTTGTTGCCCTTCATTAATAAACCCCTGGTATTGATTGTGGTCATAATACTGTTCATAATAATTAGATTGAAATTGTTCGTATTCGTGGTAGGTGCACAAATAGGTTGGTTGTTAGGCATCTGCTTCGGTTGGAAGGGTTGAGAATATTGTGGGGAACTGCTTCGATATGGAGTCTGGGTATTTGTATTGAATTTGAGGGTTTATTATGGGTTTTGGGATTTTTATTTAATTCAAAATTAATATGTTCTTCATTAATTCCCTCATTTTGTGCAATAACATTTAACAATTTCAGGTCTGTAATATCATGATGAGATAAAATAGTGAATTGTATTGTATTGGTAGCTTTCTGATCAGTATTTTAATGGAATCTTTAATCGCCAGAACATGAAAAACAAAATCTGTTATCGTTTAGCGCCACGATTTGGGGTGCAGCAATAACTAGTTTTTAATTTTGTTGCCGGCGAGTTGACCCAAGCTTGTCAGTTGGCTAAGTCAGAGACCTTCAACTCCTGTTTGTTGGACAACGAGGAAATACAGGCGATCTTAACTGAAGTCAGGAACTAGCTTTTCCCGCCCGTCCGTGTTAACAAATGGAACTGCGCTTCTATATATTCTGGCAAGCCGAGAGCCGGATCAATCAAGGCAAGCACAAGGTTTAACATAACTGGCGCCCGAACATGATGAATGGAAAACAAAATATCAAATAAAAAAAAATAAAAAATAAAGAATAGGCAAAAATTTAATGAAATGTGACAAAATAACGACAGTGGAACATAAAAAATTTAAATGAGACCATCCGCCGCGTAGAGAATGCCGCTACAATCTGTAGCGGATAACATTACTCACGGGCGAAAAAAGTCGTGCATTATAAAAAAGAAAGAACAGCCGTCACAGCGCTTATGCCGCCTCTGACCCACTGCGGCGATTTGCCAACACTCGCTTTAGCCTATTCACGAGTGCAATATTAATAGAGTCAAGAAAAAGAGACATTAAAAAGTCCGAAATATGTATACAAAAATATAAAAATATCTAATAGTAAACAAATGTATGTGAGTGGTAAGCCCAAAAAGGAAAAATACGGAACACCGTATCATGTACTAAGTTCGACTTTCCGAAAACTCGCCTGCCACTATCGCCACATAGTTTATTCAAGCAAAACCGATAATATAACAAGAAAAAACTCAAATACGAGCAAAGAACGTACACGATTATGAAAAATGATTGTCAATAAACATTACTCGATTTTTCTAAAAATCTCCTTTTCTCTTTCCCCCAGATCATAAGAAACACGTACACGGAAAAACATACAAACTAGGATCAACACATACTGAAACGACATAGAAGATGTCTATTTCCTAAGAAAATTTGTTCCAGAAATACTGCGACTTCCTTAAAAATTTTTTTTCGTAGGTGCTGCGACTTTTTTAAAACATTTTTCCGTAAATACTGTGAATTCCTTTTTTGGCTCTTGATTATCTGTTTTCGCATTTTTATTCCGATTTAATTAACCTCCGTTGTCAATGAAAATGGACGAAATTAAGGAAACTCAGAACGCACTCCTTGTCCAAATGACCGGGCTTAAAGATAACATGAATAATAGAATAATAGAAAAATAATAATAAAATATATGAATAATGAATAATAGAATTAACACCTTAGAAACCGAAAACGAAGCACGTAACCCGGTAGGTTCATCTTGAGAAATATGTTTCTTGGGTGAACCGTGCGCAAGCAATTATGAACGACTACGCGGTTATCAAAGGGAGACCCCTGTTTCGCGCAAAAGTCGGCCACATTAGGCAAAATATGAGAGACGAAGCCGAAAATGCCCTTGACTCTTTGGGGTACCAGACAATGACAGGCAGGATATTACGATGGTCCTGGCGTTGTATTACGCGGATAAACGTGTTGTCTGCGAACGCTAGAATATTAGCTTAACCTACTGAGTCAGGGTAAAAAAAACCTTTGAAGAGTACTATTTGGAAGTGAATAAGCACCGTTACCTTATCCTCAATGGATTAAAAGGTACGGGGCACCCAATGGAAGTGGTTTGAGCCTTGTCGGAACATTCTAGGGACAAGGCCCTTGACGTCTTTATTCGAGAAATCGGTAACGATGTCTCTAGATTATGGGTTATGCGTAGACCAAAAAACTTACAGGAAGCCTACTTCCTTTGTGTGGAGTTACAGGCGGTTTCGCCGAGGGGGCTTCTTTTACCCAGTCTTCTCCACCGGCCAGTTTTGCACCTAATACCCGATTTTACCGCCGGTAAGCACTCCTCGTTTTACTTCCTCCTATCAGAGAAGTGGTACCTCCATTCCAAAGGGCACGAAAACTTTATCATTTGGAGCCCATGCTAGACCCTTCGTCCCCAATCCCAGGTTGCGCCGTCTGACCCCTATTAGGACCAGCTCGGCGCCGCGAATGTTGGCTTCCCTCACCAGGATGCTATGGAAGCGAGGAATGCTCTTGAAGTAGACGCAGATGGCCCAAATTTTAAGACCGAAGCCTCTCGAGCGTCCCATACTTAGAGTATGAAAGGGTTAAACTACCATTTTTTATCGATACCGGCGCAAAAAAAATTTATTTGCCCCAGTATTGCCGCCGGATCTACTGTCCTCACTGCCCCTTTCTGTGTACAATCGGTTACGGGTAGTGTGAAAATAAGACACCGCGTTGCTGGCAAGTATTTTGAACGATCAGGCAATAACTCGACTCTTACCTTTTTTGTCCTCCCCGGCCTACATACCTGGGATTATCGGGGACGACATCCTTATAAATCTTTAAAGATCCTCTTCTTGCCAGACGGTCTCTCAATGTCAAATCCGCACATCCGGACGAGGTGAGACAAACCTTAATTGCGTGGATCGACGAGTACTCGCACCTTTTTGACCCTTTGTCACCGGGTAAGGCCGTCGATACTAGCGTGAAGGCTGAGATCCGCACAAACACTTCAGACCCAATCTATATGAAAAGTACCCCATATCTGAGGTCAGAAGTAGATAGGCAGATCGGGGAACTCCTTAATGAAGGTATCAGCCTCCCGTCCAAAAGTCCGAAGAATTCTCCGATTTGGATAGTGCCCAAGAAAGCAAAACCAGATGGCGAGAAGCAATGGCGGTTGGTCATCGACTTCCCGTTTCTGACACTTACCCGATTCCGAATATAAATTACAAGTTAGCCAGTCTCAACGTTCCATCAAATTCACATGAAAAACGGCGAAAAGGGAAAACGGCATTCTCCACACTAAACAAAAAATATGAGTTACTCCGCCTCCCTTTTGGGCTTAAAAACGCGAACATATTGGCAAGATATATTACATATGCATATACAACATTATCGTCTTTAGCCGAGACTACGACAGCCACTGGACCAACCTTCGTTTAGTCTTTGAGAGCCTGAAAAAGGCCAGATTCAGGTGAACCTAGCTTAAACACAATTCCAGTCAACCCAAGTTGAATGCCTTAGATATATAATCAGTTAGAGCAGACAATAAAAAGTTAGAAGCTATAGGGCAAATGAAGCATCCAACAAATGTCAAGGAATCAAAGAGCTTCCATGACGTCTTACTATAGAAAGCTTATCCGCGATTATGTTAAACTCGCCAAACCTTTGACTAACCTGAGTGAAACACCAACCCTTGACTTACACGGGAGTAAAAATTGGGGAGCAGAAATTTTGAAACGTTGGAAGACCAGAATAGAGGAGTACAACTGTGTACTCATCTACAAGCCCGTTAAATCCAAAGTCGTTCCTGACGCCCTTTCGCGAATTGTTCGGATACTGCCTCAGCTACACCATGCATAGTGCGGATGAGAACGCGTCCCAATTACTTCCCCATGTGGAAGCTCCCATTAACGTGTACCATAACCAATTAGTTTTTGACCCTAAGCAATCGGAATATTTGTGGAAGCAACCTCACAGGGGTTTCGAACGTCATCTGATACCAATGGGAACCTTATCTGATTTAGTTGTTACCTTTGGAAAATACCTTAAGCCATCGGTGATCAACGGGGTTAAGATCCGAAAAACCTATATAGCATCGTTTTAACGCCTATGCTTAGTCAATTTTGCAGGGTTTAAAACTCGATTAGGGCAGAGGCTGGTGATAGATACGTAGAGGCCATAGGGGTCCTAAACAGGTGCGCTTGCAGCTTCTGGAGAAATTTTATTTCCCCCAGATGGTCAGTACCATCCGCAAGCAGCTTTCCTCGTGCGAGTGTTGTAAGCTCAATAAGAACGAAAGGCACCCAAGATATCCATGTGAAATTCTTCATCTCGATATTTTTACTTTGGGAAAAAGGATCTTTCTCAGCTGTATAGACAAATTCAGCAAGTTTGCTAAGCTCTTCCAACTAGAATTTAAATCTGCTATTCATCTGCGGGAAAAATTGGAAGAGGTACTCCATTATTTTAGTGCCCCAAAGCACTATGGGGAATTTTACCCGTTTTGTTGGCATTAGTTAAGATCTCGTAAGCTATTTAATTTACGTGTACACACCTTAACAATTATTTTGGCAAAGTGGGCGTTTCGCCACCACCAACAACACCCCCATCCCCCTAAAAAAAATTTTTTTTACTTCATATAAATTCGCACTAAATTCGCAACATAGTCGCAATTTTTTTTGAATGCGACTGCCAAAATTTTGAGACGATATTATGGGGTCTGAAATTTTCAATCCACACATCAGTAAAGTTGGCATTCAACTTTTTTGAATTTCCAAGTAAGTTCAAGCTAAGATTGACTTCCGTGCATGCCGGGTATTTTGCTGCAACCTTATCAAACTTTCTATTTCATTTTTTTCATTTATGCAACAAATTCACATAAAGTGTGCGCGCTTTCTCCCATAAGTGACTTTAATTAATTTAAAATGCTGTCGTCAATGTGCCCTCAAATAAATTTGAATATTGCATTCAGTTTTTCAAGAGCTAGCGTGCGCCACACACTACTACTAGTGCCGCATTGCTAACTGAGAAGTTGCTAATTAGAAATTTAGAACATGGGGTAACACACTTACTCAACAAATTTCAACAATTTTTCGAAACTCTATTCAATGTTGAAATTTTATTTTAAAAGTTGTCCGAGGACACTACTTACTAAATACACCAATTGTTAAGTTAAGCAACATATTAGTAAAAACACATAGTACACATTTCAAATTTCATGGGTTTAGGCCTTGTGGTTAAAAAGATATGAATTTTAGTAGGCACTAAAAAATAAAGCTCACCGATGGCCCGTGCCTTATGTCTGCAACTGCTGACTTTACAGCTGTTTTTTTTAACATTTTTTTAACATTAACTGCTTTTAACTTAACATTTCCGTTACATAAAATAAACCTTTGATAAAACCTTAATTTACAAAATTTGCAAAATTTTTAAAAACACAATTTTGGCAACAAATTATGTCAAATTTCACATAGGGCAAAAGTACTGGTCTCCGACAATGAGAGATGTCTTCAGTGTCCAACAGTGCTGAATTTTTTGCGTACGTTAGGTATCGGACTTTACCACACACCGACCCAAAAAACTTAAGTCAATTGTAAAATCGAGCGGTTTTATTCTACCTTCTTCGAGATTTACCGGTGTATAAATCAAAACACCCTGGTTTGAAGAGTAACATGACATAGCAGTAGACAGGTATAGCAACTCTCTTAACTCGGTGACTAACAATAAGCCAGCGGATTTATTTTTGAACCACTCCGCGAGAATTACTTATCTTGAGGATGATAGAGAGGCTTGATAGAATATAGGCAAGGGCTCGCAAATACGGCTCATAACAAGAACAGGGGCAACCCAATCCCCTACAGCCAGGGCGACAAAGTGTTTGTCGTTTATAAACAAATTAAGACTAGGAAAAACAACATTTTAAGGCTGATGAGATCGCTGAAGAAAGAAAAGTAACGGTTAAAACCAAGACCGGCAAAATTTTCCATAAATCAGACGTACGCAACTGACGTACTTTAAAACATCGCCGAAAACATTGTAATACTCTCACACTTTTTCCTCCCTTTCCAAAAACAACACCAGCGTTACTCAATATTCACCCACACGTAACCCCATGCCTTTAATATAATATAAGCTCATAACTCTTAAAATTTATATTACTCATGAGGTTAATTTCTTTAAAAAATATTCCAAGTATTTATTTTCGACCATATGTTGGGAGTATGAGGCTCCGCTTGTCCCGTTGCAAGAGGGCACAGAATGGCGTGTCAACGGCCAATTCAAACTGACAGGTAATTGACTTGGGAAGCTCGAGTCACTACTTCAGGAGGTCCAACGCGAGACGGCGCTTCTAACGGATCCCAGAATTGGAGCACTAGTAACGCACTACCTAGAGAAGTCACAGGAGGGCCTTTCAATATTGACGTCGTTCATTGGACTGGATTGGTTCCGCTTGGAAGTGGACTGCGGGCTCACAAGAGAACGTTGTAAAATCGGCCGACCAACATATGAGGATAAACGCTGGACTATTCGACGCCTTGCATTAATACTTGAGACAACTTAAAGTGGTTACAGCGAGAGTCAACACCATCGATGGAGACGTACACGCGGCGACGACCCTGCTGCACAAGAATCTGATCATCGACAATCAGGTAAACCAACTCTCGCATCGCCCACTTAAAACGCTGACTGGTCCCCCCACCCTTGTCCATCAACACAACGTACCCGACGATCGCGCTGGCTGAAAGTTGCTGTGTTTGCAGATGACACTTTGTTGCGATCACGCTGGCTAAAATTTGGTACGCCTGCGAACGAGTCCTTGTTGCTTAGAACAGCAGAATCGCCGGATGTTGTATACATGACCGCCGACATAGCGTGGCTTATATTTCGACCCCGTATCCAACGGCTAAGCAAACGCTGCCCTCAGCACTAGAGCCGCAGCTGTGGTGAAACCCAGCCCCGACTGCAGTCAGTCCTCGGCCTACCCCGTAATAATTTAAGAACAACCTAATATAGGGAGCTTCTCTTACAGCATCTTCTGTGATGACCATAATTTTCACTGGGTGGCTTTGCGGCTACGAGAGCCGGATTAATTAAGGCAAGCACAAGGCTTGTCATAACTTGTATTATGGCAAATATGGTTACAGTTTTTTAGATTTAACGCAAACATTTTCTACAAACCAGGCAACCAAAAAAACATGGTCGCCAATGCCCTCTCAAGACAGAACGTCAATCTTTTAATGGACAACTCCTAATCTGACATCGCCACCATTCATAGCAAAGATTCTCCTCTCATGTACACTAAAGAGGAAGTAGATGAAACCTGTTAATTGTTTCCGTCATTAGATAATCATTGAAGAAGAACGCAAACCTTAATCATTTTTAATAAAAAATCAAGGCATATTAAAGAATCTGCCCGTGACGTATGTTTTGACATATTGTATGTTTGCTCTATGCAAAATAAAGCCATACACTCCCTCCTATGTAATTAGAATATATTCAGAAGCACTCAATAGAAGTATTCCTGATAATTGACTTTGCAAAGTATCCAAAAACTTTCCTCAGTGACGTTTACGAAAGCTTTGTAATATAAATATTCTGTAATATTGGTTTTGGAAACAATCCAGAAGGCATTCAGGAAAAGCTTACAGAAAAGCCTTTCATGAATGCATCCAGATGCCTCTCAGGGATAGCGCATCCAGAAGCCTTTCAGGAAATTCTTACAAGCATTATGAAACAGAGTCCCACACCCAGCAAAATGGAGAAGAAAAATTGCCTCTTGTGGAACACCTTCCGGGTGATCGTTTATTTTTATAGTTCCACTATCACATCACCGCCACTTTGTCACTTGTCGTTATACACCACATTTCGTGGTTCACTCTTTCTCTTTTATTTTTATTTTTTGTGTTTTTTATAAAATTCTGTGTTTTTAAACATTGTAGTCAGGATTCTGACTGTTCGGGCGCCAGTTAAGCGAGTGATAGTTCTCGCTCGGTTCTTGCGGCTCTCGTTGCCGCATAGCTCACCTAGTCAATAGCAGGAACATTCTAGTGAATAGTCGCGGTTTGTAGTACGTTATAATTTTATTCTCAGAACTTATATTTCGATATTACAATAATTAGCGGGAATTTCTGCAAGTGCGTTGATCGGATGTCCGTAGAAGACTAACTTCTGGCGTTGGTGCTGGCTCTCACTAGACCTCCGGCTCTGAATGCAGCAATGCGAAGTCAGCGTTCTTAAGAAATGCACTTAGGAGTGGTTGACCGTCAAGTGGCGCAACGGGAGTGCGCATGTAAGGGCGGTGGTCAGATAGGGGAGGGGGGAAGAAGGTGAGGATTCATAACTTATATAAATTAACAAGACCGTTTATTTTAAGTAAAGGATCTTAATTTGATTTATTTATTATATTTCGGCAAAGTAACTTTATTTGTTTTTATTCATTGTACTTGACAATTGGAGAACAAAATTAAAACTGAAATTTAGGGCCAACTCCGTCGGACCACGAAGCCGCCGCTGCCGCTGGAAAGTCGGCTGAATGTTGAGTCAGCGTCTGCAACGGGCAGTCCGGCAGCTTACGCGTGCGAGTCTCTGGTTTCGGCTGCAACGTTGTCACGACGGCATCCGGCGTAACAGCGTTGTCAGCAAACTTAAGCTTGCGCGTGTTAACTCCTCCCCTACTAGTTTGAAACGCGTCTTCGGGTTTCTTCTTTCTCATTCTGCGCTGGTACAATTTCCAGGTGCCCAGGAGGAGTAGGAATAGGGCGATGAGTGCCAAGCCGCCATATGATCGTGAAGATAATCCTGTTCTAAGATCCCCGATATGGCGGAGATTCTTCATGGTAAGGTCATGTAGGAATGGGAGGCTCAGATGTTCTCTAAAAAGGGTGACGTTGACCACGGTTGACGTGGATACAGCAGGTTTCTTCTTCAGGATGCCTCGGTGGTTCACGTAACGGGTGTCATTCAGTGAGACGTAATCGTCGTAAGTCGCGAGGAAGGTTCCCGCGATTATCTGTTTGTGTCCAGTGCTGTCCACTACATTAATGGTCGCGTTGTTTATTACTGCAATGCACTTTATTACTGCAATGTACTCTCCGATTACTATCACGGGCGCCAGGTGACCGGGGCGTGTGGCACAGTGTGCGACGGCTCCAGATACCAGTTGCTGCGCGCATGAAGTATTTTGTAGTCTTCTGCAGAAAGTGGTGCTCACAGTAGCAGCGCAGTCACGTACAGCGTAGGTCCTTGTTCCGCAGTCGGCCACCGTATTACCCTCTTCTAGATCTAATATTACGTTATTATGCTGGACAGGAAGAATATCTATTTTTTTACAGCTTAACAGAGGTTTTGGATATTTGATCAGAAAGTACAATAATTCAGAATTTTGAAAAGCTTTTATATGAGAGACCTCTAAAAGGTCGGTTATACTAATATTGGTGAGTTGTTCATTTAATAATTCTTTAATGTCGATGCTGTCTAGTATAAGGGGGCTGATTAAATTTATTTTTGCGAGTGTAACAGTAAGGATTAAGTCCTCAAGGTTAGTAATTATCATTCTATTCTTTGCCAAAATAGTTGCATAAAAATGTTCGACCTCTGCATCTGGTTTCAAAATGTTATTGATGGCCCTTGAAACGTCATTGAGTCTTGTTTGGAATTTAGTGTTGATCTCTATCTGCCTGCTTTCGGATTCTATTAACTGATTTTGTTTGAATTTTATTTGTTCCCAGTCATCAAAATCTGGGGTTCCTGCAATTGCCTTAAGGGCACTGCCTATCATGTTAATGCTACGTGCTTGTCGGTGATGAACGGTCAAGGAAGTTATTAAGGTGGCTATGTGCTGTACGTCCGTTTTCAATACCTGTCTCATATGATCTTTGGGTAGTTTGTCTATTAGTTTCCATGTCTCGTCGATGTATGTTTCGAAAGATGTCAGGTTCGTCGTGTGTCCCAAGTAAGTGTACGCGTCCCAGATTGTTACGTCTCCGTCAACTATAGGTATGTAGTCCGCGTGGGAGTAGTCGTTGAGTCTCAATGTCGCTTCGGTCAAGGTCATGGTTGCTATTATTAAACTGAAAAGATATAACCTAAAAAATGTAATTAGTTAAAAATGATTTTCCAAACGTTAAAAGCCTATTTAAGATTGTCCTTATGGACCACCCTCCCTTTAATAAGAACCGTCGTACCTAGGTCTGCTTCCACTATGCCTTCTGTGAATAGGGGTGATAGTTTATTTCCTAATCGTTTATTTTTTTTTTATCCAAACCCGATCGCCTACCAGATATGACTTATAGACTCTTTTTATATTCATTTGGTCAAGTGTCTTTTGCTGAGCTGACGCGATTTTTTCTTTGATCTGGACTGTACTATCTTTGGAGGCTGCGTGAATTATGTCTATGGGTCTCTCGTTTGTCACCGAATGGATTGACCTGTTGTACTTTATAGTTGCAAGGAGAATGTTTTCGACAGTGTCCTCTACCTGTGTTTCCAACTTATAAGAGCGTGCTATATCCCCAAGAGTGCCGTGGAACCGCTCGACTTGTCCATTAGAGAGACTATGCAAGGGTGGGGCGTTTGAAATCACGATGCCAAAGTTATTGTTGAGCATTGATTTAATGGTTTCTGAGTTCAAGGATTTCTCATTGTCGCAGTAAATTCCCTTTGTTTTGGGGAACATGTTCAAAAGTTGCAAAAGTGGAGCTTTTATATCCACAATTGCACGAGACCGTATAGGTTGTACTACTGCAAACTTGGAAAACTTATCGATGCAGGTTAGAAAATATTTACCGGCAGTGGAGTAAACATCTATATGCAACATTTCTCCGGCGAACGACGGTATCGGGGTTTTCCCTATTTCCTGTTTTCTTGGGTGCCGATCATGTTTACTCATAGTACAGATTCTACAGTTTGCAGCTATTTCTGAGGTTAAGTGACCCATTTTTGGAAAAAAGTAGTCCCTAAGTATTTGTTTCGCATTTTCTTGCGCTGCTCTGTGCGCGCGATTATGTTCGGCTGTCGCAATTTCCCTCTGTTCCGTTGGGTTTACAATATCTGTTACCAAGTTCTTGCAAAATCTAAAGGTGGTGGAAGGGAATGCCGCGACTAATCCGTGTTGGATGAAAGCCAGTATGGGTAGCTCGCAATGAATTGCGTTGACTACGTCAGCGTTTACCGCATCTTTAATGCTTTGCAATAATGTGCTGCGGTCAGAGAAATGTAGTATGTGACGAGTTTTTGTCTTAAACAAAATAAGCGTCTTCTGATGGGGAATTGTTCCTTCTTCCAAAATAATTTGGTTCCGGAAACAGTTCACCGGCTTTTCTGTGGCTTCAATGGTATACGTGAGGGATTCTTCGCTGTGGATGGTGGCGACATCCGAGTCCACTGAGTCCTCTAGTGCATTGACATTTTGGCGAGACAGGGCGTCTGCTACCAAATTCTCCTTTCCGGGTTTATAAATTATGTTCGCGTTGTGCTCATCAATAAAGGCTTTCCAACGCTTTATTTTTGCATTCGGGTTTTTGTCCGATACCGAAAAGGTTAATGGCTGGTGGTCTGTATAAATGTTAAGATTCTTAACACCATACAAGTAATTTCTGAGGTTCTTAAGTGCCCATACGATGGCGAGAAGCTCACGCTCATTTGTGGCAAAATTTACCTCATTACCCCGCAGTGTTCGCGATATCATCGTTATCGGGCGGCCGTCTTGAGACAGTACCGCTCCCAGTCCGTAGCCAGACGCATCTGTTGTGAGGTCAAAAGGCTTTTTGTAATTTGGGTAGGACAACATTACATCTTCGGAGGCCAGTATGTTTTTTAGCCTATCGAAGGCTTCATATTGCTCTGGTGACAACTCGATTATCACCTTTCTTGAGTAGTTGGCACTTACTTTGCCATTTTCGCCTTTCAAGATATCTGTTAGGGGCCTTGCGATGTTGGCAAAGCCCGCTATGAAGCAGCTATAGTAGCGTGCTAGACCTAAAAATGACCTAAGAGCGAATAGTGTTTTTGGTGGGGGAAAGTCCTTAATAGCCTTAATTTTATCGGGCGAGGACTGAATCCCGCCTCTGCACACTGTAAATCCCAAATATTCCACGCTTTTCTTGAAAAACTTGGATTTTTCTTGAGACACCCGCATGCCTGCGTCCCTAAGGTTTTTCAAGACCCACTCAATGTCTCTGACGTGGTCTTCTTTGGACTTGGAGAAAATTATTACGTCGTCGACGTAAACATAACATATCCTACCAATTTGTTCGCGAAGCACATCATCAATGGCTCGTTGAAAAATACTTGGGGCATTTTTTAGCCCGAAGGGGAGTCTACAAAACTCGTACTTCCCGTTGTTGACAGAGAACGCTGTCTTTTTCCTGTCTCTTTCAACCAATTCGATCTGGTGAAACCCTGACTTGAGGTCCAGCGTAGTAAAATACTGAGCCTCGCCCAAATTTGACAATATAGTCGAAATGGATGGGATAGGGTATTTGTCGTCGGTTGTCTTATGATTTAGTTTCCTAAAATCAATAACCAGGCGCTTTTGTTTGTGACCCGCTTCATCGATGCTTTTTTTGTCGACGACCCATATCGGGTTATTGTAAGGAGACTTTGACGGTCGTATTATGCCGTTCGCTAGAAGTTGTTTAACTTCTGCATTGACAAAGTCAGACACGCCCTTTGGATACGGATACAGTTTTGAGTAAACTGGTTCGTCATCCGTTGGTATGGTGGCAACCGTATTTATGTTGTACGGTAGGGACTCATTAACGTCCGCAAATGCCTTTACCATTTTTTTTTATCATACTATCAAAAGTGAGTCTGATAGCAGGAGGGACATCTGCGTCATTAATTTGGATATGGTTCACCTGTTGACATTTGGTGAACTCGATTTTTTCTATCCCATGGTCATGTTTAATGACGTTGTTTGTCAGATCTATTTGAGCATTGACCTGTTTTAAGAGGTCAAGGCCAATAATGCCATCAAAGTCATTAAGTGACTCTAGCATGAAAAAATAGGACTTTACATCGAAAAGGTGGATGAGGCATTTCTGCTCGATCTTAGTGTGCCCATGAATTGATTTGACTTGAAAAGGGCTGTCAACTGACATCCAATGTGCCAGTTCGGGAAGGGGTTTTATATAATTTTTTGAGGCCCCTGTGTCTATCAGAAGTCTGATAATTCGCCCTGCAACCGTTCGTCTTATGAACGGAAGCAGGGAGCTTCCGCTAAAAAATTACAGCTTTCGGCTCCGGACAAATCGTCCTCAACCTGTGTCGTTTCATGCTGTGACCGTGACTCGTAGTCACCGCTACTATCTTCTTGGGGTAGATGATTCAGGTTTTGTTGGGTCCTCATGGACTGATCGACGCAAATGTGATTGTTCCTGTAGCCCTGTGCGGGTTGCCTATAGCGCGAGGAGGGATCCACCTCCATTGGCTCGGGGACTCGCCCCTGGAACTTTTGGTTGTTAAAGCGCTGTTTTGTGCTATTTGGGTTTTGCTGGTCATTTCTATCTTTTTGGTTCTTTTGGAAGTAGGGATTCCTGTTTTGAGGATTTTCTTCCTTTGCCTGTTGGGCGTTCTGACGCCAGTTCTGAGACTTTTGCGAATTTTGTTTTTGGGGTTTTTCCTCAAGGTGTTTTGCAAAATTTGCTGCGAAAATGCCTCTTTCGTTGCTTGATTCGGCCTCTTGAGCTAGAGCTAAGGCTGAGGGGAGGTCTATGGGTTGCGCCGGGAAGACCGCCCACTTCAAAGATTTTTTTAACCCTGAGACGAAAACGTGAAGCGCGTCGTTTCTAAATTTTTCGTTTAATATAGCTGCTGCGACGGGGTCGTGCGTCATTAGTGTTTTATTTGTCAATAGTGTGAGTTTTTTTTCGACTTCGTCGAAATATTGTATTAGTGGCAAGTTGCCCTGCTGAAGCGTGCTTAGTTGCTGTTGGATTACGTGAACCGGTGTCTTGTCCGCGTATGTGAAATCTAACCTAGCAATAATGGCTTTAAAATTCAACACTGTGTTGAATGAGGCCAGCACAGCATCTGCTGGTCCCCTTACTTTGTTTCTGATTATAGCTACTGCCTGGTAGTGTCTTGAGGTGCCGTTGTATGGCTCGAAGACTTTATAGGCTGCGGAAGCGGCTTGCCTCCACGAAACGTAGTTTTCTATCTTTCCGTCAAACTCGGGGATGGATTTTGCTACATCTAAGGGCTCGTCGCAGCGGGTCCCTGACACTATTTCAATTTCTTGAAAAATTTCTATCTGTGGTGCAGAAACTCTAGCCTTACTAAGCTGGTTTGTCAGTGAGGCTATCCTCTCTTCAAATAAGCGGCCTTGTTCCTCAAGGGCTGCCTGCACCTTTGCCTCCATCCGGGCAACCTGTTCAGTATTCATTTTTTTTGATTGCTCTAAAGTCCGCTCTAAGTATGAGGGTATTAGTTCGTCGCCACTACTGTCGTCCGCCCTTTCTTGGTATTTCCCCGGACACAACATAAAAGATTCAAATCGTTTCGGAATTAATTTTTTTGTTTAGGCTTATAGAGGTTCTTCAGCACTCTATTGCAACAGGCAGAAATTTACTTAAGTTTGTTTTAAAAAACACTGAAATCTCACACTAGACAGCAATGAGTATTTTATTTACTTTATTTTAAATAAAAATGAACATCTCACTTACATTTTTTTTGACATGAAATTCTAACTCCGATCAAGAGGTGGGGTGGCCGCTGCGATATGCTGTTTCCCGCCGGCCGCTCGTATTGTTGATTTAATTCGTTCAGCTCTTTTGGCTGGGGGTCTTAATTTTTTGTATTCGTGTATTGTGAGTGCGTATTTTTTGCACTATTTTTGCACTATTTTTTTTTTGCGGTTTTTTTTTTTCACAAAATTTGTTTTGTTTTTTTTTTTTTGTTCACTTTGAATCGTACCGCAACTCTTTGCGTTAGCTCGAAGAGTTATTTCAGTTAGATAATAGAGTAACTGTTCACTTGTTGATTTGGTTATTCACTTTATTGAACCGTACCGGGACTCTTTGCGTTAGCTCGAAGAGTTATTTCGGTTAGATAATAGAGTAACTGGGTTATTTTCCGTTTGGGCGCCAATTAACAAGACCGTTTATTTTAAGTAAAGGATCTTAATTTGATTTATTTATTATATTTCGGCAAAGTAACTTTATTTGTTTTTATTCATTGTACTTGACAATTGGAGAACAAAATTAAAACTGAAATTTAGGGCCAACTCCGTCGGACCACGAAGCCGCCGCTGCCGCTGGAAAGTCGGCTGAATGTTGAGTCAGCGTCTGCAACGGGCAGTCCGGCAGCTTACGCGTGCGAGTCTCTGGTTTCGGCTGCAACGTTGTCACGACGGCATCCGGCGTAACAGCGTTGTCAGCAAACTTAAGCTTGCGCGTGTTAACTTATATATTGTTATATCACACATTTAGTACAAACGGCTAAGACAAGCAAGATTTTTTAAAGATTTGCTACGATTTGCCCTAACAATTTTGGGATAATATTAAAAGATTGTTTATCTACGTAATTGTCTACCCAGATGTATAATAAATAGGAATTCCAAGCGACATCGATGCAAAGTTTTAACTGATCTGCAGTAATTTTAAAATTATTATCATTCTACACTGTGAGTGATTTGTATAACTTTATAGACAGTGGTTCTGTTACTATAGATGGTTTTGTTCTGTTTGTCTTTTGAGATACAGGAAAGCTCTCATAGCGTTAGAATTAATAGAGGTCAAATTTTCCTCTTCTGTTTAAATAAACAACTCATTCTGTTGTTATTTTTTGGAAATATTGATTGTTTGTCATTTTTAAGACATGTTCTGTGTTGAGATATTCGTGGTTTGCAATCATACGCAGTGGCCAGTTCTGAAGTCATTCCAGCAATCTGAAGCAATGCCCCTTACTTGGATGCAGTAACTAGTCATTTAAGGAAGAATATTGTGGGTGACTTTTTTTTATTCTAAAAATCTTAAAATTTCTTAGTTTTTCATATAAAGTTACTCGTTTTTGCTTATGCCTTGGGATAATTTTTACCATTTTTATCCGTTTACCAATGAAAAAGTGGAAAACTTCAAACAATGCAAAACAAATAAACTAGTCAGTCTAGTCCACCAAAAACGTGGGTAAATCACTATAAATTCAGATATGGGTAGTAAATTGACGTTGACACATGTTTATATCAAAGACATTAGAATAACAAGATGCATAATGGCCATACATACATTAGTGTTGCACTATGCAGCCACTTTTTCGGTGGCGGCAATACTTGCCCTTCCGCTTGCGTAAAACTGATTTTCGGTCCGAAATCAATTTTGATCTATAAAACGAATTTGATTAATCTTTTTGTCAATTTCGTTGTAATATGTATCAAATAATCTAATAAATACATGTATCTAATAAAATATTATTTAAAAAGTTGATGCGTAGTTTCTAGTTTTTTAACTATTGCATTTCGATATATTTTATGTATATGTATTTATTTTAAGTAGTCAATTATTTAAATATTTTTTAACATGTAGGAATTATTACTCATTTTTTTATTTATTAGATAGAATGCTGAGTTTAGTTGTTTTTTGTATCAGCTTTCACATTCCACTTGCAATGTTTAAAAAGTAAAACTTTTATGAGTTTGTTTAAAAGATCAATTTAATGCACATAACATTCATTATTTGAGTGAAACCATCGCTGATTTTATTTGTGCATTGCTTAATGCATTGCTTTACAACAGTTGTTTTTTATTATTTTTAAAAATTTTTCAAAAACTTGAATGTACATTTTTACGATATTTCGTGCCTTTGGTTTTCAAAATCCGATTCTATCGTGTAGTTTTTCTTATGTATGAAAAGCTCTGATGGATCTGTTAATTCAATGGGGTAGTACATCATTCATATTTTGGTCAAAGTACATGTCGTTGCCTTGTACAATTTCTGAAGATGATACAGAATATTCTTGCCTCTTTTTTTACTAGGCAAGGCTTATAATTGAATCTAACTCTATTGGCAAGATAACATCATTAAACAAATTGTTGGGATATTAGTTTTGACAATTATTATATTAAATTCGGTAGATTTAAAAGAAAAAATACATATAATTTATGAAAATAATTCTTATTTAAAAATGAATATTTATAAAATAGATACAAATTTGCAACCGACTTAAACCTCATTAAGAATCACTAACTAAAATATTTTTTCAGGTCTCAACCTGAATACTCTATTTATCATGTTAAGGCAATGCTAAGTTAGAGTTTTTACATTTTGGTCATCGATCAAAAATAACATAAACTTGTAAAGTAAAGGGCATATTTTGTGAAATTTACAATACACATACATGTACATTGACGGACTGATTGAGGAAAAAAACGGAAAAAAAGGCTGGAAAAAGGAAAAAAATAATGAAAAAACAGAACCGTTTTTCTTTATAATTAATATTTAGTAGTTAACTTTTAATTTAATATTTTAAGTGTTTGGTCTACGACGCATTCGTCCGCAACGTTTGATTCATACGTTGCCATTGTGCCAATGCGTTTCAAATACGTTTCGGGCATTTTATAGGTATGCCACCACAAATTATGTCTACGCAGTACAAATCTAAAGGTGATCATGAATGTATTTCAATTAAAAAATAAATATATAAGTTAACACGCGCAAGCTTAAGTTTGCTGACAACGCTGTTACGCCGGATGCCGTCGTGACAACGTTGCAGCCGAAACCAGAGACTCGCACGCGTAAGCTGCCGGACTGCCCGTTGCAGACGCTGACTCAACATTCAGCCGACTTTCCAGCGGCAGCGGCGGCTTCGTGGTCCGACGGAGTTGGCCCTAAATTTCAGTTTTAATTTTGTTCTCCAATTGTCAAGTACAATGAATAAAAACAAATAAAGTTACTTTGCCGAAATATAATAAATAAATCAAATTAAGATCCTTTACTTAAAATAAACGGTCTTGTTAATTGGCGCCCAAACGGAAAATAACCCAGTTACTCTATTATCTAACCGAAATAACTCTTCGAGCTAACGCAAAGAGTCCCGGTACGGTTCAATAAAGTGAATAACCAAATCAACAAGTGAACAGTTACTCTATTATCTAACTGAAATAACTCTTCGAGCTAACGCAAAGAGTTGCGGTACGATTCAAAGTGAACAAAAAAAAAAAACAAAACAAATTTTGTGAAAAAAAAAACCGCAAAAAAAAATAGTGCAAAAATAGTGCAAAAAATACGCACTCACAATACACGAATACAAAAAATTAAGACCCCCAGCCAAAAGAGCTGAACGAATTAAATCAACAATACGAGCGGCCGGCGGGAAACAGCATATCGCAGCGGCCACCCCACCTCTTGATCGGAGTTAGAATTTCATGTCAAAAAAAATGTAAGTGAGATGTTCATTTTTATTTAAAATAAAGTAAATAAAATACTCATTGCTGTCTAGTGTGAGATTTCAGTGTTTTTTAAAACAAACTTAAGTAAATTTCTGCCTGTTGCAATAGAGTGCTGAAGAACCTCTATAAGCCTAAACAAAAAAATTAATTCCGAAACGATTTGAATCTTTTATGTTGTGTCCGGGGAAATACCAAGAAAGGGCGGACGACAGTAGTGGCGACGAACTAATACCCTCATACTTAGAGCGGACTTTAGAGCAATCAAAAAAAATGAATACTGAACAGGTTGCCCGGATGGAGGCAAAGGTGCAGGCAGCCCTTGAGGAACAAGGCCGCTTATTTGAAGAGAGGATAGCCTCACTGACAAACCAGCTTAGTAAGGCTAGAGTTTCTGCACCACAGATAGAAATTTTTCAAGAAATTGAAATAGTGTCAGGGACCCGCTGCGACGAGCCCTTAGATGTAGCAAAATCCATCCCCGAGTTTGACGGAAAGATAGAAAACTACGTTTCGTGGAGGCAAGCCGCTTCCGCAGCCTATAAAGTCTTCGAGCCATACAACGGCACCTCAAGACACTACCAGGCAGTAGCTATAATCAGAAACAAAGTAAGGGGACCAGCAGATGCTGTGCTGGCCTCATTCAACACAGTGTTGAATTTTAAAGCCATTATTGCTAGGTTAGATTTCACATACGCGGACAAGACACCGGTTCACGTAATCCAACAGCAACTAAGCACGCTTCAGCAGGGCAACTTGCCACTAATACAATATTTCGACGAAGTCGAAAAAAAACTCACACTATTGACAAATAAAACACTAATGACGCACGACCCCGTCGCAGCAGCTATATTAAACGAAAAATTTAGAAACGACGCGCTTCACGTTTTCGTCTCAGGGTTAAAAAAATCTTTGAAGTGGGCGGTCTTCCCGGCGCAACCCATAGACCTCCCCTCAGCCTTAGCTCTAGCTCAAGAGGCCGAATCAAGCAACGAAAGAGGCATTTTCGCAGCAAATTTTGCAAAACACCTTGAGGAAAAACCCCAAAAACAAAATTCGCAAAAGTCTCAGAACTGGCGTCAGAACGCCCAACAGGCAAAGGAAGAAAATCCTCAAAACAGGAATCCCTACTTCCAAAAGAACCAAAAAGATAGAAATGACCAGCAAAACCCAAATAGCACAAAACAGCGCTTTAACAACCAAAAGTTCCAGGGGCGAGTCCCCGAGCCAATGGAGGTGGATCCCTCCTCGCGCTATAGGCAACCCGCACAGGGCTACAGGAACAATCACATTTGCGTCGATCAGTCCATGAGGACCCAACAAAACCTGAATCATCTACCCCAAGAAGATAGTAGCGGTGACTACGAGTCACGGTCACAGCATGAAACGACACAGGTTGAGGACGATTTGTCCGGAGCCGAAAGCTGTAATTTTTTAGCGGAAGCTCCCTGCTTCCGTTCATAAGACGAACGGTTGCAGGGCGAATTATCAGACTTCTGATAGACACAGGGGCCTCAAAAAATTATATAAAACCCCTTCCCGAACTGGCACATTTGATGTCAGTTGACAGCCCTTTTCAAGTCAAATCAATTCATGGGCACACTAAGATCGAGCAGAAATGCCTCATCCACCTTTTCGATGTAAAGTCCTATTTTTTCATGCTAGAGTCACTTAATGACTTTGATGGCATTATTGGCCTTGACCTCTTAAAACAGGTCAATGCTCAAATAGATCTGACAAACAACGTCATTAAACATGACCATGGGATAGAAAAAATCGAGTTCACCAAATGTCAACAGGTGAACCATATCCAAATTAATGACGCAGATGTCCCTCCTGCTATCAGACTCACTTTTGATAGTATGATAAAAAAATGGTAAAGGCATTTGCGGACGTTAATGAGTCCCTACCGTACAACATAAATACGGTTGCCACCATACCAACGGATGACGAACCAGTTTACTCAAAACTGTATCCGTATCCAAAGGGCGTGTCTGACTTTGTCAATGCAGAAGTTAAACAACTTCTAGCGAACGGCATAATACGACCGTCAAAGTCTCCTTACAATAACCCGATATGGGTCGTCGACAAAAAAAGCATCGATGAAGCGGGTCACAAACAAAAGCGCCTGGTTATTGATTTTAGGAAACTAAATCATAAGACAACCGACGACAAATACCCTATCCCATCCATTTCGACTATATTGTCAAATTTGGGCGAGGCTCAGTATTTTACTACGCTGGACCTCAAGTCAGGGTTTCACCAGATCGAATTGGTTGAAAGAGACAGGAAAAAGACAGCGTTCTCTGTCAACAACGGGAAGTACGAGTTTTGTAGACTCCCCTTCGGGCTAAAAAATGCCCCAAGTATTTTTCAACGAGCCATTGATGATGTGCTTCGCGAACAAATTGGTAGGATATGTTATGTTTACGTCGACGACGTAATAATTTTCTCCAAGTCCAAAGAAGACCACGTCAGAGACATTGAGTGGGTCTTGAAAAACCTTAGGGACGCAGGCATGCGGGTGTCTCAAGAAAAATCCAAGTTTTTCAAGAAAAGCGTGGAATATTTGGGATTTACAGTGTGCAGAGGCGGGATTCAGTCCTCGCCCGATAAAATTAAAGCTATTAAGGACTTTCCCCCACCAAAAACACTATTCGCTCTTAGGTCATTTTTAGGTCTAGCACGCTACTATAGCTGCTTCATAGCGGGCTTTGCCAACATCGCAAGGCCCCTAACAGATATCTTGAAAGGCGAAAATGGCAAAGTAAGTGCCAACTACTCAAGAAAGGTGATAATCGAGTTGTCACCAGAGCAATATGAAGCCTTCGATAGGCTAAAAAACATACTGGCCTCCGAAGATGTAATGTTGTCCTACCCAAATTACAAAAAGCCTTTTGACCTCACAACAGATGCGTCTGGCTACGGACTGGGAGCGGTACTGTCTCAAGACGGCCGCCCGATAACGATGATATCGCGAACACTGCGGGGTAATGAGGTAAATTTTGCCACAAATGAGCGTGAGCTTCTCGCCATCGTATGGGCACTTAAGAACCTCAGAAATTACTTGTATGGTGTTAAGAATCTTAACATTTATACAGATCACCAGCCATTAACCTTTTCGGTATCGGACAAAAACCCGAATGCAAAAATAAAGCGTTGGAAAGCCTTTATTGATGAGCACAACGCGAACATAATTTATAAACCCGGAAAGGAGAATTTGGTAGCAGACGCCCTGTCTCGCCAAAATGTCAATGCACTAGAGGACTCAGTGGACTCGGATGTCGCCACCATCCACAGCGAAGAATCCCTCACGTATACCATTGAAGCCACAGAAAAGCCGGTGAACTGTTTCCGGAACCAAATTATTTTGGAAGAAGGAACAATTCCCCATCAGAAGACGCTTATTTTGTTTAAGACAAAAACTCGTCACATACTACATTTCTCTGACCGCAGCACATTATTGCAAAGCATTAAAGATGCGGTAAACGCTGACGTAGTCAACGCAATTCATTGCGAGCTACCCATACTGGCTTTCATCCAACACGGATTAGTCGCGGCATTCCCTTCCACCACCTTTAGATTTTGCAAGAACTTGGTAACAGATATTGTAAACCCAACGGAACAGAGGGAAATTGCGACAGCCGAACATAATCGCGCGCACAGAGCAGCGCAAGAAAATGCGAAACAAATACTTAGGGACTACTTTTTTCCAAAAATGGGTCACTTAACCTCAGAAATAGCTGCAAACTGTAGAATCTGTACTATGAGTAAACATGATCGGCACCCAAGAAAACAGGAAATAGGGAAAACCCCGATACCGTCGTTCGCCGGAGAAATGTTGCATATAGATGTTTACTCCACTGCCGGTAAATATTTTCTAACCTGCATCGATAAGTTTTCCAAGTTTGCAGTAGTACAACCTATACGGTCTCGTGCAATTGTGGATATAAAAGCTCCACTTTTGCAACTTTTGAACATGTTCCCCAAAACAAAGGGAATTTACTGCGACAATGAGAAATCCTTGAACTCAGAAACCATTAAATCAATGCTCAACAATAACTTTGGCATCGTGATTTCAAACGCCCCACCCTTGCATAGTCTCTCTAATGGACAAGTCGAGCGGTTCCACGGCACTCTTGGGGATATAGCACGCTCTTATAAGTTGGAAACACAGGTAGAGGACACTGTCGAAAACATTCTCCTTGCAACTATAAAGTACAACAGGTCAATCCATTCGGTGACAAACGAGAGACCCATAGACATAATTCACGCAGCCTCCAAAGATAGTACAGTCCAGATCAAAGAAAAAATCGCGTCAGCTCAGCAAAAGACACTTGACCAAATGAATATAAAAAGAGTCTATAAGTCATATCTGGTAGGCGATCGGGTTTGGATAAAAAACAATAAACGATTAGGAAATAAACTATCACCCCTATTCACAGAAGGCATAGTGGAAGCAGACCTAGGTACGACGGTTCTTATTAAAGGGAGGGTGGTCCATAAGGACAATCTTAAATAGGCTTTTAACGTTTGGAAAATCATTTTTAACTAATTACATTTTTTAGGTTATATCTTTTCAGTTTAATAATAGCAACCATGACCTTGACCGAAGCGACATTGAGACTCAACGACTACTCCCACGCGGACTACATACCTATAGTTGACGGAGACGTAACAATCTGGGACGCGTACACTTACTTGGGACACACGACGAACCTGACATCTTTCGAAACTTACATCGACGAGACATGGAAACTAATAGACAAACTACCCAAAGATCATATGAGACAGGTATTGAAAACGGACGTACAGCACATAGCCACCTTAATAACTTCCTTGACCGTTCATCACCGACAAGCACGTAGCATTAACATGATAGGCAGTGCCCTTAAGGCAATTGCAGGAACCCCAGATTTTGATGACTGGGAACAAATAAAATTCAAACAAAATCAGTTAATAGAATCCGAAAGCAGGCAGATAGAGATCAACACTAAATTCCAAACAAGACTCAATGACGTTTCAAGGGCCATCAATAACATTTTGAAACCAGATGCAGAGGTCGAACATTTTTATGCAACTATTTTGGCAAAGAATAGAATGATAATTACTAACCTTGAGGACTTAATCCTTACTGTTACACTCGCAAAAATAAATTTAATCAGCCCCCTTATACTAGACAGCATCGACATTAAAGAATTATTAAATGAACAACTCACCAATATTAGTATAACCGACCTTTTAGAGGTCTCTCATATAAAAGCTTTTCAAAATTCTGAATTATTGTACTTTCTGATCAAATATCCAAAACCTCTGTTAAGCTGTAAAAAAATAGATATTCTTCCTGTCCAGCATAATAACGTAATATTAGATCTAGAAGAGGGTAATACGGTGGCCGACTGCGGAACAAGGACCTACGCTGTACGTGACTGCGCTGCTACTGTGAGCACCACTTTCTGCAGAAGACTACAAAATACTTCATGCGCGCAGCAACTGGTATCTGGAGCCGTCGCACACTGTGCCACACGCCCCGGTCACCTGGCGCCCGTGATAGTAATCGGAGAGGGCATTGCAGTAATAAACAACGCGACCATTAATGTAGTGGACAGCACTGGACACAAACAGATAATCGCGGGAACCTTCCTCGCGACTTACGACGATTACGTCTCACTGAATGACACCCGTTACGTGAACCACCGAGGCATCCTGAAGAAGAAACCTGCTGTATCCACGTCAACCGTGGTCAACGTCACCCTTTTTAGAGAACATCTGAGCCTCCCATTCCTACATGACCTTACCATGAAGAATCTCCGCCATATCGGGGATCTTAGAACAGGATTATCTTCACGATCATATGGCGGCTTGGCACTCATCGCCCTATTCCTACTCCTCCTGGGCACCTGGAAATTGTACCAGCGCAGAATGAGAAAGAAGAAACCCGAAGACGCGTTTCAAACTAGTAGGGGAGGAGTTAACACGCGCAAGCTTAAGTTTGCTGACAACGCTGTTACGCCGGATGCCGTCGTGACAACGTTGCAGCCGAAACCAGAGACTCGCACGCGTAAGCTGCCGGACTGCCCGTTGCAGACGCTGACTCAACATTCAGCCGACTTTCCAGCGGCAGCGGCGGCTTCGTGGTCCGACGGAGTTGGCCCTAAATTTCAGTTTTAATTTTGTTCTCCAATTGTCAAGTACAATGAATAAAAACAAATAAAGTTACTTTGCCGAAATATAATAAATAAATCAAATTAAGATCCTTTACTTAAAATAAACGGTCTTGTTAATTTATATTTACCTGACTGCCAAGTTAACTTGGCTGAACACTCGCTCCGCTTCAGCATTCGACCAGGCCAATGATAGCATGGTCAGGGCGAATTCCACCAGTTCAAAAGAAAGGTTATTGCCACCGCTGTCCTTTGTCCTTTGATACCTCTGACCAAAATTTCATGGTGCTTTCACTATTTTCCCTTTTTATCTGATGGATGCTCGAGTATTGAGCAATTATTTTGCTTCAATTATCGCAATCTTTTTGAAGCAGTTCCAATATTGGCAAAATATTATCTTTTTTTGGTCCCAGCACACGATCTACTGAAAATGAGTTCACCTGCTTTAAAATGGCATAATTGTCAGGAAAACTAATATAAATCCGAAATTATTTGTTGTGCAAAAATAGTATATAATAAAGCTTACCTTTGTTCGGTACAACAAATACGAATGGCCTTTTCGGTAGCACCATCGATATTTTTTAGTTGCATTTGCGATTCAATTTCGTATCCAAGATACAAGTCCCTTTGAACATATTGCTCAAAATCGTCCTTAAGAACGTTGACCTCAACGCTAGGTGGAATAATTTTTTTTTTGAGGCTATTAGTGCTCAAAATCAAATCCCCACCTAATTTGGTTGTGTCGAAAATGGGTTGGGTCTTTGCTCTGAAAATTTTTGGCTATCCTGCATCAAAATCGTCCTCAAGAACGTTGACCTCAACGCTGGGTGTAATAATTTTTGTTTTGAGGCTATTAGTGCTTAAAATCAAATCCCCACCTAATTTGGTTGTGTCGAAAATGGGTCGAGTCTTTGCTCTGAAAATTTTTGGCTATCCTTTGCATCTCCTCTAGCACCGGTTTTAAAAAGACCAAATACAAATAATTTTCTTTGTCGTATAGTCCGCTCAATATCTTCGCTTTGTGACACTTTTTCTCCAGCGCTTCAGTTTGAAAACGTAGATTTAGCTCTATCCATTGCGCTGTGATACGTTCGACTGCATTTTCAATAGATAGGGGTCAGCGACTCGGGTTATTTTAAGTGGAGCCTTGGGATATATACAATTTGAGGGGATATTTATAATTACAGATATATATATATTGTTATATCACACATTTAGTACAAACGGCTAGGACAAGTATGACAAACAAACACAATACACTTCCATTAAATATATTAGAACATATACAGACGTTGGATAAAAATGTACACTACCTAATCATTATTAATACATTTATATACATTTTTATAGGCAATTTGCCTACTTGAACTTTTGCAAAACCAAGCATACGTTTCATGAATAACAAACTCGAGTGCTTTTGGCAAAACCTGCTTGCAAGCAGCATTTACCGCCAGTTGCACTGAGTGGCACACACATTTATCAAGCAAAAATACACTCTTCTTTTCACCCACGATAACGCTCGCGTTATCAGTACCAATTCCAATCAAATTGGATACTCGGATTTTCCGTTGGGAAAGCTCATTTCGAAGGGCTTCTGCTATGTTCTGAGAGCCTCCACTGGTTGATTGGTATGAGGGATAGAAGCGTCGAAACAATTTCTTCACGTTGCGCACTGTAGTATAATAAAGCCACCCCTTAAAAAATACCGTATTTTTAAAAAAATATATTTGGCTTTATTGATCACTACTAATACCTAAAAGCTTGGTTATGCTTATATCTGTACACTCGTCAACCAAAAGACTGAACTTCGCATTTCCCAGGTCCTGCTTCAGATCATCGTCAAAGTGTGCAAGTTAACTGAGTTAACCGGACGATCGTCCGTACTCCGGCACCGGCCAAATTGCTGACCAAGCGTTTGGCCGGAAGCTCTCACATAGCTGGCAAAAGCTCTGCACATTTGCGGAGGCCGCTATGAAGCCCTTATTTTGTTAGCTTTTAAGTTTCAGTTTGATTTCATACACAATAAAGAGCGCACGCTCTGAAACTGACTCCAGCTTCGCTGCATTTTATTACATTGGTTATCTCGCCTCAAGGGCAGTTAACAACGGAGAAAGTTCTCCCACCGTACCTTTACCTTACAGGATCTAGCTGCGCTGCCAAAGCCTGCGCACTTCCACCGGGGAATATACCTGCTCCCCTCCCCGACCGAGAAGACGGTCGCCACAACATCAGTTGCCATCACCCCTACCTTGTTGACTGCGGCGCGGGACGATACCGGGTCACACACACTTATATTACTGGCGCCCAACGAACTTGGAAACCCACAACAAAACACACACAAGACACACAGATTATGTAAGTGAGCGCCTATCTCCAAACCCCAGCTGCATTTAAATAAAGTTCTAAAACATTTGTGCGAGCTACACTAAACACTAATCTGTATTTCCATGACAATCCTAACCCTTGTATGTGTTGTGAATTTAAGTTATATTAATGAAATTAAAGTTGAACACGGAATTTTAAATTTTCATTAACTGTGCGGATTAAATTATTCTTTTACACTGTCACAGAGATTTATTTACCTACAATTTACATTGTGTGCATTATTTCGTTCCACTTCTGCATATATCTGGACACTGTCGTTCCACTCGAACTTGAATTTTCTCCCCGCAGCCGTCTCGGGCCCTCCTATCGTTGCCCCGACACCCGATACAGCAGCGCATGCATTGCTGTGGCAATTTTTTGCCTTTTATATATCTCTTTGTCTTTGCTGTTACGATTTGTTTGTCATTTATGTATTTGTTTGGCTTAGCGGATGCAGACTCCCCGCAAGCCCCTCACCGTATCGTTGCTGAACGAACCTACGGCTCCGCTCAGCGAGCCCTCGGCCAATGTTATTAAACGCCGACTCAGCCCCCGCGTCCCCTCGCCATACTAGTGCTCCCTATGGGCAAGACGATTTGAATGTTTATGTACTCAGCTCCTCATGAGCAATTCATTTCTACAGTATAGGAATTCTAAACCGCTCGCCAGCGACTCAGAGTCAGAAGGCGACGATTCCACAGAAAACTCTGTGCATAAAAACACCCCGATTAACGCATTTATTGCATATAAAATGTCGCTCGAAACGGAACAAATTAAGACTCTCATAAAAGCTTTACAAGATCAGGCTATTGACAGTCAACGCAGGGAGGCAGAATTACGTAATGTAATACAGGATCTTGCCGGTCAAGTCGCGGCCATACGAACTGCCCCGGCGCAAGCCGAAACTCCCCAGATTAAGGTTTACAAACCAGTAGCTATCACTGGACAGGTCAGTTGTAACGAAACATTGGATGCCGTCAAATGTCTCCCAGACTTTATGGGAACCCAGGAGACATACGTCTCCTGGCGGCAAGCGGCAAATGCAGCTTACCATATGTTTAGAGAATATGAGGATAGTTCGCGACACTATCAGGCGGTGGTCATCATCAGGAGCAAAATTAAAGGCCCTGCTGATGCAGTTCTTGCGTCCTTTGGGACCGTACTCAATTTCGACGCGATCATAAGTCGCCTCGATTTCACATACAGTGATAAACGCCCAATACATGTTATCGAACAGGAGCTAGGCACCCTCAGACAGGGAAGCCTAACGCTTCTTCAATATTATGACGAGGTCGAGAAAAAACTCACCTTGTTGACCAATAAAGTAACCATGTCATATGAAGCGTCGGCAGCGGCGATCCTATGTGAGAAATTCCGGGATGATGCTTTGAGAGTTTTTGTCTCGGGACTCAAGCGCAGCCTCACGGATGTGCTGTTCGCAGCAAAGCCAAAAGACATGCCGTCAGCCCTCGCTTTAGCGCAAGAAGTGGAATCCAACCACGAGAGGTATACCTTCGCAACTTCGTTTGCGCAGAGCCAAGAAAATAGGGATCGTAGACAAAATCCCAAAGCGCAGGAGCGCCAGCAGGCCCCCACACAAACCGGGCCGCAGGGAAGTGCCGGGAGAAACCCGCACTTTACTAGACAATATAGAGCACAAGTGCACTCCGCTCCGCGTAGCGACCGAACGGCTCGAGGGAACACGCCGGAGCCAATGGACATTGACCCATCATTGTCCAGGATGCAGCCATCCCACGCCCCGGCTTTCCCAAAGTCGAAGCCGGCCGCGTCTGGCCGCTCGGTCCCGCCTAAAAGGCAAAGGGTCAACCATGTGGCCCAGGCCTCAGATGATTCCGACAAGGCTTATGCCACCGCGGCCTCCAGTGCAGCGACTAAAGTTGACGATGATGCCATCCTAGAGTATGACTCGGATGCCATCAATTTTTTAGGGGAAAATCCCTGCTACCCGTCATCAGACGAAGAGTAGCGGGGATTGACATGAAACTACTGGTTGACACGGGCGCGTCAAAAAATTTCATCCGACCATTTAAGGGGTTGAAAGGCGTTCGCCCGGTAGAGTCCCCATTTGTAATCCATTCGATTCATGGTGTGACTACAATCACAAAAAAATGTTTTGTGTCCATTTTTAACATTAAAGCTACTTTCTTCTTACTACCAGATCTGACCTCCTTCGACGCGATTATTGGCCTAGACCTATTAAAGCAGGCCGGCGCGTCGCTTTGCCTGGCTTCCGGCCACCTCAAATGGGGCTCCGAAACAGAGCGCATTGACTTCCATACCTGCCCCGATGTCAATTTTACCAACGTAGATTGCTCGGACGCACCGCCCTTGATTAAGGGTGCATTTTTGAAGATGCTTGGGAATAGGAAAAAAGCTTTTGCTGATCCTAATGAGGCTCTCCCTTACAATACGTCGGTGGTAGCAACCATCCGGACGACTGACGAGGAGCCCATTTATGCCAAATTATACCCATACCCTATGGGAGCAGCTGACTTCGTCAACGGCGAAATCCAGGAGCTGCTGAAAAATGGCATAATCCAAAAGTCGAAGTCCCCCTACAATAACCCAATATGGGTCGTAGACAAAAAGGGCACCGACGAAGCAGGCAACAAAAAAATGCGTTTGGTACTGGACTTCCGTAAACTAAACGAGAGAACTGTACCAGACAGATACCCTATGCCAAATATCTCAATGATATTAGGGAATCTCGGCAAGGCCAAGTACTTCACGACACTTGATCTGAAGTCTGGCTATCACCAAATCACGCTCGCCGAACGCGACCGTGAGAAGACATCATTTTCCGTAAACGGAGGGAAGTATGAGTTCCGAAGATTGCCATTCGGACTCAGGAATGCTGCAAGCATCTTCCAAAGAACGATTGACGATATTCTGCGAGAGCAGATCGGCAAGTTCTGTTATGTTTACGTTGATGATGTCATCATCTTCTCAGAGGATGAAAATGCGCATGTCAAGCACGTAGATTGGGTTCTGAAGAGCCTGTACGATGCCAACATGCGAATATCTGCAGAGAAGTCACGCTTCTTTAAGAAAAGCGTGAGCTTCCTAGGGTTCATCGTCACCAACAATGGCGCGGCGACTGACCCAGAAAAGGTTAAGGCCATAAAGGAATTTCCGGAACCCAAAAATGTATTTGAGGTGAGGTCATTCCTGGGCTTAGCCAGCTATTATCGATGCTTCATCAAAGATTTCGCATCAATAGCAAGGCCCATTTCAGACATACTGAAGGGCGAGAACGGAAGTGTTAGCCGACACAGGTCTAGGAATATCAAAGTGGAATTTTCCGAAGCGCAGCAACGTGCCTTCGAGAAACTTCGCAACATTTTGGCGTCAGAAGATGTCATACTTAGATATCCGGATTATAAAAAAGCGTTTGATCTAACGACAGACGCTTCAGCCTACGGCATTGGCGCAGTGTTGTCCCAAGAGGGACGCCCCATTACAATGATCTCTAGGACATTGTGTGACAGAGAGGTTAACTACGCTACCAACGAAAGGGAGCTATTAGCCATAGTCTGGGCGCTAGCCAAATTACGACACTACCTGTATGCGGTAAAAGAGATAAACATCTTTACCGATCACCAACCTTTGACGTTTGCGGTATCGGAATCCAATCCGAACGCCAAAATCAAAAGGTGGAAGGCACGCATCGACGAGTCCGGCGCAAGAATTTTTTACAAGCCCGGAAAAAATAATCTCGTTGCGGATGCCCTCTCGAGGCAACAACTCAACGTTGTTGAAAACCAAGAACCCGAGTCGTGCGCGGCTACGGTGCACAGTGAGCTTTCGCTCACGTACACAATTGAGTCTACGGACAAACCTATAAATTGCTTCCAAAACCAAATAGTTTTAGAAGAGGCGCGCTCCCCTTGGAAACGCACTTTTATTCTATTTGGAAATAAGAAGCGTCACGCGATTGGCTTCTCATGCAAAAAGACTTTGCTGGAAGAACTCGCCAACACCATTATCCCTAATGGTGTGAATGCCTTCCACTGTGATCTTCACACGTTGGCACAATTCCAAGACGAGGTGGTCCGACAATTTCCGGCCACAAAGTTCTGGCATTGTAAAAAAAGGGTCACCGACATTTTCGCGGTTGGGGAGAGGAAAGAAATCCTCACCGCAGAGCACAACAGAGCTCATAGGTCGGCCCAAGAGAATGTGAAGCAAGTACTCTCCGAGTACTACTTCCCCAAGATGACCAAATTGGCGAGCGAGATAGCCGCCAATTGCAAAACCTGCGCCAGGGCGAAGTATGATAGACATCCAAGGAAACAGGAGCTCGGTGAGACACCGATCCCGGGCCACGTTGGAGAAATATTGCACGTCGATATTTTCTCAACGGATAGGAAATACTTCCTCACCTGTGTGGACAAATTTTCGAAATTCGCCATGGTGCAGCCGATCCAATCTAGAACCATAGAGGATCTAAAACCCCCACTACTGCAACTTATGAATGTTTTCCCAAGAGCTAAAGCCATCTACTGCGACAATGAACCATCATTGAAGTCGCACACAATAGTGGCCATGCTGGAAAACCATTTCGGCGTCAGCATCTCGAATGCACCGCCCCTCCATAGCGTCTCCAACGGACAGGTGGAACGCTTCCACAGCACGTTGCTCGAGCTCGCTAGATGCCTAAAAATCGATAAAGGCATAAATGACACGGTGGAGTTGATCTTGCTGGCAGCAGCCAGATATAACCAATCCATCCACTCTGTCATTAACAAGAAACCGGCCGAGGTCATGCGGGCAAATCCGGACGAACTACAAAGTGATGTCCAGGAAAAAATCAAAAATGCCCAAAACATGACAAGAAACCGAGAAAACTCCTCTCGGCGGAACAGAGTCTTCCAGGTCGGCGATAAAGTCCTAGTAAAGTCAAACAGACGACTAGGTAACAAACTCACTCCCTTATGCGAGGAGAGAACTGTCGAGGCGGACTTGGGGACCACAGTCCTAATTAAAGGGAGGGTGGTCCACAAAGACAACCTCAAGTGACACGAATAGAGCCCAGTTGCGGTTCCCCCGGATTTTCTTTTTATTCATAGCCACTTGGCATAAGTTTTTATTCGTTTTTCATTCATAGCCACTTGGCATAAGTTTTTTTATTTGTTTCATTATTCATAGCCACTCGGCTTAATTTTTTAGAGCTTAATTTGCTTCCTCTTATCTGTCTATTGGTGGTGGGCAACTCCATTCCGAATATTTATTAATCAACCACGCATTTTACAGGTCGTTCACAGCACTTCTACTCTGTATCCTGACAGTGGCATCAGCCCACGTCACAGATTACACCCATGCAACTTATATTCCCGTCATCGACGGCCAAGTCTTAGTATGGGAAGAATATGCCTACGTTAGACACTCCGCTAACCTCTCCGAGTATAGGCGAGTGATTGACGAAACCAACGGCATGATTGATATGTTCCCCGAATCCCATATCAAGAAGCTCCTGAGCATTGACATCGCTCACCTTCGTGACATGCTCGATTCATTGAGCGTTCATCACAGAGTGGCCAGGAGCCTTGACTTCTTGGGCACTGCGTTGAAGGTTGTCGCAGGGACACCTGACGCTGAAGACTTGGAGAATATAAAATTCACAGAAGCGAGATTAATTGATGCACACAATAGCCAGGTCGAAATTAATACCAAAACACAAGTTCGAATTAATGAACTTACCGACACCGTTAATGAGCTTATAAAGATTTCAAAAAAGAAGCAAGTTGACACAGGCCACCTTTTCGAAACGTTACTAACACGCAACAGAATCATTGTCATGGAACTCCAGAACCTGTTACTGTTTTCCATGCAGACCTGGAGAATGTTTGGGGCGAGGAGCCCACCAACACCCCCATAAGGGAAATTTTGTCCGTTGCGTCCGTAAAGGTTTTACAGTCCCTTAACGTTTTGCATTTCATTATAAAATTCCCCAAGATTGTCATGGCCTGTAACAAGATCACCATCCTCCCAGTGGCTCACAAGGATACAATATTGAGGTTAGAGAACAATATGGTAGCAGAATGCAATGGAGAAATCCGTACCTTGAAGAACTGCTCCATGTCACCCGGAGCAACATTCTGCCAATTATCGTTGGTGAGCTCGTGTGCCCGAGAACTCCATGCTGGAGTAGTGGCCCATTGCGATACGCAACAGAGCAATCTCCACCCTATCACCTATGTCGACGAAGGGATTATCGTAATTAACGATAGACCGGCACTCGTGCGCGTGGATAATGGAACTACCACCCACATTAGAGGCACGCATCTGATTACATTTACTGAGAGTGCTATGGTCAATGAGACCGTGTTTGTAAACCACAACATGATCCAGAAGAGGGCACCAGGAGTAGCTAGCTCTCCTGTCCTTAATATCTCTGTGAACCACGAGATCCTGAGTCTCCCATATCTTCACCGCTTGAGTGAACGAAATTTGGAGCAAATCAGGAAATTCGGAGAAGAAGTCGACGGATACCGACTGAACCAGATAGCGCTAATTGCTGGAGTAATTGTTTGCGCTCTTATCTGTGTCGGACTAGCCTACCTACGAGCCACCAGGGCCAAAAGATCCGCGGCCCACCTGAAGGATGTCCTCGACCAAATAGGATCGGCCGAGGGCGGCCTCAATCTTGAAGGGGGAGTAGTTAACTGAGTTAACCGGACGATCGTCCGTACTCCGGCACCGGCCAAATTGCTGACCAAGCGTTTGGCCGGAAGCTCTCACATAGCTGGCAAAAGCTCTGCACATTTGCGGAGGCCGCTATGAAGCCCTTATTTTGTTAGCTTTTAAGTTTCAGTTTGATTTCATACACAATAAAGAGCGCACGCTCTGAAACTGACTCCAGCTTCGCTGCATTTTATTACATTGGTTATCTCGCCTCAAGGGCAGTTAACAACGGAGAAAGTTCTCCCACCGTACCTTTACCTTACAGGATCTAGCTGCGCTGCCAAAGCCTGCGCACTTCCACCGGGGAATATACCTGCTCCCCTCCCCGACCGAGAAGACGGTCGCCACAACATCAGTTGCCATCACCCCTACCTTGTTGACTGCGGCGCGGGACGATACCGGGTCACACACACTTATATTACTGGCGCCCAACGAACTTGGAAACCCACAACAAAACACACACAAGACACACAGATTATGTAAGTGAGCGCCTATCTCCAAACCCCAGCTGCATTTAAATAAAGTTCTAAAACATTTGTGCGAGCTACACTAAACACTAATCTGTATTTCCATGACAATCCTAACCCTTGTATGTGTTGTGAATTTAAGTTATATTAATGAAATTAAAGTTGAACACGGAATTTTAAATTTTCATTAACTGTGCGGATTAAATTATTCTTTTACACTGTCACAGAGATTTATTTACCTACAATTTACATTGTGTGCATTATTTCGTTCCACTTCTGCATATATCTGGACACTGTCGTTCCACTCGAACTTGAATTTTCTCCCCGCAGCCGTCTCGGGCCCTCCTATCGTTGCCCCGACACCCGATACAGCAGCGCATGCATTGCTGTGGCAATTTTTTGCCTTTTATATATCTCTTTGTCTTTGCTGTTACGATTTGTTTGTCATTTATGTATTTGTTTGGCTTAGCGGATGCAGACTCCCCGCAAGCCCCTCACCGTATCGTTGCTGAACGAACCTACGGCTCCGCTCAGCGAGCCCTCGGCCAATGTTATTAAACGCCGACTCAGCCCCCGCGTCCCCTCGCCATACTAGTGCTCCCTATGGGCAAGACGATTTGAATGTTTATGTACTCAGCTCCTCATGAGCAATTCATTTCTACAGTATAGGAATTCTAAACCGCTCGCCAGCGACTCAGAGTCAGAAGGCGACGATTCCACAGAAAACTCTGTGCATAAAAACACCCCGATTAACGCATTTATTGCATATAAAATGTCGCTCGAAACGGAACAAATTAAGACTCTCATAAAAGCTTTACAAGATCAGGCTATTGACAGTCAACGCAGGGAGGCAGAATTACGTAATGTAATACAGGATCTTGCCGGTCAAGTCGCGGCCATACGAACTGCCCCGGCGCAAGCCGAAACTCCCCAGATTAAGGTTTACAAACCAGTAGCTATCACTGGACAGGTCAGTTGTAACGAAACATTGGATGCCGTCAAATGTCTCCCAGACTTTATGGGAACCCAGGAGACATACGTCTCCTGGCGGCAAGCGGCAAATGCAGCTTACCATATGTTTAGAGAATATGAGGATAGTTCGCGACACTATCAGGCGGTGGTCATCATCAGGAGCAAAATTAAAGGCCCTGCTGATGCAGTTCTTGCGTCCTTTGGGACCGTACTCAATTTCGACGCGATCATAAGTCGCCTCGATTTCACATACAGTGATAAACGCCCAATACATGTTATCGAACAGGAGCTAGGCACCCTCAGACAGGGAAGCCTAACGCTTCTTCAATATTATGACGAGGTCGAGAAAAAACTCACCTTGTTGACCAATAAAGTAACCATGTCATATGAAGCGTCGGCAGCGGCGATCCTATGTGAGAAATTCCGGGATGATGCTTTGAGAGTTTTTGTCTCGGGACTCAAGCGCAGCCTCACGGATGTGCTGTTCGCAGCAAAGCCAAAAGACATGCCGTCAGCCCTCGCTTTAGCGCAAGAAGTGGAATCCAACCACGAGAGGTATACCTTCGCAACTTCGTTTGCGCAGAGCCAAGAAAATAGGGATCGTAGACAAAATCCCAAAGCGCAGGAGCGCCAGCAGGCCCCCACACAAACCGGGCCGCAGGGAAGTGCCGGGAGAAACCCGCACTTTACTAGACAATATAGAGCACAAGTGCACTCCGCTCCGCGTAGCGACCGAACGGCTCGAGGGAACACGCCGGAGCCAATGGACATTGACCCATCATTGTCCAGGATGCAGCCATCCCACGCCCCGGCTTTCCCAAAGTCGAAGCCGGCCGCGTCTGGCCGCTCGGTCCCGCCTAAAAGGCAAAGGGTCAACCATGTGGCCCAGGCCTCAGATGATTCCGACAAGGCTTATGCCACCGCGGCCTCCAGTGCAGCGACTAAAGTTGACGATGATGCCATCCTAGAGTATGACTCGGATGCCATCAATTTTTTAGGGGAAAATCCCTGCTACCCGTCATCAGACGAAGAGTAGCGGGGATTGACATGAAACTACTGGTTGACACGGGCGCGTCAAAAAATTTCATCCGACCATTTAAGGGGTTGAAAGGCGTTCGCCCGGTAGAGTCCCCATTTGTAATCCATTCGATTCATGGTGTGACTACAATCACAAAAAAATGTTTTGTGTCCATTTTTAACATTAAAGCTACTTTCTTCTTACTACCAGATCTGACCTCCTTCGACGCGATTATTGGCCTAGACCTATTAAAGCAGGCCGGCGCGTCGCTTTGCCTGGCTTCCGGCCACCTCAAATGGGGCTCCGAAACAGAGCGCATTGACTTCCATACCTGCCCCGATGTCAATTTTACCAACGTAGATTGCTCGGACGCACCGCCCTTGATTAAGGGTGCATTTTTGAAGATGCTTGGGAATAGGAAAAAAGCTTTTGCTGATCCTAATGAGGCTCTCCCTTACAATACGTCGGTGGTAGCAACCATCCGGACGACTGACGAGGAGCCCATTTATGCCAAATTATACCCATACCCTATGGGAGCAGCTGACTTCGTCAACGGCGAAATCCAGGAGCTGCTGAAAAATGGCATAATCCAAAAGTCGAAGTCCCCCTACAATAACCCAATATGGGTCGTAGACAAAAAGGGCACCGACGAAGCAGGCAACAAAAAAATGCGTTTGGTACTGGACTTCCGTAAACTAAACGAGAGAACTGTACCAGACAGATACCCTATGCCAAATATCTCAATGATATTAGGGAATCTCGGCAAGGCCAAGTACTTCACGACACTTGATCTGAAGTCTGGCTATCACCAAATCACGCTCGCCGAACGCGACCGTGAGAAGACATCATTTTCCGTAAACGGAGGGAAGTATGAGTTCCGAAGATTGCCATTCGGACTCAGGAATGCTGCAAGCATCTTCCAAAGAACGATTGACGATATTCTGCGAGAGCAGATCGGCAAGTTCTGTTATGTTTACGTTGATGATGTCATCATCTTCTCAGAGGATGAAAATGCGCATGTCAAGCACGTAGATTGGGTTCTGAAGAGCCTGTACGATGCCAACATGCGAATATCTGCAGAGAAGTCACGCTTCTTTAAGAAAAGCGTGAGCTTCCTAGGGTTCATCGTCACCAACAATGGCGCGGCGACTGACCCAGAAAAGGTTAAGGCCATAAAGGAATTTCCGGAACCCAAAAATGTATTTGAGGTGAGGTCATTCCTGGGCTTAGCCAGCTATTATCGATGCTTCATCAAAGATTTCGCATCAATAGCAAGGCCCATTTCAGACATACTGAAGGGCGAGAACGGAAGTGTTAGCCGACACAGGTCTAGGAATATCAAAGTGGAATTTTCCGAAGCGCAGCAACGTGCCTTCGAGAAACTTCGCAACATTTTGGCGTCAGAAGATGTCATACTTAGATATCCGGATTATAAAAAAGCGTTTGATCTAACGACAGACGCTTCAGCCTACGGCATTGGCGCAGTGTTGTCCCAAGAGGGACGCCCCATTACAATGATCTCTAGGACATTGTGTGACAGAGAGGTTAACTACGCTACCAACGAAAGGGAGCTATTAGCCATAGTCTGGGCGCTAGCCAAATTACGACACTACCTGTATGCGGTAAAAGAGATAAACATCTTTACCGATCACCAACCTTTGACGTTTGCGGTATCGGAATCCAATCCGAACGCCAAAATCAAAAGGTGGAAGGCACGCATCGACGAGTCCGGCGCAAGAATTTTTTACAAGCCCGGAAAAAATAATCTCGTTGCGGATGCCCTCTCGAGGCAACAACTCAACGTTGTTGAAAACCAAGAACCCGAGTCGTGCGCGGCTACGGTGCACAGTGAGCTTTCGCTCACGTACACAATTGAGTCTACGGACAAACCTATAAATTGCTTCCAAAACCAAATAGTTTTAGAAGAGGCGCGCTCCCCTTGGAAACGCACTTTTATTCTATTTGGAAATAAGAAGCGTCACGCGATTGGCTTCTCATGCAAAAAGACTTTGCTGGAAGAACTCGCCAACACCATTATCCCTAATGGTGTGAATGCCTTCCACTGTGATCTTCACACGTTGGCACAATTCCAAGACGAGGTGGTCCGACAATTTCCGGCCACAAAGTTCTGGCATTGTAAAAAAAGGGTCACCGACATTTTCGCGGTTGGGGAGAGGAAAGAAATCCTCACCGCAGAGCACAACAGAGCTCATAGGTCGGCCCAAGAGAATGTGAAGCAAGTACTCTCCGAGTACTACTTCCCCAAGATGACCAAATTGGCGAGCGAGATAGCCGCCAATTGCAAAACCTGCGCCAGGGCGAAGTATGATAGACATCCAAGGAAACAGGAGCTCGGTGAGACACCGATCCCGGGCCACGTTGGAGAAATATTGCACGTCGATATTTTCTCAACGGATAGGAAATACTTCCTCACCTGTGTGGACAAATTTTCGAAATTCGCCATGGTGCAGCCGATCCAATCTAGAACCATAGAGGATCTAAAACCCCCACTACTGCAACTTATGAATGTTTTCCCAAGAGCTAAAGCCATCTACTGCGACAATGAACCATCATTGAAGTCGCACACAATAGTGGCCATGCTGGAAAACCATTTCGGCGTCAGCATCTCGAATGCACCGCCCCTCCATAGCGTCTCCAACGGACAGGTGGAACGCTTCCACAGCACGTTGCTCGAGCTCGCTAGATGCCTAAAAATCGATAAAGGCATAAATGACACGGTGGAGTTGATCTTGCTGGCAGCAGCCAGATATAACCAATCCATCCACTCTGTCATTAACAAGAAACCGGCCGAGGTCATGCGGGCAAATCCGGACGAACTACAAAGTGATGTCCAGGAAAAAATCAAAAATGCCCAAAACATGACAAGAAACCGAGAAAACTCCTCTCGGCGGAACAGAGTCTTCCAGGTCGGCGATAAAGTCCTAGTAAAGTCAAACAGACGACTAGGTAACAAACTCACTCCCTTATGCGAGGAGAGAACTGTCGAGGCGGACTTGGGGACCACAGTCCTAATTAAAGGGAGGGTGGTCCACAAAGACAACCTCAAGTGACACGAATAGAGCCCAGTTGCGGTTCCCCCGGATTTTCTTTTTATTCATAGCCACTTGGCATAAGTTTTTATTCGTTTTTCATTCATAGCCACTTGGCATAAGTTTTTTTATTTGTTTCATTATTCATAGCCACTCGGCTTAATTTTTTAGAGCTTAATTTGCTTCCTCTTATCTGTCTATTGGTGGTGGGCAACTCCATTCCGAATATTTATTAATCAACCACGCATTTTACAGGTCGTTCACAGCACTTCTACTCTGTATCCTGACAGTGGCATCAGCCCACGTCACAGATTACACCCATGCAACTTATATTCCCGTCATCGACGGCCAAGTCTTAGTATGGGAAGAATATGCCTACGTTAGACACTCCGCTAACCTCTCCGAGTATAGGCGAGTGATTGACGAAACCAACGGCATGATTGATATGTTCCCCGAATCCCATATCAAGAAGCTCCTGAGCATTGACATCGCTCACCTTCGTGACATGCTCGATTCATTGAGCGTTCATCACAGAGTGGCCAGGAGCCTTGACTTCTTGGGCACTGCGTTGAAGGTTGTCGCAGGGACACCTGACGCTGAAGACTTGGAGAATATAAAATTCACAGAAGCGAGATTAATTGATGCACACAATAGCCAGGTCGAAATTAATACCAAAACACAAGTTCGAATTAATGAACTTACCGACACCGTTAATGAGCTTATAAAGATTTCAAAAAAGAAGCAAGTTGACACAGGCCACCTTTTCGAAACGTTACTAACACGCAACAGAATCATTGTCATGGAACTCCAGAACCTGTTACTGTTTTCCATGCAGACCTGGAGAATGTTTGGGGCGAGGAGCCCACCAACACCCCCATAAGGGAAATTTTGTCCGTTGCGTCCGTAAAGGTTTTACAGTCCCTTAACGTTTTGCATTTCATTATAAAATTCCCCAAGATTGTCATGGCCTGTAACAAGATCACCATCCTCCCAGTGGCTCACAAGGATACAATATTGAGGTTAGAGAACAATATGGTAGCAGAATGCAATGGAGAAATCCGTACCTTGAAGAACTGCTCCATGTCACCCGGAGCAACATTCTGCCAATTATCGTTGGTGAGCTCGTGTGCCCGAGAACTCCATGCTGGAGTAGTGGCCCATTGCGATACGCAACAGAGCAATCTCCACCCTATCACCTATGTCGACGAAGGGATTATCGTAATTAACGATAGACCGGCACTCGTGCGCGTGGATAATGGAACTACCACCCACATTAGAGGCACGCATCTGATTACATTTACTGAGAGTGCTATGGTCAATGAGACCGTGTTTGTAAACCACAACATGATCCAGAAGAGGGCACCAGGAGTAGCTAGCTCTCCTGTCCTTAATATCTCTGTGAACCACGAGATCCTGAGTCTCCCATATCTTCACCGCTTGAGTGAACGAAATTTGGAGCAAATCAGGAAATTCGGAGAAGAAGTCGACGGATACCGACTGAACCAGATAGCGCTAATTGCTGGAGTAATTGTTTGCGCTCTTATCTGTGTCGGACTAGCCTACCTACGAGCCACCAGGGCCAAAAGATCCGCGGCCCACCTGAAGGATGTCCTCGACCAAATAGGATCGGCCGAGGGCGGCCTCAATCTTGAAGGGGGAGTAGTTAACTGAGTTAACCGGACGATCGTCCGTACTCCGGCACCGGCCAAATTGCTGACCAAGCGTTTGGCCGGAAGCTCTCACATAGCTGGCAAAAGCTCTGCACATTTGCGGAGGCCGCTATGAAGCCCTTATTTTGTTAGCTTTTAAGTTTCAGTTTGATTTCATACACAATAAAGAGCGCACGCTCTGAAACTGACTCCAGCTTCGCTGCATTTTATTACATTGGTTATCTCGCCTCAAGGGCAGTTAACAACGGAGAAAGTTCTCCCACCGTACCTTTACCTTACAGGATCTAGCTGCGCTGCCAAAGCCTGCGCACTTCCACCGGGGAATATACCTGCTCCCCTCCCCGACCGAGAAGACGGTCGCCACAACATCAGTTGCCATCACCCCTACCTTGTTGACTGCGGCGCGGGACGATACCGGGTCACACACACTTATATTACTTGCAGCCTACACATTCTTTATTATGCTAGTGCATTTTGTTTTATGTAGTTTTAAATTTTTGGCACCAAAATAATTTTGACATAATTCACCGAGGTGTGCCACGGGCTCAATACCGCAATGCTGTAATATAAACATAGCAATTGCAGTTTCCTGGCGACACTCTTCATCGGACTTAACAGGCAAAAAGGTTATTTTATTTGTTTGTACCCTTCTATAGGCATTTTGGCAGAAATAACAAAATGTTTGCTTTTGTATATTATTTTGTTTGTATCCTTCTTTAGGCAATTCGGCAAAGTGAGTTTCGATATTCATACGATTACATACAATATCGATAACATTTTACTTAAAAGAGATGCCACATACATAGTTCGCAAACAAAAAAAGTGGAACTATACAAATTAAATTTTAAAAATTCTAACATTATTTAAAAAGGACAGATTTCCGGATAGAAAAACTTAAAAAGGACAGATTTCCGGGTTGGAGCTGTTTCACATTTTTTCCGGATGAAGCAGTAAAATACAGGACAGATCTGTCCGGAAAAAGGCTAAGTTGGCATCACGCATTGCGTACTACGCGTACAAGAGAGCTGCTGGCTTCCGAGCGGTCTCCCTCTGGCTCCTGAACAAAAATTCGAGAGAGCCTGGAGCCAGCACAAAAAATGTATTTGGTTCTATACTATTACCACAACTAATATTTAAAGTTATAAGACATCGTTCCAACATGGGAAGGGAATGATTCCGATACCCTGCATGAGGCCTGGAAAGAAATCATTCTTGTGATACACTGACCTTGTAAAAATTAGAATCAACATTCGTACTTTTTAAGTACTTTTAACTTTTTAAGTTTTGTAATCTAGTTTTTCGCTAAATGGTTTGCAAGCCAATTGATCAACAGCAGATAGCACAAATGGCAATTGTGCGCTTACACTGGTTTTGCAGTAAAATCCATTTAACTGTAGGTATTAGCGACCAGATATTCAGTCACATATTTCCATCAAGCAATGGCCGTATGACCGTCCGCATAAACGTTCAGATCTCGGGAACTATAACAGATAGAAAAAGTCAGCTTTAAAAATTTAAACCCGGATAAGTCCAACGGGTGTGAATACTTTAGTGGAAGGTATTTATATTTAACTGTACCTGGTTTTAAAATAAGTTCGCTGTACTTTGAAAATAGCTTAAATAATTCAAAATATATATAACGAAATAGGGCACAATTTATTTAATTTAAGTTCCCCCATCACTAAGCAAAGGCACAGATACAGTGCGGGACGATCCTTAAATTGATGTGGAAAACTTTAAGTCGCTTCACAATTGTATCAATAAATTCGCGCAAGTCAGCTCATTGGTTCAGACCCTTTATCAATGTTTTCAGTCGGACACAATAGCTGTAAGTGTTTATTAGTATCTTGTCAGATGTATTTTTGTATTTTATGCATAATATTTAAATAGAACTAGCATCAAATCATTATTGACTAACTCGAGATAAATATTTAATATTGGTATTGGGCCTTTGCAAAGCAAATGCTGTTGATCAAGACCTTCATTGAACTTGCTTTTACTTATGAAAGAAGTTTGATTTCATGTAGAACTTAGTCTGGACGGGGCGTAATTTTTAGTTTCTAAACTCTCAACCGCAGCCTTACTAATTTCATTAAACTTGTAAAGTGGCAACGCTATGCAAGTAGCCATCTTTCTTTCTTGTACCAACTATTCGACCGCGTGGACGTCAGTTCGAAAAGGTTTGTTCCATATTTGTTCAACATAATTTGAGAAAAAGGCTTATTAAGATGCCAAGTTTTACAGGGAACTATAAATTAAAATGACCAACTCCAAGGGTTATCGTCGCGGCACACGGGACATGTTCTCTCGTCCTTTCCGAAAGCATGGAGTTATTCCGTTGTCCACATACATGCGGGTCTTTAAGATCGGTGACATCGTTGATATAAAGGGACATGGTGCTGTCCAGAAGGGTTTGCCCTATAAGGCATATCATGGAAAAACCGGACGCATATTTAATGTGACTCAGCACGCCGTTGGCGTAATAGTAAACAAACGCGTCAGAGGTAAAATCCTGGCCAAGCGAGTCAATGTGCGCATCGAGCATATCCACCACTCCAAGTGCCGCGAAGATTTTTTGCGCCGCGTAAAGGAAAATGAGCGATTGCTCAAGGAGGCGAAGGAAAAGGGACAATGGGTCAGTCTTAAGCGCCAGCCGGAACAGCCGAAGAAGGCGCACTTCGTTAAAAAACTTGAGGAACCGATTGCTCTTGCCCCGATTCCTTACGAGTTCATTGCCTAAAGGGATGTTGTTACTTGCAAATTGTACGGAATAAAAAAATATTTGATATAATTGCAGTAAACAAATATGTGCCCAATATAAACAGATTTTGTAATTTTCTTTTTGCCCGTAAGCAAAAATTTTATGGGAGAAGTTTGCAACGCAATAAGGTAAGGTATACAACCAAACTTGATCAGAGGCTACTGCCGAGTTTAGTTAGCCATTGATGTTGGTTATTACCGAAAAGTTTTATGTTTGAGGCTGTACATATGCAGACAATTCTATTTACCCAGCAATTTAAATAAAATAGTCACAAATTGTTCATGCTTAAGATACCATTAAAGCTTGAACCATCATTTTTTTTGGTTTAAATTTATTTGTTGGAACTATTCATATTTACATATTGGTTGGACCAGGTATAAATATTCCGATTTTAAATTTGTTTAAAAAAGGGTATGTTTGAATTAAACAATTGTTTTAGTCTATAGTGTATTAAAATTGTGCCAAAATGTAAAGTAAATTTGTATGCATTTCATATCTTTGAATGGCGAAAAAATTAAGTTATTTCACATTTGATATAGTACTTTTCGTTGAATTCAGAACATTTTTAATAATGAGCATAAATAGCTTAATTTGCCATTTTAGAATATCGTATATAACTTTTTTTTATATATATGTGTAGAAGGCTCATCCACTACAAATAATACGGTTTTAGATGGGGTCCTACCGGTACCCACCGAGTCGAAAGTTCGCGAACGTACTGAAAAAACAAAAGAAAGCTATAGTCGAGTTCCCCCGACTATCAGATACACGTTGCTCAGCTAGTGGAAATGCGAACGAGAAATTTCTACATTTTCTGGAATGGGCTAAAATTACCCCAGAACTCACCCAAAAATTAGTAGATTCGATGCCGAAAAGGCTTAAAATAATTGTTGACAACAAGGGAGGTCACACAAAATTTAAAAAAAAAATTTAGCAGTTTTAAGCACAAGATCATATATCAATGTTACAAACTGGTTGAAATAAGCTGTTGCATTGTTTTGAGGTACATTTTCATTATTAATTCTTAAAAAAATACTAAAAAAAAATAATTAAAAATAAAATAAGTTACTAAATGATATCTTAAAACATACAAGAAATATGTTGCGTTTAAATTTTTTTTGATAAAATGCTTAGTTCAGCTTTTACAGACCGTTGAAGTTTCAGATAGACGGTGGTTGAAATAAGCTGTGAGCCACTGCATATAAAAAAATGAAAAAATATCAAATTTTTCAAAAGTGGGGGCGTGGCAACATTTGGAAACAAACTTGCGCTGCGTCTATGTCTCTGGAAGCTGCATGCTTAATCTGCATTTAAGCTTTTGTAGTTCCTGAGATCGAGGCGTTCGTGAGATTTCGCTTCATTCTGCCTGTTACATACTTTTCAACAAATTTAGTAATACCATTACCATGGTAGTATTACATAGAGTAATATGAGTAACGTGTATATATTATTTGGCTATGAACGCGCCCAAATATATTTCTTTATGTATATTAATGAGTAAAGTTAAGTCGATATAAGTCTGGGGCTGTCACCGTAGTATTTTTATATGCAGATTTAGCATAAACGCCTTTAGAGACTATGCCTGGTTCCCATTTGTTTTCCCAGTATGGCTAGATATGCTGTTTGAGCGGTCGGCTTTCCGGCCGCGATTAGCTTGAGGAAAGTAGAATAAGTTTTCAGTTTGATTTCAATTATAGTAAAGAGCACTTGCTCGAGAAACCTACTCCGACTAAGGCTGTATTTTTTATATTGGTTGTCCAGGCTTAAGGGCAGGCAGTTACGGCGAAAGTTCTCCCATCATATACTTAACTTATTCAGAACCCGAGCTGCGCAGCAAAAAGTCTGCGCACCACCAGCAGAGAAGATATCCGCTCCCCTCCCTGACCGAGAAGCCGGCCACATCGGCACTTACGTCATCACCCCTTCCAATTGGACTGCGGCTTGGGACAACCCAAGGAAACGCATAAAATATAATTTATATTAATATTATCTTGCGTAACCAACAAAATTACTTTTAATGTACACTGCCTTTAATCTTGTCTGAATATTGCGGACACAAAGTGTGGTTCAACAACGGACTCAGCAGCAACAGCGATTTAATTAAAGTTAAAAATCAGCTTTTTATGATTTCGACTATATATTATTTATGCACAAATCACGTCGGGATGACGAAAATGTTGAGCTACTAACCTATTTTATTAGCTATTATTGCGAAAAAAAATGTTTTGTCTTCAGCGATTTCGAACAAATATGGTTGATTTCTTTTACCGAAGTTTGGCATCGATGCGCGCATGCAAGATATCCAACCCATGATTCAGGGGCCCTTACCCAATCTATAAACAATTTTTCAAAATCCAATCTCAACGATAATTTATCCAACCCATTATAAATTATATTATATTTATATATTATATTTATATTTATAAACAATTCTTCAAAATCCAATCTCAACGATTGACTTGCTTTGGATCCCAAAGCCGCACTTCGCCGGCCTGTAAATAAACCAAACTTAACGTAAACACAGCTCCCTCTTGATCGAATTTAACGTAAACACAACTTCCTCTTGGAGACCAAACATATTGCGTATCAATAAAACTGCAATGGTCAGCATAATTGAATTTCACAATGCAGAAGAACAATTTCAGCATCAAGCTTTATTTTCAAAGTTCAAAAAGTATCAAAAAAGCTCCTGGCCGAGGTTTCGAGGGGAAGATTTAAAAGTTAGGCCACCAGTCGATTCCTGAGATAAAATCTGATCGGTTATCCGGTCTTATGATCGGTGATCCGATCTTAAAATACTTATATCAAAAATCACTCTGTAAACTTTAAAGATTAAATAAAAAGTAAATTTTTTTAAATGAATTCGTAAGAGAATTCTTAATTTGCATATTACAAAAATGAAAAAGAAACTTAAAAATTTTGTAAAAGTGTGGGCGTAGGAGTTTTGTGCGATTTGTGTTCGTTAGAGTGGCCGTGGCAAAAAATATTTCTGGAAATCTATAAAAAATTTACAAGATATGTAAAAACCTGAAAAAATATCACGACATTTTTCAAAAGTGTGGGCGTGACAGTTTTTGGCAGTTTGCGGGCGTTGGAGTGGTCATGGAAAAAAGTTTTTTGGCAAATCTTTAAATATTTACAAGATATATAAAAAAGTGAAAAAATATCACAACATTCTTCAAAAGTGTGGGCGTAACAGTTTTGGGCGGTTTGTGGGCGTGGCAACATTTGGAAACAAACTTGAGCTGCGATTATGTCTCAGGACATTCTAGCGTCTCCTAAACTTACAATCTAACGAAATTTGTTTTAGACTAAATTTGTTCAGAATAAAAACCATAGAGTGAGCAAGATGGCTGTATATATGTATAATTATATGTTGGTAATTTCCATAAGTCAAAAAAATATAATTTGTATTAACTGAATAATATTACAACACTTTATTTTTGGAGAACACCGACCTTCTTAATTTAAGTCTCAAACTGAACTCTACTTATTGATCTAGATTGATTGACGTTCAAGCCTCGGGCTCGAGCTTTTCAATATATGGACTTTAAAAAGAGGGAGCTTTGGAGTTATCTGCATTTCTCTTGGATTCAAGTGTATTCGCTCTTGGATACAAGTGCTCTTAGGTTCTTAGGATTTTGTTTATGAAATTTAAAACTTTTGTTTTTGGGTTTGCGAGACAAAGATTGTTTAGTCTACCAGTGTAATACATTTGTATTACAGTCTTACAGTTCTTATCTGTTATTGCTTGGGTACATAATGGGTAGTGTGGGGTGTATTGGTTATACCAAAGACACTAGAATAATAAGGCGTAACGGCCATACATTGGTTTTGCACTATGCAGCCACTTTTTTGGTGGCGGCAATAATTGCTCTCTTCCCGCTCGCGTAAAATTGAGAGCATAAAAATCTAAAAATAGAATTCACTTGCTCGTGTGAGTGAAAACAGTAAACAAAAAAGTGTGCATGTGTGCGTTGTTGTGCTAGAAGACGATTTTCGGTCCGAAATCAATTTTGATCTAAGAAACAAATTTGATTAATGTGTTGGTCAATTTCGTTGTAATATGAGCTAATAAAATAATATTTAAAAATTGATGCCGTGACTATCATTTAGAAGATTTTTAGAAGTTGTTTTAATATTCTTTAGTTAAAATCGCCGCTCGAATTAGCTACCGTTTACATATAAATATTTTTATTATTAATTATCTGTAATATATGTAATTTTTGGTACCCAGGGAACACCACGGGGAGGCCATTACAATTGTAATGGGTTCGTATATTTATATGACCTTCGAGTCGACTTGAAATAATAAATGCTAAACATTAAAATATTTTCATGTTCCTCCACTAAGCTAGTTTTCTAACTATTGCTTTTCGATATAATTTGCTCCTTTTTTTAAAATTCAATTTAATAAATTTTTTAATCGCAATACTCATATGTAAAAAAAAACATAATTTTATTTTACTGAATGATTACAATATTTTTACTTGAGAAGAACACCGACCGATTATAATTAGGTCTCAAACTGAACTCTCGTAATTACTCTGATTTGATTGACGTTCAAGCCTCGGTTTCGAGCTTTTCTAATATGGACTTTAGACTTTAGGGTTCTGATCAAATGAAAAGAGAAAGCTTTGGAGTTGCTGACTTTAATAGTCTTTGCATTTCTCTTGGATTCAAGTGCATTCGCTCTTGGATACAAGTGCTCTTAGATTCTTATAATTTTGTTTATTGAAATCTAATACTTCTGTTTTTCGGGATTGCGAGTCCGAGCTTTGAACGTGGGAACGCAACGATGATGCGAGGGCTTAAGCATAGATTGTTTAAATTAGACAACGGATGTTTAGTCTACCAGTGGGTGACTTATCAGGTATCTGGTATCTGTTGGGTACATCCAGAGTTGTGTTGGGTGTGTGGGTGTTGTATATGTATTAGTGTGTAGGCATGTGCTTAAGTCTTAGGGACTTATGGATATGTCACTCCCCCAATCATTGAATTTGGCCTGTCCTCAGGTCGTTAAATTTGGATATATCATAACATTGTTTTCTGGTTGAATATTTTCCTTGACATTAGTTTCAAGGTGCGGATGTTCTTCTTTTTGTTTACAATATTTGACAATAATTTTCTTAGGTATATTTTTAAACTTATATGCTAAATACAGAGTCAAACTAATTATCATGATGACAAAAGTTGTAATGCATATAATTTGGAAAAAGTTGTAGTGTTTTACATGCAATTTTATTATTTCTTTTGTTTCTAAGTGACTTATTGGTTTTAAGCGTGTAACATTGTTGGTGATATAAATCGTTTGTGTAAAATCTGCTACATTATTAGAAATTAGGAATTCATCTATTTGCATGGTAAAATTTTTTATTTTAATGATGTTGTTTCCTGATATTAATATTTTGTTGTTTGTACAATCTTGGTTGACAACTGTTTCAGGAATATTCCATGTTAAAAGTATATTTGGTTCTATATAATTTATTTGGAAATTTCTTTGGGTTTTAATGTATTTGCATTGAGTTTGCTCTTGTTTAATAAGTCCAAAAATACATTTGTCGAATATTAATTTATCTGTATCTTTATGAAATACTTGGTTATTGAATACATAAAACTTATCGAATACTTGCTCGGTTAGAATATAGTTATGTTCATCTGGGTATGGAACTATTTGAATATCAGTATCGCAATTTGTTGGTTCTGTTTTTTTTCTACCTTGAGCCTATTAATTATGTCTATACCGCTGTTAATTATGTCGATAACCATGTTTAGATCATGGGTTTTAACGGAGTCTTCTGACATGTTATTCATTTTTTCCTCTAACTCCTCCCTGTCGTCTTCATCTAATGTACCAAATAAGTATTTATATGCCTTCCCTACTACGTTCAAGAGACCTCTTTTGCTTCTGTTAATAATTCTTAATCCATTTATTTCCCGTTTTAGTTTATCGACTAAATATTGTATCTGAGGTACATTGGGATAGTCATTGGCTTCAGTTACTAGATTTTCGAACATAAGCATTGTCTTTGTTATGTTTATACTCAAATAGTGGTATTCGTAGCTGGTTGGAATTTCCATTGTTCCGGTTTGGAATATAAGGTATCCATTTTTCGCACTTATTGGGTTTACTTCGATGTTGCTGCATTTGACCATAGTGATAAGTGATAACATGCAACTAAGCATTATTAGAAATATATTGCGTACTTTGCGCTTCTCTGGCTGGCCTGGAATTATCGTATTTGCTCTTATTAATCTTTTTTTGTTTCTTGAATTTTGATTTATAATGAACGATTTTCCTGCCGCGGCTTGTTTCTTCAAAATGTTTACTGTCTACTTGTTCAATTCTTCCTGTCTTTTTAAATGGATTGGTGATTTTACTCTTCACGAGTGGAGCCTGTCTATATTTTATATCAACTTCAAAATCATGCCTATTCTTATTAAGATATTCGATCTTATCAATTTTGTTTTGTTGTACGTTAAAGTCTGGGCTGCCTGCATATAGAAAAATGTCTGCCGGAGATCGTTTTGTACTATTATGTTTAGTTTTATGATTATAGACGTATAAGATTGTTTCGAACCCTGTAAACCTATCTTCTATATTTTGTTCACTACCGATGATTCTTAGCTTTTCGTTTACGGTCTTGTGAAATCTTTCTATATCGGATACACCATTTTTGCTGGTTGTTACAGAAATTTGTACGCCTTCGGATCTTAACCAATTTTGCAAAGCTATGCACATAAAAGCTGAATCTTTGTCTGCTTTAATTTCTTGTGGCTTTCCCATACATTGAATATTTTAGTAATGGCTCTTTTCGCTTCTAGCCAATCTCTACTTTTTACTTCAACTGGGGAGGCAAATTTTGAATAAATATCAATACAAGATAAGAAGATCTGGTTACCCGTGAGATAAAAATCTATCACGTATTTTTCCCTTGTGTTAAATATTTCTGGCGTTGTTTCAAATGTCAATTTAGTGTCTCTATGTTCTGTTTTTGCCAGATTACAGATTTCACATTCATTAATTATATTTTGAATTAGCTTTTGACTATCTGGGTAATAGTATTTTTCTTTAAACCAATTAATGGTTTTTTCTATACCTGGGTGTAAAACTTCCTTATGTCTCTTTAGGATTAAATCCTTAAATTCCGCATAAGTTAGTATATCCATTAGCTTCGTGGTACATCTCAATAGTTTTGTGAAATTGTAAGGGCTTATGATTTCGGTAAATGCCCTCTGGAAGATCAGAAAATCCTCATCATTAGGGAAGTAAATTGCGCTTTTCTTGGTGCACACATATTCCTTAATGAAGGTTTTGGCGAGTTCAAGTGTCATTTCTTTATAGATTATTTTAATCTTAAGTTTTTGAAAGTAGTGACTTACACTTGTTGTGTCACTGTCGCCTTTTTCTATCTCTATTTGTCTAGAGAAGAAATTGATTGGTCTCTCCGTTATGGATATATAATTTAAATTATCTTCATTAGCACTTGTATAGTTGCGTCTGTGCTGTTTGCGACTTCGCCAACCATGACTTCTTCTATTTTTGTGCGGGAAAGAGCATCCGCGACATAGTTTTCTTTGCCTGGAAGATATTTTATTTTATAATCGAATTCATTAAGTTTGATTTTCCACCTTTGTAATTTCATGTTCGGCTCTTTGATATTATTCAGCCATACCAATGGCTTATGATGACTCATTATTTCAAATGGCCTGCCGAATAAGTATGACCTGAAATATTTTGTCGCCCAAACTATAGCTAACAATTCTTTTTCAATGGTAGCATAGTTGATTTCGTGTTCGTTCAGCGTTCTGCTGGCATAACAAACGGGCTTATGATTCTGTGAGAGCACTGCACCAATAGCTACATTAAAAAAAGCTGTTTTTGCAATAGAATTTTCGTCCATCTGGATTTGGTGAAAACCCTTAGCTAGATCAATGGTGGTAAAATATTGGCATCTACCCAATTTATCCAATATCTCATCCATTCGAGGAATGGGGAATTTGTCATTAACAGTTATCTCGTTTAGATTCCTGTAATCAACTACCAACCTAAATTTTTGTTTCCCAGAGGCGTCTGCCTTCTTGGGGACCACCCAAATAGGAGAACAATAAGGGGACTTCGATTTGCGAACGATCCCTTGCTCTATCATTTCTTTGATTTGTTTGTTGACTTCTTGGTCAACACTTTGGGGCACTTATAGGGTTTACGGTATACTGGATCCTCATGCTGAGTCTGGATGACATGTTTAATAGTACTGGTGAAAGTCAAATTTTCGCCTTCCTTGTACTGAATGTCTCTATATTCGTATAGAACTTTCTTTGAACATTCAATTTCCTCTACATTTAGATGTTCGAGTCTGTACTCGTTACATTCGCGTAACTCATTGTTGATCGCGAAGTTGACTATATCGTTGTCAACGGACATGGGATCGAGATGTGTTACATCATTGTCCACTGTGTCACTAGCAACTTTTGAAGTGAGGCATTTTGGTAATGCGGTCTCCTTCTTCTGTTGTTGATGCTTTGGTTTAAGGCACTTAGGTGCGGTCTTAACCTTTTGCATCTTTGGATTGATTTCCTCCACTGGAGTGGAATCATCCTTTTGCTGCGGGTCGAGGCATTTAGATGCGGTCTCGCCCTTCTTTTCTCCATACACAAACTTAAAGGTTCTTGAACCTAAAGTTACAGTCTCGTTATCATAATCTATCTTAGCTTTCGTATCCTCTAGATACTTTCGACCTAACAGGAAATCATAATTGTCTGAAAATTTGTGGATATAGAATTTCTGAACAGACGGACATACTGAAGTGGGTTTCATTATTATGCTTTTCTTAAATTTTATTGCCCCTTTAATGGTATACACTGTTAGATCTTCTTCGTTTTCTTCTAAATTTTCAAAATTTTCCCTTATGATATGGATGGATGAACCTGTGCCGATCATTCCCTTGTAAATTTTGTTATGATAACCTATTCTTACATGGGGACTGGTACGTCCTCCTGTGTCACTTGAGTGTCCGAGGCAGTTTGATGAAAATTTACATCCATTCTGCTTTGGCCACTTTCACTCTCTCGCTGTCTTTTTACCGGCATCTGACCGTTAGTATTATTTGAAGTTGAAGGTTGGAAATTAAGGGAATTGTTAAGAGGATTGTTTTGTTGGCCTTGTGTTAACTCCCTTCTAAACGTGTAATAATTTCCCCTTTGATTAGCCGGTATGGGACGAGTGGAATACTGCTTTTGATTTATTGTAGGTTGATTAGAATTTTGATGTTGCGTATTGTTATTCTGATTCGTTCCAGGATAATAATTGCTGTGATTGTAATTTCTATTATTGTAATGTCTTTGATTATTGCTTTGACTATGATTTCCCCTGTTCCTGTGTCTGTTCCCTTCTGATCTATTAGAACGCTGATTTTCTGGACTGACGTCATAGAGGCCTAGCTCCATTGAAACTTGTTTTAATTTATAAATAGTATCAATATCTTTGCGTGCCAATGACATATAAATTCTATCCGGCAATTTTCGATCTATTACAGATTTAACAGTTCTTTTTAACATTTCAGTGTAATTTGATTTATCTACAGGGTCGCTTTCTAATTCTAACTTGTCAAACATAATCCAATATTGTGATTCGAGCTTCTCGATGAACTTACAGATGCTTCCGGGGTAGGATGTATCCTCCAGTTGTCTTATAAGTGTTATGTAGGGCATGCGATCCTTGAATGCCATCGCCAGGACCGTCTTTGTATCCAGCCATGTGTTTACTCTTTCTTGGGTCACGACCTCCAATGCTGCATCCACTAGTAACCGTTTCACTGCTCCGTAGATAACGTGTGCTTGTCTGGCATCTTGGGTAGGGTATAAGTTGAGTAGCTGCTCGACCTGGTTAACAAACACAGACAGCTTGCCAGGTGTGCCATCGTAGTAGTTCAGTTCTTTAATTTGATTTAATAATTGATTTAGGTGGGTTTCCGAAAGTTGCGGAACAGCCATGGTGTATTTGTATAAGTTTCTGGATACACGGTGTTTATTTAAAATTTTTTTTTTTTTGTTATTTCAAGTTACGGAATTAAAAATTTTAATTAATTTTGTTTCCGACCGCACGGGATTTTAAATTGTTTTGCAGATAATACACGGGATTTTTCTTGAATACTACTTTCACGTAGATTCTTTTGCGGATCTCAAAATAATTTTAGAATCACTGTTTTAATTCGCCGATCCTGGATAGCTAGTTGTATAGCGTATCCTTCAATGGATCAGTACCGTACTAAAAGGACTCTTTATTTAACAGATCCTACATACTGCGCCAATTAAATAATCGCAATACTCATATGTAAAAAAAAAAATATAATTTTATTTTACTGAATGATTACAATATTTTTACATGAGAAGAACACCGACCGATTATAATTAGGTCTCAAACTGAACTCTGATAATTACTCTGATTTGATTGACGTCCAAGCCTCGGTTTCGAGCTTTTCTAATATGGACTTTAGACTTTAGGGTTCTGATCAAATGAAGAGAGAAAGCTTTGGAGTTGCTGACTTTAATAGTCTTTGCATTTCTCTTGGATTCAAGTGCATTCGCTCTTGGATACAAGTGCTCTTAGATTCTTATAATTTTGTTTATTGAAATCTAATACTTCTGTTTTTCGGGATTGCGAGTCCGAGCTTTGAACGTGGGAACGCAACGATGATGCGAGGGCTTAAGCATAGATTGTTTAAATTAGACAACGGATGTTTAGTCTACCAGTGGGTGTCTTATCAGGTATCTGGTATCTGTTGGGTACATCCAGAGTTGTATTCAAAGTGTGTGGGTGAGTTTGGGTGTACATGTTGTATATGTATTAGTGTGTAGGCATGTTCTTAAGTCTTAGGGACTTATGGATATGTCACTATATGTATATATGTATATATACATGTATATATGTATATGTATATATGTATATATACGATACAAAGGGACTTCCCAACGTTGGAGGAAGCTCTGCAGTAAAACCCTGCAGATGGACCACGCCCACTCACAATAGCTGAGTACCGGGCAAGGCAGGAAAGGAAGGAACTAAAGAAGCACAAACGCTCCGGAAAAAGGGTAAAGCTACTACAACAACGCCGACTGGTCAAGGAAATGACCCAGTTGGCCAGAGACGAGACGTCCCGGCAACGCTACAAAGAGCGTCTGGAAGACATCGAAAACAAGCTTTCGCAAGGTGCGAAACAACGCAAACGGGCTGCATAAATAAATGCCAATGACCCAATTTGCCTTAATTTTAATTTCTAAATCCAAGCCGAGGCGGGAAACCGCTGCTTGAAAAACACTAATATCTGTTAGGCTTTTTACTAACAATGCGGTTGGACAATTTTTTTTATTATTGTAAACAAACATGTGAGCCAACCACATTTATTAACATCTAATATTTCCACGTCTCAAAATTTTTTTTAAAATGACAGAGTATAACAATTCTTATCTTCAGTAAACGTAAAAATTTTTATTTTTGATTTTCTGGAAGAAGAAATAAATATAATAATAATAAGAAAAACTCATAAATAGAAAATCTCACTTTTTCTTTCAAAAACGTTTCATTGAATATAAACTAAAAATGGGATGGTTTAGCGATTCTAGTGAGGCAAAAGACAATACTACCAACGTAGTTAATAACGTAAAAATTATAGATCACACAGACGATATAAATGCGTTGTGGATCTTATTGCTGATCATTACAATAGTGCTAATTCTACAATTTATGCTTACAATTTATGTTAAGCATAACAAAATCATCAAAAGACGTTATATGAATAGGGCAAATCGTTCAGATCAGATTTAAAAAAAAAATAGATTAGAAGAAAGCTTCATACAAACTTTTTTTAACGACAAGAATGGAATGGAGTAAAATAGCGATACAAATAGACGAATTTCGCTACAGGTTTGATAAATCTTATAAATGTATCAATAAAGATGTAGTAATAAAAGCTGAAACCTTGAAAAATCATATAGAGATAGTAGTAGGAGAATATAATAATATAGTTACATTAGTGAATAAATATGCAAATAGACTCACATCTGAACATAATAACAAATGTTTAAAGGTTATAAAATCCCTAAACACAAGATTAAATAATATCAGAAAAAGAAGGCATATTCTGATAGATGTACCAGAAAGTCTTAAACAACTGGTTGAATTCAACCCAGACCAGCTCAAAGAACTAGACGAATCTGTTCAATCAAGCGGCACTGAATCCGATAGTGACATTGAATCACTAGAAGAAAGCGACCAAATTGAGTCTAAATCTGACACAAAAACAATTTCTGAAATGGCACAGACAGTGACAGAATTTATCAGGCTAGCCACATCTCTGATACCAGAGTTTGATGGTAAACCAGAAAATCTACAGAGTTTTTTGGATGCTCTAGATCTACTAGACAGTTTAAAGAGCACACATGAAACGACAGCGATAAACCTTATAAAGACTAAACTTAAAGGACATGTAAGAAACCTTATAAGTAATGACCAGACAATTGCTGCAATCATTACCCAACTGTCTAGTGCAGTAAAAGGAGAATCGGTAGAAGTGATATCTGCCAAACTTCTCAATCTACAGCACAGAAATAAAACGGCTAACCAATACACCCAAGAGGTGGAGAAACTGACAAAGGCCCTCGAAGGTGTCTATATCAGTGAAGGTCTCAGCCAGTCCTTAGCAAATAAATACAGCACTACAACAGCTGTAAAAGCAATGACACAGAATTGCTCCATTGATAAGGTAAAACTTATCATGCAAGCAGGCACATTCACAAACATGAATGATGCCATCTCCAAATTTGTAAACAGTTGCACAGAGATAACAGGTCAAAGTAACACTGTACTCTATTATCGACGAGGTGCAAATAATAATAATAGAGGAGGCCGAGGTTATAATCGTGGAAGAAATAACTACCACAACAATTACAACCGAAGCAGCAATAACAACAATAATAATAACTATAATAACCGTGGAGGTAGACGAGGCCAAAACCAAGGGAGAGGCCGCGGAAACTACAACCAGGGTAATCATAATAATAGCAATGTGAGAATCGCGCAAAGTACGTCGGAAAACTCACAGAACCCTTTAGGAAACAACCAATAAATGTAAAAGTTCATTCCATCAATTATAGTCTTAATATATTCGTAACTTTCCATAACCATTCAACTGGAAATAAACTAACATTTCTATTAGATACTGGTGCAGATATCTCACTTTTGAAAGTAAATTCTGATAACTTCAAAATTCGAAATGAAAAAATAATAAACATCGAAGGCATAGGCCAAGGTGTGATAAAGTCTCGAGGAACAACCTCAATAGAACTCCAATCAACAAAATATCTTATTCCACATGAAATTCATTTGGTAGACCCAAATTTTGCTATACCATGTGATGGAATAATAGGCATTGATTTTATAAAGAAATTCAATTGTCAACTAGATTTCAAACCAAGTGAAGACTGGTTTATCATTAGACCCCAAAATTTAAATTATCCAATATATGTCCCGATAACATATAGCGCTGGCAACAATACAGTTCTTCTGCCAGCCAGATCACAAGTTATTCGGAAAATAGACATTAATGCTGTAAGTGATTACATATTTGTTCCTAATCAGGAAATACACAATGGGATTTATGTTGCAAATGCAATAGCAGCATCCAAACATGTATACATTCGACTTCTAAATACAACTAATTTCGACCAATTGGTCAAAGTAAACAAAATCCAGTATGAAAATTTAAAAGATTATGACATTCATAATACCAACACTGAAAATAGAAGCGAACAAGTACTTTCAAAACTAAAGAAAAATTTTCCAGACCAATTTAAAAATCAATTAACTGAATTATGCACACAGTATAGTGATGTGTTCGGACTGGAAACCGAACCAATGTCAACAAACAATTTTTATAAACAAACATTAAGACTTAAAGATGATGAACCCATTTATATAAAAAACTACAGAAGCCCGCATAGTCATATTGAAGAAATCCAAAAACAAGTAAAAAAATTAATTAACGACAAAATCGTCGAACCGTCTGTATCTGAGTATAACAGCCCACTCTTGTTAGTTCCGAAAAAATCATTACCAAATTCACAAGAGAAGAAATGGCGATTAGTAATTGACTATCGTCAAATAAATAAAAAGCTACTTTCTGACAAATTTCCACTCCCTAGAATTGATGACATTCTAGATCAACTAGGTCGAGCTAAGTATTTTTTTCATGCCTTGACTTGATGTCAGGTTTCCACCAAATAGAACTTGAGGAAAACTCAAGGAATATAACATCTTTTTCAACGAGCAATGGCTCATATCGCTTCACGCGATTACCATTTGGTCTTAAAATAGCACCAAATTCATTTCAGAGGATGATGACTATATCATTCTCGGGTTTAGAACCCTCTCAGGCATTCCTTTATATGGATGACTTAATGGTGATGGGATGTTCCGAAAAACACATGATTAAAAACTTAACTGACGTTTTTAATGTATGTAGGAAATATAACCTAAAGTTGCATCCAGAAAAATGTTCATTTTTCATGCACGAAGTGACATTCCTAGGTCACAAATGCACAGACAAAGGAGTATTGCCAAATGACAAGAAATATGACGTCATCAAAAATTATCCTGTCCCTCATGATGCGGACAGCGCAAGACGATTTGTAGAATTCTGCAACTATTATCGTCGATTTATAAGGAACTTCGCCGACTATTCACGGCACATAACTAGATTATGTAAAAAGAATGTCCCTTTTGAATGGTCAAGCGAATGCCAGAACGCATTCGAATACCTTAAAGAAAATCTTATACACCCCACATTATTACAATATCCTGATTTTCGCAAAGAATTTTGCATTATAACGGATGCTAGTAAACAAGCTTGCGGAGCGGTTCTAACTCAGAACCGTAACGGGATTCAGCTCCCAATAGCTTATGCATCACGTTCATTTACAAAAGGAGAAAGCAATAAGAGTACAACGGATCAAGAGCTAGCGGCAATTCATTGGGCAATTACCCATTTTAGACCATACATTTATGGCAAACATTTCACCATTAAAACGGACCACAGACCATTAACGTACCTATTTTCTATGACTAATTCCAGTTCTAAATTAACTCGCATGCGGTTAGAGCTTGAAGAATACGACTTCACTGTAAAATACCTAAATGGGAAAGATAAATTTGTAGCAGACGCACTCTCGCGTATAAACATAACAGAACTCAAAGACATGCAACATAAAGTCCTGAAAGTCACTACCAGGCAACAAAGTAGACAAGATAAAAACTGTACAGTAACAAATAAGGAACTATTGCCTAGGCAAAGTATCCAAAATGTATCTAAGCCCAACGACGAAGTACGAAAAGTAGTGACCTTGCGAATAACTGAATCTATTTGTTTACTAAAACGAGGAAATAAAGTTATTGCAAGAATTGATGTTGACGATTTATATACCAATGGAATTTTTGATTTAGGTCAGTTCTTTCAAAGGCTTGAAATGCAAGCCGGTATACTAAAAATCAGCCAACTCAAATTGGCACCGAGCGAAAAAATCTTTGAAACCATTTCAATAGATGTTTTCATAAATATGGGCAATATAAAATTGAAATCATTAAGAGTAGCGCTACTCCAGCCGGTGACCATTATAAAAACTTAAAAAGAGATACAATCAATACTGTCTACATATCATGACGATCCAACTCAAGGAGGTCATACAGGCATTACAAGAACGCTAGCAAAAATAAAAAGACACTATTATTGGAAAAATATGACTCGTCATATTAAAGAGTACATACGTAGATGTCATAAATGCCAAATGTCAAAAACAACGACACGTACAAAGACTCCAATGACTCACACAGAAACCCCAACAAATGCATTTCATATAGTGACAGTGGACACAGTTGGTCCACTACCGAAATCAGAATATGGCAACGAATACATCGTCACACTCATATGTGATTTAACGAAGTATCTAGTAACCATACCGGTTGCAAACAAAAGCGCAAATACTGTCGCGAAAGCTATATTCGAAAATTTTATACTAAAGTACGGTCCAATGAAGACGTTCATTTCGGACATGGGTACCGAGTATAAAAATAAAGTAATTTTAGATATGTGCAAATACATAAAGATAGAAAACCTAACATCTACCGCATATCATCACCAAACCTTAGGGACAATAGAACGAAGTCATAGAACATTCAATGAATACATTCGTTCATACATCTCTGCAGATAAAACTGATTGGGACGCTTGGATACAATATTTTACATATTGTTTCAACACGACACCATCAGTCATGCATGATTACTGTCCATATGAACTAGTCTTTGGAAGATTACCAAGGCAGTTCGCAAATTTTAATAAAACAGATAGAATAGAACCACTGTATAATGTAGAGGGCTACTCGAAGGAAATAAAATTTAGATTAGAAATAGCATATAAAAGGGCTAGACTTATGTTAGAAAAAGCTAAGTCTTATAGAAAACAACTATATGATAAGAAAACTTCAGATTTTCAATTAAAAATAGGAGATAAAGTTATACTAAGGAACGAATCAGGTCATAAGTTAGATCCAGTATATTTAGGTCCTTATACTGTAGAAACCATAGAAGACAGGGATAACATAGTAATTAGAGATACAAAGCAAAAGAAACAAAAAGTACATAAGGATAGACTAAAAATATATAATCAATGAAACGTTTCATTCACTTAAGAAAAGGTCTGATCAACCAAAACAAAAAAAAAAAAACAAACAAAACCAAACAAAAAAAAAAAACACAACAAAAAAATTTTTTTTTCTTTTTCCTTCTAAGAAAGTTAAACATAAAACACAAAACAAAAAAAACGTAATTTTACATAAATTTTTTATTATTCTGTCATTACACAAAAATGCTTTGAGCCAAAACATTGCTAATAATTAATAAGAAATATTAACAAAAAAAAATTTGTTCTTTCGAACACAATATTAATATTCAGAACTAAATGACTACATGTATTACGTCATTTTTTTAAAAAGGGAGGTGTAGCTAGATATATAAATATACTAAATTAATGGGTACAACTTAGCTTCAAAACACTATGACTCTTTGTCATAATAAGCATAACATTCAAGTACCCAAAAAGACCACCAACAATTGCACAAGTATTCCAGCGCTCAAGTAATACGATCTAACGCTTATACATAAGCCGATCGCGGAGCGTGGGAATGCTGAGCGTGCACTTTGCAGCTCAAGTGGTCAGGCCATACATAACATATGTATGCTTTCTGCACACATATGTATATGTATATGCATGCCTTCAGCATGCTTATGAATATGTATATAGAATAAGAATTATATGTACGGGTCAGCTCAGCCCAAGACGAGCGCACCAGAAACATTCTAATAAAGTGACTCTAACAGAGCAGACGCTCTGACTTCAAAAACTATCCGACCCTTCTTTGGTCCCGTTCCCGAACATTATAATATGTATATACAGCGATTTAGCGCACTAACTCATTGTGGGAAAGAAAGCTCAATAATATTATATTCAATAAGAGTAAAGCCGTTATTTTGTACATGTATATATGTATATATGTATATATGTATATATGTATATATGTATATATGTATATATGTATATATGTATATATGTATATATGTATATATGTATATATGTATATATGTATATATGTATATATGTATATATGTATATATGTATATATGTATATATGTATATATGTATATATGTATATATGTATATATGTATATATGTATATATGTATATATGTATATATGTATATATGTATATATGTATATATGTATATATGTATATATGTATATATGTATATATGTATATATGTATATATGTATATATGTATATATGTATATATGTATATATGTATATATGTATATATGTATATATGTATATATGTATATATGTATATATGTATATATGTATATATGTATATATGTATATATGTATATATGTATATATGTATATATGTATATATGTATATATGTATATATGTATATATGTATATATGTATATATGTATATATGTATATATGTATATATGTATATATGTATATATGTATATATGTATATATGTATATATGTATATATGTATATATGTATATATGTATATATGTATATATGTATATATGTATATATGTATATATGTATATATGTATATATGTATATATGTATATATGTATATATGTATATATGTATATATGTATATATGTATATATGTATATATGTATATATGTATATATGTATATATGTATATATGTATATATGTATATATGTATATATGTATATATGTATATATGTATATATGTATATATGTATATATGTATATATGTATATATGTATATATGTATATATGTATATATGTATATATGTATATATGTATATATGTATATATGTATATATGTATATATGTATATATGTATATATGTATATATGTATATATGTATATATGTATATATGTATATATGTATATATGTATATATGTATATATGTATATATGTATATATGTATATATGTAGATATGTAGATATGTAGATATGTATATATGTATATATGTATATATGTATATATGTATATATGTATATATGTATATATGTAGATATGTAGATATGTATATATGTATATATGTATATATGTATATATGTATATATGTATATATGTATATATGTATATATGTATATATGTATATATGTATATATGTATATATGTATATATGTATATATGTATGTATATATGTATATATGTATATATGTATATATGTATATATGTATATATGTATATATGTATATATGTATATATGTATATATGTATATATGTATATATGTATATATGTATATATGTATATATGTATATATGTATATATGTATATATGTATATATGGTGACATATTCATTTCTTCATACGACATATTCACTCTTCATATAAAAAAGCTAAAGCCGATCTTTTGGAAAGCTTCACTCTCCAAAAGCCTCATAAATAACATTCCCCCAAGATACGAACCGCTTAACGGTAACGAGCTTAATAATCTGTTAAGCTTGACATATAAAGCTAAGTAGAACTTAAAAGGCTTATGTTAATCCTCTGTAAAAGGTTTGCTGGGCCGAAAGAATACATTTGTAAATTAGTTCTTAACTGACTTATTCAAATAAAGATCATAAAAAGGAAAATATATTTTTTTTTCATTAAATCTATCACCAAAAAAGTTTATTGGCGCAGTCGGTAGGATACTGAAAAAAAGTCCTAGTAAACTCGTTATCCTTTGACAATCTAGTGAAAAGAGGAAAACTTGTACGACCAAGTAACCTTTTCTGATTGTACCCGCGAATTGGCCGCAACAAAGTGATTTCGGTTCGTTTAAAGTGACTAAAATCGGTATCTGCACAAGAACCTGTGCCATCGGAGTTAATTTAAAGACTTAATTTTGTGGACCGCTTCGTGAAGTGAGACCTCCACTAAGGTGTAATACAATTTAAAGGCGCACAGTGCAGTTCACTAAGACATAAGTCTCGACATACTGTAGCAGTCTGTGAACAAAAACAGTTGCCCACTAAAATCAAAAGTGCGACCGCTACTATTGTATAAAACAATAAAAAGTTAAAACAGTGCAGTTCACTTAAGGCATAAGTCTCGACATACTGCAGCAGTCTGTGAACAAGAACAGAATTTAACTTATAAATAAAACTAAAATGGAATTACCAGCGGAAAATATGACTCAATTACTTCGGCAAATACGCCAAGTACCGAAATTCTCTGGAGACCCATCAAATCTCAGCTCGTTCATCAGACGTATCGAATACCTATTGAACTTATACCCTTCAAACGACGCTCGACAGAAGGCGGTTATATTTAGAGCCATCGAACTTCAAATTGTCGGAGATGCGGAAAAGGTTACCCAATTTGGAATGCACAACGAATGGACAACTTTAAGAGACGCCCTAATCACGGAATTCAAGACTCAGACGCCCTTGGAGGAACTACTAGGAAGATTGTATCGCACACCTTTTAAAGGTAACTTACGTCTATTCTGTGAACAATTAGAAGATAAGTCCAGTGTAATTATAAATAAGTTAGCATTAGAGAATGACCGAAATAATATGGTGGTTTATACACAAGCAATGGCAACCACAATAAAAAATACAATTCAACGCTCACTCCCCGATAGGTTGTTCATGACCTTAGCGAGGTATGACATTTCAACCGTTCAAAAATTAAGGCAAACCGCCCAACAAGAAGGTCTATACGAAGACCCAATTTCAAAAACATTCGATAGTTAGCCAAAATTTAACTCAAATTCACCTAACACCTATAAACATACAAACATTAACCAAATCAAAAACACTCACCCCAACCAACGATTCATTCGCCCCTTTATTCCATTAAATCCCACACAGACCCAAAACACTAACGTAAACAATCAAACCCCTTTTAGACAAATTCCTCCGACCAGACAACAGCAACTTAATCAGTACAGAAATTTATACAACGGATTCAGAACAGACTTACTTCAGGACCGTCAAAACGACACCCGAAACTACTATCAGCCCCCCCAACAACCAAGAGTGCCAAATAAGCGTCTTAGAGAAAGCAGCGAACAATCGCGTATGCAGACAAATGAAAATTTTCACCAGCACGAATTAGATTACGATAACGAAACTGAACACTACATTAATAACGACGAACAGTTCCACGAAGATCAATTACAGAATACTCAGACAGAATTGTTTACAGATCAGCAATATCAACAAGCTGAAAATTTTCCAATACCAGCCTGGGATCCCACCAATACATAGAGATCATGTTTAATAACCACAGATATAGATGCATAGTTGATACTGGCTCTTCGATAAACTTGATGAGCTCAAACTTTTTCAATCTTCAAGTTAAAGATAAGCAAATAACTGTCCGAAGTATGACAGGCTATTCTAAATTAAATAAATATGTAGACCTTCCAGCCAACGGTCTTTTTCAACAAACGCAAAAATTCTATATTCATTCATTTTCACCTTATTATGATATTCTGTTAGGAAGAAAACTACTAATGGAGAATAACGGTTTAATAGACTACTCTCAGAAAGAAACAATAATTAACGAAAGAACATTCATTCACAAAGAACTAGATCCATGTGATGACAACTCTTCGGAAAACTTTAATGCACTCTTACAAGAAAACAACTTTACATCAGAAATAAACTATGCCATGGACAACAACATAGACTCAGAACACACATACAGACTAGAACATTTAAATAGTGAGGAAAAATACAGACTTACAAATTTATTAAAAGAGTTCAATGACATTCAATATTCCAAAAATGAAAACCTTACATTCACAAGCATAATACGTCACGATATAAAAACCTCTCATGAAAACCCAGTTTACAAAAGACCATACTCGTACCCGTTTTCCTACGAAGCAGAAGTAAATAAGCAAATTGAGGAAATGTTAAAACAAGGCATTATACGCGAAAGCGACTCCCCTTATTGCAGTCCATTATGGATTGTCCCCAAAAAGATGGATGCCTCTGGCAAACCGAAATTCAGGTTGGTCGTGGACTATCGAAATCTAAATGAAATAACAATAAATGATAAATTTCCGATTCCTAGCATGGACGAAATACTAGGCAAATTAGGAAAATGACAGTATTTTACTACAATTGACTTAGCAAAAGGCTTTCATCAAATCGAAATGGACCCTAAATCTATACCAAAAACGGCGTTTTCGACCAAACATGGTCACTATGAGTACACTCGCATGCCATTTGGCTTAAAAACTGCTCCTGCAACCTTCCAACGGTGCATGAATTACGTCCTAAAAGACCTCATAAATAAGCATTGCCTTGTTTATTTAGATGATGTGATCATCTATTCAACATCTCTGAACGAACACCTAGACTCACTGAGGAAGGTTTTTGAGAAACTTAAAGAAGCCAATCTTAAACTCCAATTGGACAAATGCGAATTTTTAAAAAAACAAACAAATTTCTTAGGTCATATTATAAGTCCAGAAGGCATACGACCTAATAAAGAGAAAGTTAAAGCAATCGAAAAATTTCCTCTCCCAAAGACATCAAAAGAAATCAAATCTTTCTTAGGCTTATGCGGATACTACCGTAAGTTCATTCCAGACTTTGCAAAGATTGCAAAACCTCTGACAATATTTCTAAAAAAGGAGCTAAAATAGACACAAGAAACGAAGAATACAATAAATCATTTGAAAAATTGAAAACACTCATAATGAACGACCCAATTTTGATTTGCCCCGATTTCACAAAAACATTTCAAGTCACTACTGACGCTAGCAATTCTGCCATAGGAGCCGTGTTATCACAAGACAATAAGCCAGTAAGCTTTGCAAGTAGAACATTAAATGATCATGAACAAAATTATAGCACTATTGAAAAAGAACTACTAGCAATCGTTTGGGCAACCAAATATTTCCGCCCATATCTATATGGAATCCCCTTTGAGATTTTGAGCGATCACAAACCCCTTGTTTGGCTAAATAATATTAAAGAGCCTAACATAAAACTACAACGTTGGCGAATTAGACTTAGCGAATATAATTTCAAAATCAAATATTTAGAAGGTAAACTTAATCATGTAGCAGACGCTTTATCTCGAGTCAAAATTGAAGAAAACATGGTAGGCGAAGAAGAAAATATTTCAACAGCAGCAACAATACACAGTTCATCAGAAAGCAACGAAACCTACATTGAAATTACAGAAAAACCCATAAACTATTTTGCAAGACAAATTGAATTTATAAAAGATAGAGTAGACCAAGTAGAGACAACGAAATACTTTTCCAAAATAAAACTGACCATCAAATACACTGACATGACCCTGACAAAAGCAAAAGATATCCTTATTAAATACTTCTTAAATAATAGCAGTGTTATTTACCTGGAAAACGATAAAGACTTTTTAGTTTTTCAAAAAGCATATCGAGAAACCATTAACCCACATAGTAACGTGAAAATTTTGAAAAGTATCATAATGTTAAAAGACATAAAATCTTATTCTGAATTTAAAGAATTCATTATTACTCAACATTCTAAATTGTTACACCCTGGTATTAAAAAAATGATACGATTATTTAAAGAAACTCACTATTTTCCCGATTATAATAAACTAATTCAAAACATTATTAATGATTGTGAAGTCTGTAACCTTGCAAAGACAGAACATAGACCAACAAAACTAGTTTTCGAAATAACTCCAGAGACAAATAACCCACGCGAAATTTATGTTATTGACTTTTATGCTATTGACAACGAACAGTATTTATCTTGCATAGACGTTTATTCAAAATTTGCTTCACTTATTAAAACAAACAGTAGAGATTGGTTAGAGGCAAAACGACCCCTTACTAGAATTTTTAACGACATGGGAAAACCACAGAATATTAAAGCAGACAAGGACTCCGCGTTTATAAGCACTTCTTTAAAAACTTGGCTAAACAACGAAGACATACAAATAGATATTACCACAAGTAAAACAGGAATAGCAGACATAGAACGCCTTCATAAAACCATAAATGAAAAAATCAGAATTATCAATACTGAAAACAATAGAGAAAATAAAGAAACACGAATGGAAACAATTTTATACACATACAACCACAAGACTAAACATAACACAACCAGACGAATACCGGCTAACATCCTTCTTTACGCAGACACACCTACTTATGATACCCAGATGATTAAAGAAATGAAAATCAAAAATCTTAACAAAAAACGACAGGATTCCGAAATCGACACAAAATTTAGACAAGCACCCTTAACACGCGCAAAATCAATGAATCCCTTTAGAAAAACAGGCAGAATAGAACAATTAGACGAAAAACATTATAACGAAAATAATAGAGGTCAAAACGTTATTCATTATAAAAGCAAATTTAAAAAGAAAAAGAAAGTTAATGACAGCAAATACTTGCAGCAAACCGACACCTCCCAATCATCGGACTCATAATCACCATAATAACTTATATTGCGACACAAACTACAGCAGGAACAATCGAAATCAACCCAATAGAAAACAATCAAGGATTTATCTTGTTTGAATCTGGAACAATACAAATCCCAACACCTTTATGCATCACTGTCTCACCATAAATATTACAGAAGTTGAAGAAACATTTAATAGTATAATTAAACAATGCCAAGAATTTAAAAATGTCACACAAATTAAATATTTAACCGAGAAAATGGAAAGAGAAATAAATGGCATACGCATCTCAAAACGAAACAAACGAGGACTGGCTAACTTTGTAGGTTCCACATTAAAATATCTTCTTGGCACACAAGACGAAGAAGACAGACAACATATTGAACTACAAATTTCGACTCTATTACAAGACACAGTACAGGTCAGCACTCTAAACCACGTTATTGACAGTCTCAATAATGGCATAGAAATAATTAACAACCAGTCCAATTCTTTGAAAAAGGAACAAAAATTGAATTTATTAATATTTAATATTGAACATTTTACCGAATATATCGAAGACATTGAAATGGGTTAACAACTAACACGACTAGGAATATTTAATCCTAAACTACTAAAACATGACAATATTGGCAACATTAATTACAAAAATCTGATAAACATTAAAACTTCCGCTTGATAGTATTCAACAATACACAAATGTAATATTTACTGAACACAATGTAACAAAAATCGAACCAATGTCACACATAGAAATTAAAGAAATGATTTTGTTAAACAATAAGAGTAACACAATTTACAGAAACATACTAATAATCTTCATATCTGTTTTAGTTTTAATTTACATATTTTACTTTTATATGAAATGTAAAACAGCGCCACACAAATTTATTATCTCTTACCTAAAACCAAGTAAAACCACTAACAAAAATATCGAAAAAGAAACAGAAACAAAAACAGACTTATTCAAATAAAGATCATAAAAAGGAAAATATATTTTTTTTCATTAAATCTATCATCAAAAAAGTTTATTGGCGCAGTCGGTAGGATACTGAAAAAAAGTCCTAGTAAACTCGTAATCCTTTGACAATCTAGTGAAAAGAGGAAAACTTGTACGACCAAGTAACCTTTTCTGATTGTACCCGCGAATTGGCCGCAACAAAGTGATTTCGGTTCGTTTAAAGTGACTAAAATCGGTATCTGCACAAGAACCTGTGCCATCGGAGTTAATTTAAAGACTTAATTTTGTGGACCGCTTCGTGAAGTGAGACCTCCACTAAGGTGTAATACAATTAAAAGGCGCACAGTGCAGTTCACTAAGACATAAGTCTCGACATACTGTAGCAGTCTGTGAACAAAAACAGTAGCCCACTAAAATCAAAAGTGCGATCGCTACTATTGTATAAAACAATAAAAAGTTAAAACAGTGCAGTTCACTTAAGGCATAAGTCTCGACATACTGCAGCAGTCTGTGAACAAGAACAGAATTTAACTTATAAATAAAACTAAAATGGAATTACCAGCGGAAAATATGACTCAATTACTTCGGCAAATACGCCAAGTACCGAAATTCTCTGGAGACCCATCAAATCTCAGCTCGTTCATCAGACGTATCGAATACCTATTGAACTTATACTCTTCAAACGACGCTCGACAGAAGGCGGTTATATTTAGAGCCATCGAACTTCAAATTGTCGGAGATGCGGAAAAGGTTACCCAATTTGGAATGCACAACGAATGGACAACTTTAAGAGACGCCCTAATCACGGAATTCAAGACTCAGACGCCCTTGGAGGAACTACTAGGAAGATTGTATCGCACATCTTTTAAAGGTAACTTACGTCTATTCTGTGAACAATTAGAAGATAAGTCCAGTGTAATTATAAATAAGTTAGCATTAGAGAATGACCGAAATAATATGGTGGTTTATACACAAGCAATGGCAACCACAATAAAAAATACAATTCAACGCTCACTCCCCGATAGGTTGTTCATGACCTTAGCGAGGTATGACATTTCAACCGTTCAAAAATTAAGGCAAACCGCCCAATAAGAAGGTCTATACGAAGACCCAATTTCAAAAACATTCGATAGTTAGCCAAAATTTAACTCAAATTCACCTAACACCTATAAACATACAAACATTAACCAAATCAAAAACACTCACCCCAACCAACGATTCATTCGCCCCTTTATTCCATTAAATCCCACACAGACCCAAAACACTAACGTAAACAATCAAACCCCTTTTAGACAAATTCCTCCGACCAGACAACAGCAACTTAATCAGTACAGAAATTTATACAACGGATTCAGAACAGACTTACTTCAGGACCGTCAAAACGACACCCGAAACTACTATCAGCCCCCCCAACAACCAAGAGTGCCAAATAAGCGTCTTAGAGAAAGCAGCGAACAATCGCGTATGCAGACAAATGAAAATTTTCACCAGCACGAATTAGATTACGATAACGAAACTGAACACTACATTAATAACGACGAACAGTTCCACGAAGATCAATTACAGAATACTCAGACAGAATTGTTTACAGATCAGCAATATCAACAAGCTGAAAATTTTCCAATACCAGCCTGGGATCCCACCAATACATAAAGATCATGTTTAATAACCACAGATATAGATGCATAGTTGATACTGGCTCTTCGATAAACTTGATGAGCTCAAACTTTTTCAATCTTCAAGTTAAAGATAAGCAAATAACTGTCCGAAGTATGACAGGCTATTCTAAATTAAATAAATATGTAGACCTTCCAGCCAACGGTCTTTTTCAACAAACGCAAAAATTCTATATTCATTCATTTTCACCTTATTATGATATTCTGTTAGGAAGAAAACTACTAATGGAGAATAACGGTTTAATAGACTACTCTCAGAAAGAAACAATAATTAACGAAAGAACATTCATTCACAAAGAACTAGATCCATGTGATGACAACTCTTCGGAAAACTTTAATGCACTCTTACAAGAAAACAACTTTACATCAGAAATAAACTATGCCATGGACAACAACATAGACTCAGAACACACATACAGACTAGAACATTTAAATAGTGAGGAAAAATACAGACTTACAAATTTATTAAAAGAGTTCAATGACATTCAATATTCCAAAAATGAAAACCTTACATTCACAAGCATAATACGTCACGATATAAAAACCTCTCATGAAAACCCAGTTTACAAAAGACCATACTCGTACCCGTTTTCCTACGAAGCAGAAGTAAATAAGCAAATTGAGGAAATGTTAAAACAAGGCATTATACGCGAAAGCGACTCCCCTTATTGCAGTCCATTATGGATTGTCCCCAAAAAGATGGATGCCTCTGGCAAACCGAAATTCAGGTTGGTCGTGGACTATCGAAATCTAAATGAAATAACAATAAATGATACATTTCCGATTCCTAGCATGGACGAAATACTAGGCAAATTAGGAAAATGACAGTATTTTACTACAATTGACTTAGCAAAAGGCTTTCATCAAATCGAAATGGACCCTAAATCTATACCAAAAACGGCGTTTTCGACCAAACATGGTCACTATGAGTACACTCGCATGCCATTTGGCTTAAAAACTGCTCCTGCAACCTTCCAACGGTGCATGAATTACGTCCTAAAAGACCTCATAAATAAGCATTGCCTTGTTTATTTAGATGATGTGATCATCTATTCAACATCTCTGAACGAACACCTAGACTCACTGAGGAAGGTTTTTGAGAAACTTAAAGAAGCCAATCTTAAACTCCAATTGGACAAATGCGAATTTTTAAAAAAACAAACAAATTTCTTAGGTCATATTATAAGTCCAGAAGGCATACGACCTAATAAAGAGAAAGTTAAAGCAATCGAAAAATTTCCTCTCCCAAAGACATCAAAAGAAATCAAATCTTTCTTAGGCTTATGCGGATACTACCGTAAGTTCATTCCAGACTTTGCAAAGATTGCAAAACCTCTGACAATATTTCTAAAAAAGGAGCTAAAATAGACACAAGAAACGAAGAATACAATAAATCATTTGAAAAATTGAAAACACTCATAATGAACGACCCAATTTTGATTTGCCCCGATTTCACAAAAACATTTCAAGTCACTACTGACGCTAGCAATTCTGCCATAGGAGCCATGTTATCACAAGACAATAAGCCAGTAAGCTTTGCAAGTAGAACATTAAATGATCATGAACAAAATTATAGCACTATTGAAAAAGAACTACTAGCAATCGTTTGGGCAACCAAATATTTCCGCCCATATCTATATGGAATCCCCTTTGAGATTTTGAGCGATCACAAACCCCTTGTTTGGCTAAATAATATTAAAGAGCCTAACATAAAACTACAACGTTGGCGAATTAGACTTAGCGAATATAATTTCAAAATCAAATATTTAGAAGGTAAACTTAATCATGTAGCAGACGCTTTATCTCGCGTCAAAATTGAAGAAAACATGGTAGGCGAAGAAGAAAATATTTCAACAGCAGCAACAATACACAGTTCATCAGAAAGCAACGAAACCTACATTGAAATTACAGAAAAACCCATAAACTATTTTGCAAGACAAATTGAATTTATAAAAGATAGAGTAGACCAAGTAGAGACAACGAAATACTTTTCCAAAATAAAACTGACCATCAAATACACTGACATGACCCTGACAAAAGCAAAAGATATCCTTATTAAATACTTCTTAAATAATAGCAGTGTTATTTACCTGGAAAACGATAAAGACTTTTTAGTTTTTCAAAAAGCATATCGAGAAACCATTAACCCACATAGTAACGTGAAAATTTTGAAAAGTATCATAATGTTAAAAGACATAAAATCTTATTCTGAATTTAAAGAATTCATTATTACTCAACATTCTAAATTGTTACACCCTGGTATTAAAAAAATGATACGATTATTTAAAGAAACTCACTATTTTCCCGATTATAATAAACTAATTCAAAACATTATTAATGATTGTGAAGTCTGTAACCTTGCAAAGACAGAACATAGACCAACAAAACTAGTTTTCGAAATAACTCCAGAGACAAATAACCCACGCGAAATTTATGTTATTGACTTTTATGCTATTGACAACGAACAGTATTTATCTTGCATAGACGTTTATTCAAAATTTGCTTCACTTATTAAAACAAACAGTAGAGATTGGTTAGAGGCAAAACGACCCCTTACTAGAATTTTTAACGACATGGGAAAACCACAGAATATTAAAGCAGACAAGGACTCCGCGTTTATAAGCACTTCTTTAAAAACTTGGCTAAACAACGAAGACATACAAATAGATATTACCACAAGTAAAACAGGAATAGCAGACATAGAACGCCTTCATAAAACCATAAATGAAAAAATCAGAATTATCAATACTGAAAACAATAGAGAAAATAAAGAAACACGAATGGAAACAATTTTATACATATACAACCACATGACTAAACATTACACAACCAGACAGATACCGGCTAACATCCTTCTTTACGCAGACACACCTACTTATGATACCCAGATGATTAAAGAAATGAAAATCAAAAATCTTAACAAAAAACGACAGGATTCCGAAATCGACACAAAATTTAGACAAGCACCCTTAACACGCGCAAAATCAATGAATCCCTTTAGAAAAACAGGCAGAATAGAACAATTAGACGAAAAACATTATAACGAAAATAATAGAGGTCAAAACGTTATTCATTATAAAAGCAAATTTAAAAAGAAAAAGAAAGTTAATGACAGCAAATACTTGCAGCAAACCGACACCTCCCAATCATCGGACTCATAATCACCATAATAACTTGTATTGCGACACAAACTACAGCAGGAACAATCGAAATCAACCCAATAGAAAACAATCAAGGATTTATCTTGTTTGAATCTGGAACAATACAAATCCCAACACCTTTATGCATCACTGTCTCACCATAAATATTACAGAAGTTGAAGAAACATTTAATAGTATAATTAAACAATGCCAAGAATTTAAAAATGTCACACAAATTAAATATTTAACCGAGAAAATGGAAAGAGAAATAAATGGCATACGCATCTCAAAACGAAACAAACGAGGACTGGCTAACTTTGTAGGTTCCACATTAAAATATCTTCTTGGCACACAAGACGAAGAAGACAGACAACATATTGAACTACAAATTTCGACTCTATTACAAGACACAGTACAGGTCAGCACTCTAAACCACGTTATTGACAGTCTCAATAATGGCATAGAAATAATTAACAACCAGTCCAATTCTTTGAAAAAGGAACAAAAATTGAATTTATTAATATTTAATATTGAACATTTTACCGAATATATCGAAGACATTGAAATGGGTTCACAACTAACACGACTAGGAATATTTAATCCTAAACTACTAAAACATGACAATATTGGCAACATTAATTACAAAAATCTGATAAACATAAAAACTTCCGCTTGATAGTATTCAACAATACACAAATGTAATATTTACTGAACACAATGTAACAAAAATCGAACCAATGTCACACATAGAAATTAAAGAAATGATTTTGTTAAACAATAAGAGTAACACAATTTACAGAAACATACTAATAATCTTCATATCTGTTTTAGTTTTAATTTACATATTTTACTTTTATATGAAATGTAAAACAGCGCCACACAAAATTATTATCTCTTACCTAAAACCAAGTAAAACCACTAACAAAAATATCGAAAAAGAAACAGAAACAAAAACAGAAATATCTGAAATTGCAAATCCAGTACCACACTTATATCCAGAAATAATCGCTTGAGGACAAGCTAATATCTAAAAGCTAATATTCATTTCTTCATACGAAATATTCACTCTTCATATAAAAAAGCTAAAGCCGATCTTTTGGAAAGCTTCACTCTCCAAAAGCCTCATAAATAACATTCCCCCAAGATACCGCTTAACGGTAACGAGCTTAATGATCTGTTAAGCTTGACATATAAAGCTAAGTAGAACTTAAAAGGCTTATGTTAATCCTCTGTAAAAGGTTTGCTGGGCCGAAAGAATACATTTGTAAATTAGTTCTTAACTGACCTCTGGTGAAACTTATTAAAATAAAGATCATAAAAAGGAAAATATATTTTTTTTTCATTAAATCTAAAAATCCAAAAATGTTTATTATATGTATATATGTATATATGTATATATGTATATATGTATATATGTATATATGTATATATGTATATATGTATATATGTATATATGTATATATGTATATATGTATATATGTATATATGTATATATGTATATATGTATATATGTATATATGTATATATGTATATATGTATATATGTATATATGTATATATGTATATATGTATATATGTATATATGTATATATGTATATATGTATATATGTATATATGTATATATGTATATATGTATATATGTATATATGTATATATGTATATATGTATATATGTATATATGTATATATGTATATATGTATATATGTATATATGTATATATGTATATATGTATATATGTATATATGTATATATGTATATATGTATATATGTATATATGTATATATGTATATATGTATATATGTATATATGTATATATGTATATATGTATATATGTATATATGTATATATGTATATATGTATATATGTATATATGTATATATGTATATATGTATATATGTATATATGTATATATGTATATATGTATATATGTATATATGTATATATGTATATATGTATATATGTATATATGTATATATGTATATATGTATATATGTATATATGTATATATGTATATATGTATATATGTATATATGTATATATGTATATATGTATATATGTATATATGTATATATGTATATATGTATATATGTATATATGTATATATGTATATATGTATATATGTATATATGTATATATGTATATATGTATATATGTATATATGTATATATGTAATGTATATATGTATATATGTATATATGTATATATGTATATATGTATAAATGTATAAATGTATATATGTATATATGTATATATGTATATATGTATATATGTATATATGTATATATGTATATATGTATATATGTATATATGTATATATGTATATATGTATATATGTATATATGTATATATGTATATATGTATATATGTATATATGTATATATGTATATATGTATATATGTATATATGTATATATGTATATATGTATATATGTATATATGTATATATGTATATATGTATATAAATTAATATAAGTGTGGGGTGCCGCAGAGGGGATCCCTCGCCGCAGTCACTGGGTCACTGGTAAGTCAAGGTAAGTTTGAAGAGCCGTAGAGGGGATCCCTCGCCGCTGTCACTGGTATGTTGCCGGTTGGCTGATTATCTTCAGGTGCTCCTCGTACGGGAGTAGGAGGTAGTAAGTTCACTTGAAGAGTTATGCTGATTATGTTGGGAAGATGACTGTCTTCCTTTTGGCTTCTGGCCTAGGGACTCAGATAGCTATGGTAATTTATAATGATAACGACAGTTGCCGGAGTAAGTTTTATGAGCAATTGCTCTTTATTCTTTGAATGTCCAAAACGAACTGCTTATAAGCTGACAAAGGAAAAACTTCATAGCGGCCTCTGCCAATGCGCAGAGCTTCTGCCGGCTATGCATGAGCTTCCGGCCAAATGCTTGGTCAGCAATTTGACCGGTGCTGGTGTGCGGACGATCAGTCCGGTTAACTTAGTTAACTATTCCCTCCTCAAGATTAAGGCCGCCCTCGGCTGACCCTATTTGGGCGAGAACTTCCTTCAGTTGGGCTGTAGATTTCTTGGCCCTAGTGGTTCGCTGCCAGGTTAAACCGATGCAGATAAGAGCGCAGAAAATTGCTCCTGCAACTAGCGCTATCTGACTTAGTCGGTATACGTCGACGTCTTTCTCGAAGTTCCTGATTTGCTCCAAGTTCTTTTCACTTAAACGGTGAAGGTATGGGAGGCTCAGGATCTCGTGTTTCATCGAGATATTAAGGACTGGGGAATTAGCCACTCCCGGCGCCCTATTCTGGACCATGTCATGATTAAAGAAGACGGTCTCGTTGACCATGGCGCTCTCAATGAATGTTATGAGGTGCGTGCCTCTAATGTGGATGGCCCTTCCATTGTCCACACGCACGAGTGCTGGTCTGTCATTGATGACGATTATTCCTTCGTCGACGTAGGTGATCGGATGTAGATCACTCTGCTGTGTGTCGCAATGTGCTACGACCCCAGCGTGGAGCTCCTGGGCACACGAGCTCACTGAAGATAACTGGCAAAATGTTGCCCCTGGTGTTATGGAGCAATTCTTTACTGTGCGTATTTCTCTGTTGCACTCTGCTACCACATTATCTTTCAGCCTTAACACCGTATCGTGGTGTACCACTGGAAGGATAGTGACTTTGTTGCACGCCATAATAATCTTGGGGAATTTAATAATAAAGTGTAAGATGTTAAGGGATTGTAGGACTTTTACAGACGCAACGGACAAAATCTCCCTTATGGGGGTGTTGGTGGGCTCCTCGCCCCAAACACTCTCCAGATCTGCGTGGTCCAAGAAGTTTGGACTCACTACGTTAATTTTAGCGAGGGTTATAGTGAGCATTAAGTTTTGCAATTCCATTACAATGATTCTGTTGCGAGTAGAAAGCGTTTCATACAGGTGACCTGTATCAATCTGAGCGCTTTTGGAAATTTTTAAAAGTTTATTTATGGTATCAGTGAGTTCGTTAATTCGAATTTGTGTTTTGGTGTTTATTTCGATTTGGCTATTGTGTGCATCAACAAGCCGCGCTTCAGTGAACTTGACTTTCTCGAAGTCTTCCGCGTCAGGTGTCCCTGCGACAACCTTTAACGCAGTTCCCAAGAAGTCTAGGCTCCTTGCCACTCTGTGATGGATGCTTAAAGAATCAAGCATGTCACGGAGGTGAGCGATATCAACGCTCAGGAGCTTCTTCATATGGGACTGGGGGAACATACCGAGCATGCTGTCGGTTTCGTCAATTACCCGCCTATACTCGGAGAGGTTAGCCGAGTGTCTGACATAGGCAAATTCCTCCCAGACTAAGACTTTACCGTCAATGACGGGAATGTAATTCGCTCGGGAATAGTCAGTAATGTGGGCCGATGTCGTGGCCAGGAAACAAAGAAGAAGCGTTGGGAGCGACCTGTAACGTGTGTGATAAATTACTACTTGTTCGGAATGGAGTTGCCCACCACCAATAATAGCGAAAATATATAAAAGATATGCCAAGTGGCTACAAATAAAAAACTTATGCCAAGCGGCTATAAAAACAATGAAAAACTTATGCCGAGTGGCTACAAATTGGAAGAATAAAAGTGTGCCTCCGAGGGAGCCGCGGCTAGGCTCTGCTTGGGTCACTTGAGGTTGTCTTTATGGACCACCCTCCCTTTAATAAGGACTGTGGTCCCCAAGTCTGCCTCGATGGTCTTCTCCTCACATAAAGGAGTAAGTTTGTTGCCTAATCGTCTGTTTGACTTTACTAGGACTTTGTCGCCGACCTGGAACACTCTGTTCTGCCGAGAAGCGTTCTCTCGTTTTCTTGTCAAAATCTGGGCGTTTTTGATTTTTTCTTGGACATCGGTATGTGGATCGTCCGGATCTGCCCGCATGACTTCGGCCGGTTTTTTATTGATGACAGAGTGGATGGACTTGTTATATCTGGCTGTGGCCAGCAAGATCAATTCCACTGTGTCACTTATGCCTTTGTCGATTTTTAGGCATCTGGCGAGCTCAATTAACGTGCTGTGGAATCGTTCCACCTGTCCGTTTGAGACGCTATGTAGGGGCGGTGCATTCGAAATGCTGACGCCAAAATGGTTTTCCAGCATAGCCACTATTGTCTGCGATTTCAATGATGGTTCATTGTCGCAGTAGATGGTTTTGGCTTTGGGGAAAACATTCATAAGTTGTAAAAGGGGTGCTTTCAAATCCTCTATGGTTCTAGACAGAATCGGCTGTACCATGGCGAATTTAGAAAACTTGTCAACGCAGGTGAGAAAGTATTTTTTATCCGTTGAGAAAATATCGATGTGCAATATTTCTCCTACATGGGTCGGGACTGGTGTCTCACCGAGCTCCTGCTTCTTCGGATGTCTGTCATACTTCGCCTTTGCGCAAGTTTTGCAATTGGCTGCTATTTCGCTCGCCAATTTGGTCATTTTCGGGAAGTAGTACTCGGAGAGTACTTGTTTCACGTTTTCTTGGGCCGACCTGTGAGCTCTGTTGTGCTCGACGGTGAGGATTTCTTTTCTCTCCTGCATCGCGAAAATGTCGGTGACCCTATTCTTACAATGCCAGAACTTCGTGGCTGGAAATTGTCGAACCACGTCGTCCTGGATTAGCGCCAGCGTGTGAAGATCACAGTGGAAGGCGTTTACACCATTAGGGATAATGATGTTGGCGAGTTCCTCCAGCAAAGCTTGTTTGCACGAGAAATTGATCGAGTGCCGCCTCTTATTCCCAAATAATATAAAAGTGCGTTTCCAATGGGAGCGCGCCTCTTCCAAAATTATCTGGTTCTGGAAGCAATTCACGGGTTTGTCCGTGGACTCGATCGTGTGCGTAAGCGAAAGTTCGCTGTGAATCGTGGCCGCGCACGACTCCGGTTCTTGCTCTTCAACAACGTTGAGTTGTTGTCTCGAGAGGGCATCTGCAACGAGGTTGTTTTTCCCAGGCTTGTAAAAAATTCGTGCGCCGGACTCATCGATGCGTGCTTTCCATCTCTTAATTTTGGCGTTCGGATTGGACTCCGATACCGCGAATGTCAGAGGTTGGTGATCGGTAAAGATGTTTATCTCTTTAACCGCATACAGGTAGTGCCGCAACTTAGCCAGTGCCCAGACTATGGCTAACAGCTCCCTTTCGTTGGTAGCATAGTTAACCTCTCTGTCAGACAATGTCCTTGAGATCATTGTAATGGGACGTCCCTCTTGGGACAGCACTGCGCCAATGCCGTAGGCCGAAGCGTCTGTCGTTAGATCAAACGCTTTTTTGTAATCAGGATATCTCAGGATGACGTCCTCAGACGCCAGGATATTGCGTAGCTTTTCGAAGGCACGTTGTTGCGCTTCGGAAAATTCTACCTGGATACTCCTGGACCTGTGTCGGCTAACACTACCGTTCTCGCCCTTCAGTATGTCTGAAATGGGCCTAGCTATTGATGCGAAGTCTTTGATAAAGCAACGATAATAGCTGGCTAAGCCCAAGAATGACCTTACCTCAAATACGTTTTTGGGTTCCGGAAATTCCTTTATGGCCTTAACCTTTTCTGGGTCAGTCGCCGCCCCATTGTTGGTGACGATGAACCCCAGGAAGCTCACGCTTTTCTTAAAAAAACGTGACTTTTCTGCCGATATTCTCATGTTAGCATCGTACAGGCTCTTCAGAACCCAATCTACATGCTTAACATGGGCGTTTTCATCTTCCGAAAAGATGATGACGTCATCGACGTAAACGTAGCAGAACTTTCCGATCTGCTCTCGCAGAATATCGTCAATTGTTCTTTGGAAGATGCTTGCAGCATTCCTGAGTCCGAATGGCAGCCTTCGGAACTCAGACTTCCCTCCGTTTACTGAGATTTGGTGGTAGCCAGACTTCAGATCGAGGGTCGTGAAGTATTTGGCCTTGCCGAGATTCCCCAATATCATAGAGATATTTGGCATGGGGTATCTGTCTGGTACCGTCCTTTCGTTAAGTTTTCGAAAGTCCAGTACCAAGCGCATTTTTTTATTGCCCGCATCGTCAGTGCCCTTTTTGTCTACGACCCATATTGGGTTATTGTAGGGGGACTTTGACTTTTGGATTATGCCATTTTTAAGCAGTTCCTGAATTTCGCCGTTGACGAAGTCAGCTGCTCCCATGGGATATGGGCTCCTCATCAACCGTCCGGACGGTGGCTACCACCGACGTATTATAAGGAAGAGCCTCATTAGGATCAGCAAAAGCTTTTTTCCTATTCCCGAGCATTTTTAAAAAAGCACCCTTAATTAAGGGCGGTGCGTCCGAGCAATCTACTTTGGTGAAATTGACATCGGGGCAAGTATGAAAGTCAATTTGCTCTGCTCCGGAGCCCCATTTGAGCTGGCCGGAAGCTAGGCAAAGCGACGCGCCGGCCTGTTTTAACAGGTCTAGGCCAACGATCGCGTCAAAGGAGGTCAAGTCTGGTAATAAAAAAAAGGTAGCTTTAAGATTAAAAATGGACACAAAACATTTCTTAGTTATTGTAGTCACACCATGAATCGAATGGATTGTAAATGGGGACTCCACCGGGCGGACGCCTTTCAACCCCTTAAATGGTCGGATAAAATTTTTTGCCGCGCCCGTATCAACCAGTAGTTTCATGTCGATCCCCGCTACTCTTCGTCTGATGACGGGTAGCAGGGACTTTCCCCTAAAAAATTAATGGTATCCGAGTCATACTCCAGGATGGAATCGTCGTCGACTTTAGCTGCTGCACTGGAGGCTGCGGTGTCATAAACCTTGTCCGAATCATCAGAGGCCTGGGCAACATGGTTGACCCTTTGCCTTTTTGGTGGGACCGAACGGCCAGACGCGGCCGGCTTCGATTTCGGGTAAGACGGGGCGTGAGATGGCTGCATCCTGGACAACGACGGGTCAACGTCCATGGGTTCTGGCGTGTTCCCTCGGGCCATTCGGTCGCTACGTGGAGCGGAGTGCACCTGTGCTCTATGCTGCTTAGTAAAGTGCGGGTTCTTCCCAGCACTTCCCTGCGAGCCGGCTTGTGGGGGGGCCTGTTGGCGCTCCTGCACTTTGGGATATTGCTTGCGGTCCCTATCCTCTTGGCTTCGTGCAAATGAAGTTGCAAAAGTGTACCGCTCATGATTGGACTCTACTTCTTGCGCCAGGGCGAGCGCTGACGGCATGTCCTTAGGCTTTGCCGCGAATAGCACGTCCGTGAGGTTGCGCCTGAGCCCCGAGACAAAAACTCTCAAAGCATCATCTCGGAACTTCTCACACAGCACCGTTGCTGCCGACGCTTCATAAGACATAGTCGCCTTATTGGTGAGTAAGGTGAGTTTTTTCTCGACCTCATCATAATACTGGAGGAGCGTCAGGCTTCCCTGTCTGAGGGTGCCTAGCTCCTGCTCGATAACGTGTATCGGGCGTTTGTCACTGTACGTGAAATCGAGGCGACTTATGATCGCATCGAAATTCAGTATAGTCCCAAAGGACGACAGAACTGCATCAGCAGGGCCTTTAACTTTGCTCCTGATGATGACCACAGCTTGATAGTGCCGCGAACTATCCTCATATTTTCTGAACATATGGTAAGCGGCATTTGCCGCTTGCCGCCAGGAGACGTATGTCTCCTGTGTCCCCATAAAGTCTGGAAGACATTTAACGGCATCCAATGTTTCCCCACAAGGGACCAGTCCGGTGATTTCTACTGGTTTGTAAACCTTAATTGGGGGAGCTTCTGCCTGGGCAGGGGCAATCTGTATGGCCGCGACCTGGCCGGCCAGATCTTGAATTGTTTTACGCAAGTCAGCCTCCCTGCGTTGACTCTCTAAGGCTTGCTCTTGTAATGCCCTTATGAGAGCTTTAATTTGTTCCGTTTCGAGAGACATTTTATATGCAGTAAATGCGTTAGTTGGGGTGTTTTTACGTACAGAGTTTTCTGTCGAATCGTCGCTTTCGGACTCTGAGTCGCTAGCGCACTTTTTAGAATTCCTATACTGTCGGAATGACTCGCTCATGGGTAGCTATGTATGTGAATACTCAGGCCGTTGTGCCCGTGGGGCCAAACAGTACGGCAAGGGGGTCGCGGGGGCTGAGTCGCCGCTTTGAAGGCATTGGACGAAGACTCAATGAGCAGAGCCACTGCCTGCCAATAAGGCAAACAAATATACAAAGACAAAAATTGCCACAGCAAAGACAAAGAGATAAATAAAAGGCACAAAATTGTCACAGCAATGCATGCGCCAGTATCGGGTAGCGAAGTGGAGTGGGTCAAAAACAACAAAGCTTGGGAGGGCTGCGGAGCCAATGTAGTGAGCTTGAGTTTAAATGAAACGACAGTGTCCCGCTGATGTACAAAAATGGAACGAAATGCGCGCAAAGTGGAGTGGGCAACAACAACAAAGCTTGAAAGGGCTGTGAAGCCAATGTAGCGAATTAAATTTCGAATGAAACGACAGTGTCCCGCGGATGTGCGAAGGCGGAACGAAATGCACACAATATGAATTGCAAAGTCAACCACAAATTAAAATTCGATATTTAAACTTCATAACAGTAACATAATTTTAATTCGCAACACATATAAACGTTTATTGTAGTGGAAATGCCGATTTTCTTAATTTATTTATGTAACTCGCACAAATATTTTAAATATTTTAAAACTCTAGACGCAGTTTGGAGTAGTCTTTAAGTTGAGAATCCCACTTACATGATTCAGGGTAGTGGTGTGGGTTCCTGGAGTTGGGTGCCAATTAATATAAGTGTGGGGTGCCGCAGAGGGGATCCCTCGCCGCAGTCACTGGGTCACTGGTAAGTCAAGGTAAGTGTGAAGAGCCGTAGAGGGGATCCCTCGCCGCTGTCACTGGTATGTTGCCGGTTGGCTGATTATCTTCAGGTGCTCCTCGTACGGGAGTAGGAGGTAGTAAGTTCACTTGAAGAGTTATGCTGATTATGTTGGGAAGATGACTGTCTTCCTTTTGGCTTCTGGCCTAGGGACTCAGATAGCTATGGTAATTTATAATGATAACGACAGTTGCCGGAGTAAGTTTTATGAGCAATTGCTCTTTATTCTTTGAATGTCCAAAACGAACTGCTTATAAGCTGACAAAGGAAAAACTTCATAGCGGCCTCTGCCAATGCGCAGAGCTTCTGCCGGCTATGCATGAGCTTCCGGCCAAATGCTTGGTCAGCAATTTGACCGGTGCTGGTGTGCGGACGATCAGTCCGGTTAACTTAGTTAACTTATATGTATATATGTATAAATTAATATAAGTGTGGGGTGCCGCAGAGGGGATCCCTCGCCGCAGTCACTGGGTCACTGGTAAGTCAAGGTAAGTGTGAAGAGCCGTAGAGGGGATCCCTCGCCGCTGTCCCTGGTATGTTGCCGGTTGGCTGATTATCTTCAGGTGCTCCTCGTACGGGAGTAGGAGGTAGTAAGTTCACTTGAAGAGTTATGCTGATTATGTTGGGAAGATGACTGTCTTCCTTTTGGCTTCTGGCCTAGGGACTCAGATAGCTATGGTAATTTATAATGATAACGACAGTTGCCGGAGTAAGTTTTATGAGCAATTGCTCTTTATTCTTTGAATGTCCAAAACGAACTGCTTATAAGCTGACAAAGGAAAAACTTCATAGCGGCCTCTGCCAATGCGCAGAGCTTCTGCCGGCTATGCATGAGCTTCCGGCCAAATGCTTGGTCAGCAATTTGACCGGTGCTGGTGTGCGGACGATCAGTCCGGTTAACTTAGTTAACTATTCCCTCCTCAAGATTAAGGCCGCCCTCGGCTGACCCTATTTGGGCGAGAACTTCCTTCAGTTGGGCTGTAGATTTCTTGGCCCTAGTGGTTCGCTGCCAGGTTAAACCGATGCAGATAAGAGCGCAGAAAATTGCTCCTGCAACTAGCGCTATCTGACTTAGTCGGTATACGTCGACGTCTTTCTCGAAGTTCCTGATTTGCTCCAAGTTCTTTTCACTTAAACGGTGAAGGTATGGGAGGCTCAGGATCTCGTGTTTCATCGAGATATTAAGGACTGGGGAATTAGCCACTCCCGGCGCCCTATTCTGGACCATGTCATGATTAAAGAAGACGGTCTCGTTGACCATGGCGCTCTCAATGAATGTTATGAGGTGCGTGCCTCTAATGTGGATGGCCCTTCCATTGTCCACACGCACGAGTGCTGGTCTGTCATTGATGACGATTATTCCTTCGTCGACGTAGGTGATCGGATGTAGATCACTCTGCTGTGTGTCGCAATGTGCTACGACCCCAGCGTGGAGCTCCTGGGCACACGAGCTCACTGAAGATAACTGGCAAAATGTTGCCCCTGGTGTTATGGAGCAATTCTTTACTGTGCGTATTTCTCTGTTGCACTCTGCTACCACATTATCTTTCAGCCTTAACACCGTATCGTGGTGTACCACTGGAAGGATAGTGACTTTGTTGCACGCCATAATAATCTTGGGGAATTTAATAATAAAGTGTAAGATGTTAAGGGATTGTAGGACTTTTACAGACGCAACGGACAAAATCTCCCTTATGGGGGTGTTGGTGGGCTCCTCGCCCCAAACACTCTCCAGATCTGCGTGGTCCAAGAAGTTTGGACTCACTACGTTAATTTTAGCGAGGGTTATAGTGAGCATTAAGTTTTGCAATTCCATTACAATGATTCTGTTGCGAGTAGAAAGCGTTTCATACAGGTGACCTGTATCAATCTGAGCGCTTTTGGAAATTTTTAAAAGTTTATTTATGGTATCAGTGAGTTCGTTAATTCGAATTTGTGTTTTGGTGTTTATTTCGATTTGGCTATTGTGTGCATCAACAAGCCGCGCTTCAGTGAACTTGACTTTCTCGAAGTCTTCCGCGTCAGGTGTCCCTGCGACAACCTTTAACGCAGTTCCCAAGAAGTCTAGGCTCCTTGCCACTCTGTGATGGATGCTCAAAGAATCAAGCATGTCACGGAGGTGAGCGATATCAACGCTCAGGAGCTTCTTCATATGGGACTGGGGGAACATACCGAGCATGCTGTCGGTTTCGTCAATTACCCGCCTATACTCGGAGAGGTTAGCCGAGTGTCTGACATAGGCAAATTCCTCCCAGACTAAGACTTTACCGTCAATGACGGGAATGTAATTCGCTCGGGAATAGTCAGTAATGTGGGCCGATGTCGTGGCCAGGAAACAAAGAAGAAGCGTTGGGAGCGACCTGTAACGTGTGTGATAAATTACTACTTGTTCGGAATGGAGTTGCCCACCACCAATAATAGCGAAAATATATAAAAGATATGCCAAGTGGCTACAAATAAAAAACTTATGCCAAGCGGCTATAAAAACAATGAAAAACTTATGCCGAGTGGCTACAAATTGGAAGAATAAAAGTGTGCCTCCGAGGGAGCCGCGGCTAGGCTCTGCTTGGGTCACTTGAGGTTGTCTTTATGGACCACCCTCCCTTTAATAAGGACTGTGGTCCCCAAGTCTGCCTCGATGGTCTTCTCCTCACATAAAGGAGTAAGTTTGTTGCCTAATCGTCTGTTTGACTTTACTAGGACTTTGTCGCCGACCTGGAACACTCTGTTCTGCCGAGAAGCGTTCTCTCGTTTTCTTGTCAAAATCTGGGCGTTTTTGATTTTTCTTGGACATCGGTATGTGGATCGTCCGGATCTGCCCGCATGACTTCGGCCGGTTTTTTATTGATGACAGAGTGGATGGACTTGTTATATCTGGCTGTGGCCAGCAAGATCAATTCCACTGTGTCACTTATGCCTTTGTCGATTTTTAGGCATCTGGCGAGCTCAATTAACGTGCTGTGGAATCGTTCCACCTGTCCGTTTGAGACGCTATGTAGGGGCGGTGCATTCGAAATGCTGACGCCAAAATGGTTTTCCAGCATAGCCACTATTGTCTGCGATTTCAATGATGGTTCATTGTCGCAGTAGATGGTTTTGGCTTTGGGGAAAACATTCATAAGTTGTAAAAGGGGTGCTTTCAAATCCTCTATGGTTCTAGACAGAATCGGCTGTACCATGGCGAATTTAGAAAACTTGTCAACGCAGGTGAGAAAGTATTTTTTATCCGTTGAGAAAATATCGATGTGCAATATTTCTCCTACATGGGTCGGGACTGGTGTCTCACCGAGCTCCTGCTTCTTCGGATGTCTGTCATACTTCGCCTTTGCGCAAGTTTTGCAATTGGCTGCTATTTCGCTCGCCAATTTGGTCATTTTCGGGAAGTAGTACTCGGAGAGTACTTGTTTCCCGTTTTCTTGGGCCGACCTGTGAGCTCTGTTGTGCTCGACGGTGAGGATTTCTTTTCTCTCCTGCATCGCGAAAATATCGGTGACCCTATTCTTACAATGCCAGAACTTCGTGGCTGGAAATTGTCGAACCACGTCGTCCTGGATTAGCGCCAGCGTGTGAAGATCACAGTGGAAGGCGTTTACACCATTAGGGATAATGATGTTGGCGAGTTCCTCCAGCAAAGCTTGTTTGCACGAGAAATTGATCGAGTGCCGCCTCTTATTCCCAAATAATATAAAAGTGCGTTTCCAATGGGAGCGCGCCTCTTCCAAAATTATCTGGTTCTGGAAGCAATTCACGGGTTTGTCCGTGGACTCGATCGTGTGCGTAAGCGAAAGTTCGCTGTGAATCGTGGCCGCGCACGACTCCGGTTCTTGCTCTTCAACAACGTTGAGTTGTTGTCTCGAGAGGGCATCTGCAACGAGGTTGTTTTTCCCAGGCTTGTAAAAAATTCGTGCGCCGGACTCATCGATGCGTGCTTTCCATCTCTTAATTTTGGCGTTCGGATTGGACTCCGATACCGCGAATGTCAGAGGTTGGTGATCGGTAAAGATGTTTATCTCTTTAACCGCATACAGGTAGTGCCGCAACTTAGCCAGTGCCCAGACTATGGCTAACAGCTCCCTTTCGTTGGTAGCATAGTTAACCTCTCTGTCAGACAATGTCCTTGAGATCATTGTAATGGGACGTCCCTCTTGGGACAGCACTGCGCCAATGCCGTAGGCCGAAGCGTCTGTCGTTAGATCAAACGCTTTTTTGTAATCAGGATATCTCAGGATGACGTCCTCAGACGCCAGGATATTGCGTAGCTTTTCGAAGGCACGTTGTTGCGCTTCGGAAAATTCTACCTGGATACTCCTGGACCTGTGTCGGCTAACACTACCGTTCTCGCCCTTCAGTATGTCTGAAATGGGCCTAGCTATTGATGCGAAGTCTTTGATAAAGCAACGATAATAGCTGGCTAAGCCCAAGAATGACCTTACCTCAAATACGTTTTTGGGTTCCGGAAATTCCTTTATGGCCTTAACCTTTTCTGGGTCAGTCGCCGCCCCATTGTTGGTGACGATGAACCCCAGGAAGCTCACGCTTTTCTTAAAAAAACGTGACTTTTCTGCCGATATTCTCATGTTAGCATCGTACAGGCTCTTCAGAACCCAATCTACATGCTTGACATGGGCGTTTTCATCTTCCGAAAAGATGATGACGTCATCGACGTAAACGTAGCAGAACTTTCCGATCTGCTCTCGCAGAATATCGTCAATTGTTCTTTGGAAGATGCTTGCAGCATTCCTGAGTCCGAATGGCAGCCTTCGGAACTCAGACTTCCCTCCGTTTACTGAGAACGATGTCTTTTCACGGTCGCGTTCTGCGAGCGTGATTTGGTGGTAGCCAGACTTCAGATCGAGGGTCGTGAAGTATTTGGCCTTGCCGAGATTCCCCAATATCATAGAGATATTTGGCATGGGGTATCTGTCTGGTACCGTCCTTTCGTTAAGTTTTCGAAAGTCCAGTACCAAGCGCATTTTTTTATTGCCCGCATCGTCAGTGCCCTTTTTGTCTACGACCCATATTGGGTTATTGTAGGGGGACTTTGACTTTTGGATTATGCCATTTTTAAGCAGTTCCTGAATTTCGCCGTTGACGAAGTCAGCTGCTCCCATGGGATATGGGCTCCTCATCAACCGTCCGGATGGTGGCTACCACCGACGTATTATAAGGAAGAGCCTCATTAGGATCAGCAAAAGCTTTTTTCCTATTCCCGAGCATTTTTAAAAAAGCACCCTTAATTAAGGGCGGTGCGTCCGAGCAATCTACTTTGGTGAAATTGACATCGGGGCAAGTATGAAAGTCAATTTGCTCTGCTCCGGAGCCCCATTTGACCTGGCCGAAAGCTAGGCAAAGCGACGCGCCGGCCTGTTTTAACAGGTCTAGGCCAACGATCGCGTTAAAGGAGGTCAAGTCTGGTAATAAAAAAAAGGTAGCTTTAAGATTAAAAATGGACACAAAACATTTCTTAGTTATTGTAGTCACACCATGAATCGAATGGATTGTAAATGGGGACTCCACCGGGCGGACGCCTTTCAACCCCTTAAATGGTCGGATAAAATTTTTTGCCGCGCCCGTATCAACCAGTAGTTTCATGTCGATCCCCGCTACTCTTCGTCTGATGACGGGTAGCAGGGACTTTCCCCTAAAAAATTAATGGTATCCGAGTCATACTCTAGGATGGAATCGTCGTCGACTTTAGCTGCTGCACTGGAGGCTGCGGTGTCATAAACCTTGTCCGAATCATCAGAGGCCTGGGCAACATGGTTGACCCTTTGCCTTTTTGGTGGGACCGAACGACCAGACGCGGCCGGCCTCGATTTCGGGTAAGACGGGGCGTGAGATGGCTGCATCCTGGACAACGACGGGTCAACGTCCATGGGTTCTGGCGTGTTCCCTCGGGCCATTCGGTCGCTACGTGGAGCGGAGTGCACCTGTGCTCTATGCTGCTTAGTAAAGTGCGGGTTCTTCCCAGCACTTCCCTGCGAGCCGGCTTGTGGGGGGGCCTGTTGGCGCTCCTGCACTTTGGGATATTGCTTGCGGTCCCTATCCTCTTGGCTTCGTGCAAATGAAGTTGCAAAAGTGTACCGCTCATGATTGGACTCTACTTCTTGCGCCAGGGCGAGCGCTGACGGCATGTCCTTAGGCTTTGCCGCGAATAGCACGTCCGTGAGGTTGCGCCTGAGCCCCGAGACAAAAACTCTCAAAGCATCATCTCGGAACTTCTCACACAGCACCGTTGCTGCCGACGCTTCATAAGACATAGTCGCCTTATTGGTGAGTAAGGTGAGTTTTTTCTCGACCTCATCATAATACTGGAGGAGCGTCAGGCTTCCCTGTCTGAGGGTGCCTAGCTCCTGCTCGATAACGTGTATCGGGCGTTTGTCACTGTACGTGAAATCGAGGCGACTTATGATCGCATCGAAATTCAGTATAGTCCCAAAGGACGACAGAACTGCATCAGCAGGGCCTTTAACTTTGCTCCTGATGATGACCACAGCTTGATAGTGCCGCGAACTATCCTCATATTTTCTGAACATATGGTAAGCGGCATTTGCCGCTTGCCGCCAGGAGACGTATGTCTCCTGTGTCCCCATAAAGTCTGGAAGACATTTAACGGCATCCAATGTTTCCCCACAAGGGACCAGTCCGGTGATTTATACTGGTTTGTAAACCTTAATTGGGGGAGCTTCTGCCTGGGCAGGGGCAATCTGTATGGCCGCGACCTGGCCGGCCAGATCTTGAATTGTTTTACGCAAGTCAGCCTCCCTGCGTTGACTCTCTAAGGCTTGCTCTTGTAATGCCCTTATGAGAGCTTTAATTTGTTCCGTTTCGAGAGACATTTTATATGCAGTAAATGCGTTAGTTGGGGTGTTTTTACGTACAGAGTTTTCTGTCGAATCGTCGCTTTCGGACTCTGAGTCGCTAGCGCACTTTTTAGAATTCCTATACTGTCGGAATGACTCGCTCATGGGTAGCTATGTATGTGAATACTCAGGCCGTTGTGCCCGTGGGGCCAAACAGTACGGCAAGGGGGTCGCGGGGGCTGAGTCGCCGCTTTGAAGGCATTGGACGAAGACTCAATGAGCAGAGCCACTGCCTAGCTAAGTAACGATAAGGTGAAGGGCCTGCGGGGAGCGGGTCTCCAATAAGGCAAACAAATATACAAAGACAAAAATTGCCACAGCAAAGACAAAGAGATAAATAAAAGGCACAAAATTGTCACAGCAATGCATGCGCCAGTATCGGGTAGCGAAGTGGAGTGGGTCAAAAACAACAAAGCTTGGGAGGGCTGCGGAGCCAATGTAGTGAGCTTGAGTTTAAATGAAACGACAGTGTCCCGCTGATGTACAAAAATGGAACGAAATGCGCACAAAGTGGAGTGGGCAACAACAACAAAGCTTGAAAGGGCTGTGAAGCCAATGTAGCGAATTAAATTTCGAATGAAACGACAGTGTCCCGCGGATGTGCGAAGGCGGAACGAAATGCACACAATATGAATTGCAAAGTCAACCACAAATTAAAATTCGATATTTAAACTTCATAACAGTAACATAATTTTAATTCGCAACACATATAAACATTTATTGTAGTGGAAATGCCGATTTTCTTAATTTATTTATGTAACTCGCACAAATATTTTAAATATTTTAAAACTCTAGACGCAGTTTGGAGTAGTGTTTAAGTTGAGAATCCCACTTACATGATTCAGGGTAGTGGTGTGGGTTCCTGGAGTTGGGTGCCAATTAATATAAGTGTGGGGTGCCGCAGAGGGGATCCCTCGCCGCAGTCACTGGGTCACTGGTAAGTCAAGGTAAGTGTGAAGAGCCGTAGAGGGGATCCCTCGCCGCTGTCACTGGTATGTTGCCGGTTGGCTGATTATCTTCAGGTGCTCCTCGTACGGGAGTAGGAGGTAGTAAGTTCACTTGAAGAGTTATGCTGATTATGTTGGGAAGATGACTGTCTTCCTTTTGGCTTCTGGCCTAAGGACTCAGATAGCTATGGTAATTTATAATGATAACGACAGTTGCCGGAGTAAGTTTTATGAGCAATTGCTGACAAGCTGACAAAGGAAAAACTTCATAGCGGCCTCTGCCAATGCGCAGAGCTTCTGCCGGCTATGCATGAGCTTCCGGCCAAATGCTTGGTCAGCAATTTGACCGGTGCTGGTGTGCGGACGATCAGTCCGGTTAACTTAGTTAACTATTCCCTCCTCAAGATTAAGGCCGCCCTCGGCTGACCCTATTTGGGCGAGAACTTCCTTCAGTTGGGCTGTAGATTTCTTGGCCCTAGTGGTTCGCTGCCAGGTTAAACCGATGCAGATAAGAGCGCAGAAAATTGCTCCTGCAACTAGCGCTATCTGACTTAGTCGGTATCCGTCGACGTCTTTCTCAAAGTTCCTGATTTGCTCCAAGTTCTTTTCACTTAAACGGTGAAGGTATGGGAGGCTCAGGATCTCGTGTTTCATCGAGTTATTAAGGACTGGGGAATTAGCCACTCCCGGCGCCCTATTCTGGACCATGTCATGATTAAAGAAGACGGTCTCGTTGACCATGGCACTCTCAATGAATGTTATGAGGTGCGTGCCTCTAATGTGGATGGCCGTTCCATTGTCCACACGCACGAGTTCTGGTCTGTCATTGATGACGATTATTCCTTCGTCGACGTAGGTGATCGGATGTAGATCACTCTGCTGTGTGTCGCAATGTGCTACGACCCCAGCGTGGAGCTCCTGGGCACACGAGCTCACTGAAGATAACTGGCAAAATGTTGCCCCTGGTGTTATGGAGCAATTCTTTACTGTGCGTATTTCTCTGTTGCACTCTGCTACCACATTATCTTTCAGCCTTAACACCGTATCGTGGTGTACCACTGGAAGGATAGTGACTTTGTTGCACGCCATAATAATCTTGGGGAATTTAATAATAAAGTGTAAGATGTTAAGGGATTGTAGGACTTTTACAGACGCAACGGACAAAATCTCCCTTATGGGGGTGTTGGTGGGCTCCTCGCCCCAAACACTCTCCAGATCTGCGTGGTCCAAGAAGTTTGGACTCACTACGTTAATTTTAGCGAGGGTTATAGTGAGCATTAAGTTTTGCAATTCCATTACAATGATTCTGTTGCGAGTAGAAAGCGTTTCATACAGGTGACCTGTATCAATCTGAGCGCTTTTGGAAATTTTTAAAAGTTTATTTATGGTATCAGTGAGTTCGTTAATTCGAATTTGTGTTTTGGTGTTTATTTCGATTTGGCTATTGTGTGCATCAACAAGCCGCGCTTCAGTGAACTTGACTTTCTCGAAGTCTTCCGCGTCAGGTGTCCCTGCGACAACCTTTAACGCAGTTCCCAAGAAGTCTAGGCTCCTTGCCACTCTGTGATGGATGCTCAAAGAATCAAGCATGTCACGGAGGTGAGCGATATCAACGCTCAGGAGCTTCTTCATATGGGACTGGGGGAACATACCGAGCATGCTGTCGGTTTCGTCAATTACCCGCCTATACTCGGAGAGGTTAGCCGAGTGTCTGACATAGGCGAATTCCTCCCAGACTAAGACTTTACCGTCAATGACGGGAATGTAATTCGCTCGGGAATAGTCAGTAATGTGGGCCGATGTCGTGGCCAGGAAACAAAGAAGAAGCGTTGGGAGCGACCTGTAACGTGTGTGATAAATTACTACTTGTTCGGAATGGAGTTGCCCACCACCAATAATAGCGAAAATATATAAAAGATATGCCAAGTGGCTACAAATAAAAAACTTATGCCAAGCGGCTATAAAAACAATGAAAAACTTATGCCGAGTGGCTACAAATTGGAAGAATAAAAGTGTGCCTCCGAGGGAGCCGCGGCTAGGCTCTGCTTGGGTCACTTGAGGTTGTCTTTATGGACCACCCTCCCTTTAATAAGGACTGTGGTCCCCAAGTCTGCCTCGATGGTCTTCTCCTCACATAAAGGAGTAAGTTTGTTGCCTAATCGTCTGTTTGACTTTACTAGGACTTTGTCGCCGACCTGGAACACTCTGTTCTGCCGAGAAGCGTTCTCTCGTTTTCTTGTCAAAATCTGGGCGTTTTTGATTTTTCTTGGACATCGGTATGTGGATCGTCCGGATCTGCCCGCATGACTTCGGCCGGTTTTTTATTGATGACAGAGTGGATGGACTTGTTATATCTGGCTGTGGCCAGCAAGATCAATTCCACTGTGTCACTTATGCCTTTGTCGATTTTTAGGCATCTGGCGAGCTCAATTAACGTGCTGTGGAATCGTTCCACCTGTCCGTTTGAGACGCTATGTAGGGGCGGTGCATTCGAAATGCTGACGCCAAAATGGTTTTCCAGCATAGCCACTATTGTCTGCGATTTCAATGATGGTTCATTGTCGCAGTAGATGGTTTTGGCTTTGGGGAAAACATTCATAAGTTGTAAAAGGGGTGCTTTCAAATCCTCTATGGTTCTAGACAGAATCGGCTGTACCATGGCGAATTTAGAAAACTTGTCAACGCAGGTGAGAAAGTATTTTTTATCCGTTGAGAAAATATCGATGTGCAATATTTCTCCTACATGGGTCGGGACTGGTGTCTCACCGAGCTCCTGCTTCTTCGGATGTCTGTCATACTTCGCCTTTGCGCAAGTTTTGCAATTGGCTGCTATTTCGCTCGCCAATTTGGTCATTTTCGGGAAGTAGTACTCGGAGAGTACTTGTTTCCCGTTTTCTTGGGCCGACCTGTGAGCTCTGTTGTGCTCGACGGTGAAGATTTCTTTTCTCTCCTGCATCGCGAAAATGTCGGTGACCCTATTCTTACAATGCCAGAACTTCGTGGCTGGAAATTGTCGAACCACGTCGTCCTGGATTAGCGCCAGCGTGTGAAGATCACAGTGAAAGGCGTTTACACCATTAGGGATAATGATGTTGGCGAGTTCCTCCAGCAAAGCTTGTTTGCACGAGAAATTGATCGAGTGCCGCCTCTTATTCCCAAATAATATAAAAGTGCGTTTCCAATGGGAGCGCGCCTCTTCCAAAATTATCTGGTTCTGGAAGCAATTCACGGGTTTGTCCGTGGACTCGATCGTGTGCGTAAGCGAAAGTTCGCTGTGAATCGTGGCCGCGCACGACTCCGGTTCTTGCTCTTCAACAACGTTGAGTTGTTGTCTCGAGAGGGCATCTGCAACGAGGTTGTTTTTCCCAGGCTTGTAAAAAATTCGTGCGCCGGACTCATCGATGCGTGCTTTCCATCTCTTAATTTTGGCGTTCGGATTGGACTCCGATACCGCGAATGTCAGAGGTTGGTGATCGGTAAAGATGTTTATCTCTTTAACCGCATACAGGTAGTGCCGCAGCTTAGCCAGTGCCCAGACTATGGCTAACAGCTCCCTTTCGTTGGTAGCATAGTTAACCTCTCTGTCAGACAATGTCCTTGAGATCATTGTAATGGGACGTCCCTCTTGGGACAGCACTGCGCCAATGCTGTAGGCCGAAGCGTCTGTCGTTAGATCAAACGCTTTTTTGTAATCAGGGTATCTCAGGATGACGTCCTCAGACGCCAGGATATTGCGTAGCTTTTCGAAGGCACGTTGTTGCGCTTCGGAAAATTCTACCTGGATACTCCTGGACCTGTGTCGGCTAACACTACCGTTCTCGCCCTTCAGTATGTCTGAAATGGGCCTAGCTATTGATGCGAAGTCTTTGATAAAGCAACGATAATAGCTGGCTAAGCCCAAGAATGACCTTACCTCAAATACGTTTTTGGGTTCCGGAAATTCCTTTATGGCCTTAACCTTTTCTGGGTCAGTCGCCGCCCGATTGTTGGTGACGATGAACCCCAGGAAGCTCACGCTTTTCTTAAAAAAACGTGACTTTTCTGCCGATATTCTCATGTTAGCATCGTACAGGCTCTTCAGAACCCAATCTACATGCTTGACATGGGCGTTTTCATCTTCCGAAAAGATGATGACGTCATCGACGTAAACGTAGCAGAACTTTCCGATCTGCTCTCGCAGAATATCGTCAATTGTTCTTTGGAAGATGCTTGCAGCATTCCTGAGTCCGAATGGCAGCCTTCGGAACTCAGACTTCCCTCCCTCCTCCTCCCTCCCTCCTGTACGATAGGCTCTTCAGAACCTAATCTACATGCTTGACATGGGCGTTTTTATCATCCGAAAAGATGATGACGTCATCGACGTAAACGTAGCAGAACTTTCCGATCTGCTCTCGCAGAATATCGTCAATTGTTCTTTGGAAGATGCTTGCAGCATTCCTGAGTCCGAATGGCAGCCTTCGGAACTCATACTTTCCTCCGTTTACTGAGAACGATGTCTTTTCACGGTCGCGTTCTGCGAGCGTGATTTGGTGGTAGCCAGACTTCAGATCGAGGGTCGTGAAGTATTTGGCCTTGCCGAGATTCCCCAATATCATAGAGATATTTGGCATGGGGTATCTGTCTGGTACCGTCCTTTCGTTAAGTTTTCGAAAGTCCAGTACCAAGCGCATTTTTTTATTGCCCGCATCGTCAGTGCCCTTTTTGTCTACGACCCATATTGGGTTGTTGTAGGGGGACTTTGACTTTTGGATTATGCCATTTTTAAGCAGTTCCTGAATTTCGCCGTTGACGAAGTCAGCTGCTCCCATGGGATATGGGTATAACTTGGCATAAATGGGCTCCTCATCAACCGTCCGGATGGTGGCTACCACCGACGTATTATAAGGAAGAGCCTCATTAGGATCAGCAAAAGCTTTTTTCCTATTCCCGAGCATTTTTAAAAAAGCACCCTTAATTAAGGGCGGTGCGTCCGAGCAATCTACTTTGGTGAAATTGACATCGGGGCAAGTATGAAAGTCAATTTGCTCTGCTCCGGAGCCCCATTTGACCTGGCCGGAAGCTAGGCAAAGCGACGCGCCGGCCTGTTTTAACAGGTCTAGGCCAACGATCGCGTTAAAGGAGGTCAAGTCTGGTAATAAAAAAAAGGTAGCTTTAAGATTAAAAATGGACACAAAACATTTCTTAGTTATTGTAGTCACACCATGAATCGAATGGATTGTAAATGGGGACTCCACCGGGCGGACGCCTTTCAACCCCTTAAATGGTCGGATAAAATTTTTTGCCGCGCCCGTATCAACCAGTAGTTTCATGTCGATCCCCGCTACTCTTCGTCTGATGACGGGTAGCAGGGACTTTCCCCTAAAAAATTAATGGTATCCGAGTCATACTCTAGGATGGAATCGTCGTCGACTTTAGCTGCTGCACTGGAGGCTGCGGTGTCATAAACCTTGTCCGAATCATCAGAGGCCTGGGCAACATGGTTGACCCTTTGCCTTTTTGGTGGGACCGAACGACCAGACGCGGCCGGCCTCGATTTCGGGTAAGACGGGGCGTGAGATGGCTGCATCCTGGACAACGACGGGTCAACGTCCATGGGTTCTGGCGTGTTCCCTCGGGCCATTCGGTCGCTACGTGGAGCGGAGTGCACCTGTGCTCTATGCTGCTTAGTAAAGTGCGGGTTCTTCCCAGCACTTCCCTGCGAGCCGGCTTGTGGGGGGGCCTGTTGGCGCTCCTGCACTTTGGGATATTGCTTGCGGTCCCTATCCTCTTGGCTTCGTGCAAATGAAGTTGCAAAAGTGTACCGCTCATGATTGGACTCTACTTCTTGCGCCAGGGCGAGCGCTGACGGCATGTCCTTAGGCTTTGCCGCGAATAGCACGTCCGTGAGGTTGCGCCTGAGCCCCGAGACAAAAACTCTCAAAGCATCATCTCGGAACTTCTCACACAGCACCGTTGCTGCCGACGCTTCATAAGACATAGTCGCCTTATTGGTGAGTAAGGTGAGTTTTTTCTCGACCTCATCATAATACTGGAGGAGCGTCAGGCTTCCCTGTCTGAGGGTGCCTAGCTCCTGCTCGATAACGTGTATCGGGCGTTTGTCACTGTACGTGAAATCGAGGCGACTTATGATCGCATCGAAATTCAGTATAGTCCCAAAGGACGACAGAACTGCATCAGCAGGGCCTTTAACTTTGCTCCTGATGATGACCACAGCTTGATAGTGCCGCGAACTATCCTCATATTTTCTGAACATATGGTAAGCGGCATTTGCCGCTTGCCGCCAGGAGACGTATGTCTCCTGTGTCCCCATAAAGTCTGGAAGACATTTAACGGCATCCAATGTTTCCCCACAAGGGACCAGTCCGGTGATTTCTACTGGTTTGTAAACCTTAATTGGGGGAGCTTCTGCCTGGGCAGGGGCAATCTGTATGGCCGCGACCTGGCCGGCCAGATCTTGAATTGTTTTACGCAAGTCAGCCTCCCTGCGTTGACTCTCTAAGGCTTGCTCTTGTAATGCCCTTATGAGAGCTTTAATTTGTTCCGTTTCGAGAGACATTTTATATGCAGTAAATGCGTTAGTTGGGGTGTTTTTACGTACAGAGTTTTCTGTCGAATCGTCGCTTTCGGACTCTGAGTCGCTAGCGCACTTTTTAGAATTCCTATACTGTCGGAATGACTCGCTCATGGGTAGCTATGTATGTGAATACTCAGGCCGTTGTGCCCGTGGGGCCAAACAGTACGGCAAGGGGGTCGCGGGGGCTGAGTCGCCGCTTTGAAGGCATTGGACGAAGACTCAATGAGCAGAGCCACTGCCTAGCTAAGTAACGATAAGGTGAAGGGCCTGCGGGGAGCGGGTCTCCAATAAGGCAAACAAATATACAAAGACAAAAATTGCCACAGCAAAGACAAAGAGATAAATAAAAGGCACAAAATTGTCACAGCAATGCATGCGCCAGTATCGGGTAGCGAAGTGGAGTGGGTCAAAAACAACAAAGCTTGGGAGGGCTGCGGAGCCAATGTAGTGAGCTTGAGTTTAAATGAAACGACAGTGTCCCGCTGATGTACAAAAATGGAACGAAATGCGCACAAAGTGGAGTGGGCAACAACAACAAAGCTTGAAAGGGCTGTGAAGCCAATGTAGCGAATTAAATTTCGAATGAAACGACAGTGTCCCGCGGATGTGCGAAGGCGGAACGAAATGCACACAATATGAATTGCAAAGTCAAGCACAAATTAAAATTCGATATTTAAACTTCATAACAGTAACATAATTTTAATTCGCAACACATATAAACATTTATTGTAGTGGAAATGCCGATTTTCTTAATTTATTTATGTAACTCGCACAAATATTTTAAATATTTTAAAACTCTAGACGCAGTTTGGAGTAGTGTTTAAGTTGAGAATCCCACTTACATGATTCAGGGTAGTGGTGTGGGTTCCTGGAGTTGGGTGCCAATTAATATAAGTGTGGGGTGCCGCAGAGGGGATCCCTCGCCGCAGTCACTGGGTCACTGGTAAGTCAAGGTAAGTGTGAAGAGCCGTAGAGGGGATCCCTCGCCGCTGTCACTGGTATGTTGCCGGTTGGCTGATTATCTTCAGGTACTCCTCGTACGGGAGTAGGAGGTAGTAAGTTCACTTGAAGAGTTATGCTGATTATGTTGGGAAGATGACTGTCTTCCTTTTGGCTTCTGGCCTAGGGACTCAGATAGCTATGGTAATTTATAATGATAACGACAGTTGCCGGAGTAAGTTTTATGAGCAATTGCTGACAAGCTGACAAAGGAAAAACTTCATAGCGGCCTCTGCCAATGCGCAGAGCTTCTGCCGGCTATGCATGAGCTTCCGGCCAAATGCTTGGTCAGCAATTTGACCGGTGCTGGTGTGCGGACGATCAGTCCGGTTAACTTAGTTAACTTATATGTATATATGTATATATGTATATATGTATATATGTATATATGTATATATGTATATATGTATATATGTATATATGTATATATGTATATATGTATATATGTATATATGTATATATGTATATATGTATATATGTATATATGTATATATGTATATGTATATATGTATATATGTATATATGTATATATGTATATATGTATATATGTATATATGTATATATGTATATATGTATATATGTATATATGTATATATGTATATATGTATATATGTATATATGTATATATGTATATATGTATATATGTATATATGTATATATGTATATATGTATATATGTATATATGTATATATGTATATATGTATATATGTATATATGTATATATGTATATATGTATATATGTATATATGTATATATGTATATATGTATATATGTATATATGTATATATGTATATATGTATATATGTATATATGTATATATGTATATATGTATATATGTATATATGTATATATGTATATATGTATATATGTATATATGTATATATGTATATATGTATATATGTATATATGTATATATGTATATGTATATATGTATATGTATATATGTATATGTATATATGTATATGTATATATGTATATGTATATATGTATATATGTATATATGTATATATGTATATATGTATATGTATATATGTATATATGTATATATGTATATATGTATATATGTATATATGTATATATGTATATATGTATATATGTATATATGTATATATGTATATATGTATATATGTATATATGTATATATGTATATATGTATATATGTATATATGTATATATGTATATATGTATATATGTATATATGTATATATGTATATATGTATATATGTATATATGTATATATGTATATATGTATATATGTATATATGTATATATGTATATATGTATATATGTATATATGTATATATGTATATATGTATATATGTATATATGTATATATGTATATATGTATATATGTATATATGTATATATGTATATATGTATATATGTATATATGTATATATGTATATATGTATATATGTATATATGTATATATGTATATATGTATATATGTATATATGTATATATGTATATATGTATATATGTATATATGTATATATGTATATATGTATATATGTATATATGTATATATGTATATATGTATATATGTATATATGTATATATGTATATATGTATATATGTATATATGTATATATGTATATATGTATATATGTATATATGTATATATGTATATATGTATATATGTATATATGTATATATGTATATATGTATATATGTATATATGTATATATGTATATATGTATATATGTATATATGTATATATGTATATATGTATATATGTATATATGTATATATGTATATATGTATATATGTATATATGTATATATGTATATATGTATATATGTATATATGTATATATGTATATATGTATATATGTATATATGTATATATGTATATATGTATATATGTATATATGTATATATGTATATATGTATATATGTATATATGTATATATGTATATATGTATATATGTATATATGTATATATGTATATATGTATATATGTATATATGTATATATGTATATATGTATATATGTATATATGTATATATGTATATATGTATATATGTATATATGTATATATGTATATATGTATATATGTATATATGTATATATGTATATATGTATATATGTATATATGTATATATGTATATATGTATATATGTATATATGTATATATGTATATATGTATATATGTATATATGTATATATGTATATATGTATATATGTATATATGTATATATGTATATATGTATATATGTATATATGTATATATGTATATATGTATATATGTATATATGTATATATGTATATATGTATATATGTATATATGTATATATGTATATATGTATATATGTATATATGTATATATGTATATGATATGTATATATGTATATATGTATATATGTATATATGTATATATGTATATATGTATATATGTATATATGTATATATGTATATATGTATATATGTATATATGTATATATGTATATATGTATATATGTATATATGTATATTTGTATATATGTATATATGTATATATATATGTATATATGTATGTATATTAGACGTCTGCACGAGTGCACTCAAAATTTTCGGTTAATTGAGTACGCACAAGCTTAAGTCGCAATTCGGCGCGCCGAAACCTTTTTAACAGAGATAATTGAGCATTGGCTAGCATTGTTTTTGTTGTATGTGGAATGAGCGAAATTCAAACCAAAGCGGAATGGATAGAATGAGTGGACGCAGTGTAAATGTGTAGAGTTCTCGGATAAAATGTTGACATTCTCTTCATTCATTTCGGGCATTTTCGGATTTCATTCAAGACCAAAATCAACCCAATGATATTGACCTCTACAATACGAAATTGAAAGCTACATGAACCTAACAGTAAACTATCTGTTGATTTCAATTGCCTTGAATGGTGGCACATAAACAAAAATGTTTTTCCCCAAATATATAAAGCTAGCTGCACCATTTTTTGTATTCCTGCGAGCAGCTCAGCATCTGAAAGAACATTTTCATACGCAAGAAATTTAATTTCGGAAAAAAGGTGCATTATTGCTAACAATTCTAATTCAGTAAACCAAATAATGTTTCTCCATTCTGTTATTGAAAATTAAAATAAATAAAATATATACTTATACATAAGAATTATTTTATGTCTTTCTATTTTGCTATGCCTTGCATGCAAAAGCAAAACGAAAACGAAAACGAAAAAACAAACACGCAATAAATTTGACGTCGCCAATGCGGCGCACAGTTAACCGCTTCGGTTATTCCGAGGACTCGGTCGCGAGTACTCATTCGTGCATTGCCTCTCCGTTCGGTTATAGTAAATTTTTTACTCATGCCTTTACCACATTTGCCAAATCCGTTTTACTCAATGTCTCACTCATTCAGTCAGAACTTTGTGTGAGAGTACCATATGCTGCTTTGACTGTAGTCATGCAGACGTCTAATGTATATATGTATATATGTATACATGTATATATGTATATAAGTTATGAACCCTCTTCCCGCACCCTTTGTCTTACCCCCTCCCACCAGCCTGCCTCACACGCGCTCGCCTGACGATCACTCAACTCCCGCTGCGCCACTTGACGGTCAACCACTCCTAAGTGCACTCCGTAAGAACGCTGACCTCGCCCCCTCCCTCATCCATCAACACAACAGTGTATCCAATGAACCGCCGGACGTCAGAACGCTGACTTCGCCTCCCCGCCTTGCCCACTAACTTGACGACGCATTCGACAGCCGCGCCGGCTACAATGTGCTGCGTCCGCAACCAACACTTTGTTGCTGGGAGCAGCGCAGCCGCCGGATATTGGGCAAGCGACTGCTGACGTAGCGTAATACACATTTCGGGCACTTGCCCACAGCCGCTGACATAGCGCGGCTCACGTTTCGGCCACTTACCCAGCAACTTCGCGGGGTCGACCCCCTCCCTATGCTGGCGGCAAAACGCTGCACTCAGCAAGGGAGCCGGAAGGCTAGTGAGAGCCAGCACCAAGGCCAGAAATCAGTCTTCTGCGGACACCGGATCGATACACTTGCTGATATCCCAACTCTTCTTGTAATCCCTTAAGTTCGACTAATAAAGATTGTAACGTTCTGTAAATCACCGCTGTTATTTGCCTTCGGAGAATCCTGGGGAGTACGAGGGGACATTCCACAAAGATCCCAGAATGCTTCTGCTAATGACTAGGTGAGCTATACTGTGACGAGAGCTCGTCACGGCCCTCAGCAACTATGAGTTGCATAACTGGCGCCCGAAAAAAAAGAACAAATGAAACAAACAAAAAAAAAAAAAACAAAAAATAAAACAAACGAAATGAAATGAAATGAAATGAAGTGAAATTAAAACAAAAAAAGAATAAGTTGGAATGTGGAAAAATTAGAAAAATTAGAGTGACAGTGATGTGATGTGACAGTGAACAATCAAACGCTAAAAACGACCACCCGCCGCGGTGAGAATGCCCCTACAGTCTGTAGCGGGAACAACATTCTACACGGGCGTAAAAAAGTCGTACATAAGAAAATGAAAAGACCACCCGCCACAGCGTTAATACTGTCACCATCCAGGAGTGATATACGCGGGCGCAATAGCGTCTTCATAAAAAAATAATAATGAAGGCCTATGTAATGACCCACTGCGGCGATTTGCTTACACTCGCTGTAACCTATTCGCGAGTGCAATGTACATAGTGCCGAAGAAAAAAGGAATAAATAAAATTAAAAGATAAAATAATCACAAACTCTAACTAAAATATGTGGTAATCTGCTGGAGAGGCTGAGTGGTGTGGAAGCACCCGAGAAAGCTGCCCAGTAGATTGTGTGGCAACCGTACCATTAGTAGGCCAAGGCCACTAAAATTCACTCGTCACTGTCCGAAAACCGAAACCACAAAAAAAAACCGAAACCACAAAAAAAAACCGAAACCACAAGAAAAAAAAAAAAGGCATGAAACTTAAACAAATATAAAATATAATAAACCATTGTCCACAATTACTATTTGAATTTTCTTTATCTTCTTTATCTTTATCTTTCCTCAGATTCTAAGAAGAATACAACATACAAGAACACAAAGCTCAACACGCATACATCAATTGTCAAGGGTGAGTGAGACCATATCTACATCCAGGTTGCGCATTTCTAAAGTAAAAAATAAAAATATAAATATTGACTTCCTAAGATAAGAAATAAACAAAAAAAAAAAAAAACAAAAAAAAAAACGAAATCTTCGTCTTGGCCTGTCCGATCCTATTTCCGCTTCCGATACCCCCACGCTGGTAGTAATGGAAGAAATTAAAGAATCCCTTAACGCGCTCCTTGCTCAGTTGACCGGGTTGCAGGACGATATGAAAAAGATAAATGGCAGGCTCAGTACGCTAGAAACCGAAAACGAAGGTCGGTCACGCCTTCGGTGCCATTGGCGCGTGTGCGCAATGAATACGAATTGAGGGAAGTCTTTACGCTTCCAGATTGCGTCAAGGAACTCCAAACATTCGAAGGTCAAGCCGAGAGATACGTTTCTTGGGTGAACCGTGCGCAGGCAATTCTGAACGATTACGAGGTCATCAAAGGGAGACCCCTGTTCCGCGCCATAGTCTGTCACATTAGGCAAAAAATAAGAGGTGAGGCTGAGGAAGCTCTTGACTCTTATGGGGTTCTAGACGACGACTGGCCGGAAATTAAGAGAGTTCTGGCACTGCACTACGCGGACAAGCGCGATGTGCGTACGCTGGAATACCAGCTTGGCCAACTGACCCAGGGGAATAAAACTCTAGAGGAATACTATTTGGAGGTGAATAAGCACCTTTCCCTTATCCTCAACGGATTGAAGGCAATGGGATATCCAATGGAGGCAGTTAGGGCCCTCTCAGAACACTCAAGGGACACGGCTCTTGACGTCTTTATTCGGGGAGTCGGCAATGATGCCTCTAGGCTACTGGTCATGCGCAGACCAAAAGATTTACAAGAAGCATACTTCTTTTGCAAGGAGTTACAGGCTGTTGCCCCGAGAGGGGGTCACTTTACCCAGTCCTCCGCGTCGGCGAGTTTCGTACCAAATACCCGGTTCTACCGGCCGCCAAACGCTCCTCGCTTTTCTTCCCCCTATCAGGGAAACAGTAGACCTTCATCAGGCTCGGGATATGGTGGGCCCCAAAACAATAACCGCTTCCAGGGCCCGAGACCAGCCATTAAAATGGAGTCGAACCGGTCGGGCCAATCCAACCGCTCAGATTATAGGTCCCACCAGAGCGAGGGTTCTGGAATAAAGCGAACATCGTCCGAATACCAGAACCCGTTCCAAAGGGCAACAAAGCTATACCACATGGTACCCATACCCGACCCTTCTATTATAATTCCTGTTGAGCATAGCGAGGTCCTTCCAACTGACCCCTACTACGATCAGCTCGGTACTGAGGACGCTAGGATGCCTCGCCAGGAGGCTATGGAAGAGAGGGACGATCCCGAAATGGGAACTGAGGGCCCAAATTTTATGACCGAGGCCTCTCCAGCGTCCCATATTTAGAATACGAAGGGAAAGATGGGGCTAAAATACAATTTCTGATCGATACCGGCGCAAACAAAAATTTCATCAGCCCCAGAATCGCCGCCGGGTCGACTGTCCTTCCTATTCCCTTCCGCGTTTAATCGGTTACGGGCTCTGTTACAAAAACGCGCTGCTTAGCAGGTAAGTTTTTTAAGAAATTAGGAAACAACTTGACCCTTACCTTCTTTGTCCTACCCGGACTGAATACCTTCGATGGTATCATAGGGGACGACACACTCAAAGATCTAAAGGCCTTAGTAGACAGGAAGAACAACTGCTTGGTTATATCCCCTGGGATAAAGATTCCCCTTCTTGCTAAAAGATCCCGGAAATTTACCTGTCATCATTCCAACATCAATGCTTAGAGAATTTTGCCTCGTTCAAAATACGAATAACGAAAAGGTTGGTGACAGATTTGTCGGATCCCGAGGAGGTCTGCGAAGTTATTGAAAAAGAACATCGCAGAGCTCACAGGGGTGCTAAGGAGGTGCGCCTGCAAATTTTGGAGAAATTTTATTTCCCTCAGATGGCCAGGATCAACTATCAGGGTCTGACTAACTTCAGGACAAAGGTCCTAAAGGATGTTAGAGGCCTACTAGAGTATAGGCAGAAGCTCACAAACGCGGCCCATAATAAGACCCGTTCTGAACCCGTGTCTTACGATCAGGGAGACAGGGTATTTGTCGCCAATAAACAAATTAAGACCAAAGAAAAGCCGCGCTTCAGGGCCGAAGAGGTTGCTGAGGATAGGAACGTTACGATTAAAACCAAGACAGGCAAAATTTTTCATAAGTCCGATTTGCGGAAATAAACAAAAAAAAGAAAAAAATAAAAATAATAATAATAATAAAAAATAAAGAGATAAAAATAAAAAAGCGCTGGACAGTACATGTGTGTTTCACAAACCTTCTTTACACTCACACACCTTGTGCCCTTCCTTTACTACACATAACACTAAACACATAACACACAATAAGGAATCAAACACCTACACCTAAAAAATTTTTTTTTTAATACTGCAAGCTACATCTTTTTAATTGCAAGCATCGTCGTGGCCCAAATGGTGGGAGCTGCGGACATTTTCAAGTATGAAGCTCCGGTTGTGACACTGCAGGAGGGCACAGTCTGGCGGGTCAACGGTCAATTCAAACTGGCACATGTAATTGACTTGGCAAGGCTCAAGGCGCTGACTCAGGAGGTTCAACGCGAGGCGGCGCTACTAATGGATCCCAGGATTGAAGCGCTGGTAGCGCACTACCTGGAAGAATCGCGGGGGGGCCTGTCAAGACTGATGGGCACGCGGCGCGTACGTCGTTCACTGAACTGGATTGGGTCCGCATGGAAGTGGATTGCGGGTTCTCCGGACGCATCGGATTGGGACGCCATACTTCGTGCGCAGGAAAACGTCGTCAAAACGGCCGACCAGCAAGTAAGGATAAACGCTCACATGACGCCTCACATGAATCCCTGAGACAATTGAACGAAGTAGCTGCGAGGGTCAATGCCATCGATGGAGATGTACACACGGCAACGACGCTACTGCACAAGGCCTTGATCATCGATTGTAAACTCCCGCTTACTTGACCACGGGGAGGTACAAACAATTTTGACCGAGGTCAGGAACTTGCCGTACCAGAATACAGTAGAAGCACTGGAATTTTCCCGCCCGTCTGTGCTAACAAATGGAAAGGCGCTGCTATACATTTTGTCTATGCCCAAGGTCGCCCCCAAGGACTACCGCCTTCTCCTTCTTCTTCCGGCAACGCATGGAGGGAAACAAGTCATGGTCAAACATGACAAAGTCGCCGTAACCACCGAAGAGACCTACGCCGTAGTAGACGACTGCCTCTCCATGGGGAACACAACTGTTTGCCCGGAGAAAAGTCTTCTGAAGCTAGACGAGGACGGATGCATCCCCAATCTGTTAAAGGGCGTTCAGGCTAAATGCGAACTTCTCAGGAACAACGAGGCGCGCATAGAACTGGTCGAAGATGGGACAATGTTCCTGTCTAATTTTAACGGGACGATGGAAGCCGGATCCAGGACCCACCAATTGGCCGGAACTTACATAGTCCAGGAAGAACTTACACGAGCACCTCCTCGACGCACTTTACAGTCATGCCGGCAGTGCTCACTTCAATAACTGCCACGGGATACGCGCCTTCGCTGCACTACGTTAACGCCTTTAATATGGAGAACCTGAAGAGTTTCTCCGGTATGTCCGAGAAGGTCTCTTTCTCCTTCCTGGTGGAAGCATTGGTCGCCTTGGTTGTCGGTGTGGCCCTATACACCGTATGGAGGAAGCTAACATCGACCAAGGGGATCCCGATCATAAGAGACGGCACATTGGACCTCGAGGCACAAGAAGCTAACAGGGCACCCAAAGCCCAATAATCTGCGGGACGCAGATCTTGAGGGGGGAGGAGTTATGAACCCTCTTCCCGCACCCTTTGTCTTACCCCCTCCCACCAGCCTGCCTCACACGCGCTCGCCTGACGATCACTCAACTCCCGCTGCGCCACTTGACGGTCAACCACTCCTAAGTGCATTCCGTGAGAACGCTGACTTCGCCCCCTCCCTCATCCATCAACACAACAGTGTATCCAATGAACCGCCGGACGTCAGAACGCTGACTTCGCCCCCCCGCCTTGCCCACCAACTTGACGACGCATTCGACAGCCGCGCCGGCTACAATGTGCTGCGTCAGCAACCAACACTTTGTTGCTGGGAGCAGCGCAGCCGCCGGATATTGGGCAAGCGACCGCTGACGTAGCGTAGTACACATTTCGGGCGCTTGTATGTATATATGTATATATGTATATATGTATATATGTATATATGTATATATGTATATATGTATATATGTATATATGTATATATGTATATATGTATATATGTATATATGTATATATGTATATATGTATATATGTATATATGTATATATGTATATATGTATATATGTATATATGTATATATGTATATATGTATATATGTATATATGTATATATGTATATATGTATATATGTATATATGTATATATGTATATATGTATATATGTATATATGTATATATGTATATATGTATATATGTATATATGTATATATGTATATATGTATATATGTATATATGTATATATGTATATATGTATATATGTATATATGTATATATGTATATATGTATATATGTATATATGTATATATGTATATATGTATATATGTATATATGTATATATGTATATATGTATATATGTATATATGTATATATGTATATATGTATATATGTATATATGTATATATGTATATATGTATATATGTATATATGTATATATGTATATATGTATATATGTATATATGTATATATGTATATATGTATATATGTATATATGTATATATGTATATATGTATATATGTATATATGTATATATGTATATATGTATATATGTATATATGTATATATGTATATATGTATATATGTATATATGTATATATGTATATATGTATATATGTATATATGTATATATGTATATATGTATATATGTATATATGTATATATGTATATATGTATATATGTATATATGTATATATGTATATATGTATATATGTATATATGTATATATGTATATATGTATATATGTATATATGTATATATGTATATATGTATATATGTATATATGTATATATGTATATATGTATATATGTATATATGTATATATGTATATATGTATATATGTATATATGTATATATGTATATATGTATATATGTATCTATGTAAGTTATGCAACTCATGGTTGCTGGGTGCCGTGACGAGCTCTCGTCACAGTATAGCTCACCTAGTCACTAGCAGAAGCATTCTGGAATCCTTGTGGAATGTCGCCTTGTACTCCCCAGGATTCTCCGAAGTCAAATAACAGCGGTGATTTAAAGAACGTTATAATCTTTATTAGTCAAACTTAAGGGATTACAAGGAGAGTTGGGATATCAGCAAGCGTATCGATCTGGTGTCCGCAGAAGACTGATTTCTGGCCTTGGTGCTGGCTATCACTAGCCCTCCGGTTCCCTTGCTGAGTGCAGCGTTCTGCCCCCAGCGTAGGGAGGGGGTCGACCCCGCGAAGTTGCTGGGTAAGTGGCCGAAACGTAAGCCGCGCTATGTCAGCGGTCGCTTGCCCAATATCCGGCGGCTGCGCTGCTCCCAGCAACAAAGTGTTGGTTGCGGACGCAGCACATTGTAGCCAGCGCGGCTGTCGAATGCGTCGTCAAGTTGGTGGGCAAGGCGGGGGGGCGAAGTCAGCGTTCTGACGTCCGGCGGTTCATTGGATACACTGTTGTGTTGATGGATGAGGGAGGGGGCGAAGTCAGCGTTCTCACGGAATGCACTTAGTAGTGGTTGACCGTCAAGTGGCGCAGCGGGAGTTGAGTGATCGTCAGGCGAGCGCGTGTGAGGCAGGCTGGTGGGAGGGGGTAAGGCAAAGGGTGCGGGAAGAGGGTTCATAACTCCTCCCCCCTCAAGATCTGCGTCCCGCAGATTATTGGGCTTTGGGTGCCCTGTTAGCTTCTTGTGCCTCCAGGTCCAATGTGCCGTCTCTTATGATCGGGATTCCCTTGGTCGATGTTAGCTTCCTCCATACGGTGTATAGGGCCACTCCGATAACCAAGGCGACCAATGCTTCCACCAGGAAGGAGAAGGAGACCTTTTCGGACATACCGGAGAGTCTCTTCAGGTTCTCCATATTAAAGGCGTTGACGTAGTGCAGTGAAGGCGCGTATCCCGTGGCAGTTATAGAAGTGAGTACTGCCGGCATGACTGTAAAGTGCGTCGAGGAGTAGCTCGTGTAAGTTCTTCCGGCCACACTGATCGTCTCATTTGCGAACTGGACCATGTAAGTGCCGGCCAATTGGTGGGTCCTGGATCCGGCTTCCATCGTCCCGTTAAAATTACACAGGAACATTGTCCCATCTTCGACCAGTTCTATGCGCGCCTCGTTGTTCCTGAGAAGTTCGCATTTAGCCTGACCGCCCTTTAACAGATTGGGGATGCATCCGTCCTCGTCTAGCTTCAGAAGACTTTTCTCCGGGCAAACAGTCGTGTTCCCCATGGAGAGGCAGTCGTCTATTACGGCGTAGGTCTCTTCGGTGGTTACGGCGACTTTGTCATGTTTGACCATGACTTGTTTCCCTCCATGCGTTGCCGGAAGAAGAAGAAGAAGGCGGTAGTCCTTGGGGGCGACCTTGGACATAGACAAAATGTATAGCAGCGCCGTTCCATTTGTTAGCACAGACGGGCGGGAAAATTCCAGTGCTTCTACTGTATTCTGGTACGGCAAGTTCCTGACCTCGGTCAAAATTGTTTGTACCTCCCAGTGGTCGAGTAAGCGGGAGTTTACAATTCCTGTCTTAGCCAATTGGCAAGCTTGGGTCAGCTCGCCGACCTGGCTATCGATGATCAAGGCCTTGTGCAGTAGCGTCGTTGCCGTGTGTACATCTCCATCGATGGCATTGACCCTCGCAGCTACTTCGTTCAATTGTCTCAGGGATTCATGTGAGGCGTCGAACAGGCCAGCGTTTATCCTTACTTGCTGGTCGGCCGTTTTGACGACGTTTTCCTGCGCACGAAGTATGGCGTCCCAATCCGATGCGTCCGGAGAACCCGCAATCCACTTCCATGCGGACCCAATCCAGTCCAGTGAACGACGTCCGCGCCGCGTGCCCATCAGTCTTGACAGGCCCTCCCGCGATTCTTCCAGGTAGTGCGTTACCAGCGCTTCAATCCTGGGATCCATTAGTAGGGCCGCCTCGCGTTGAACCTCCTGAGTCAGCGCCTCGAGCCTTGCCAAGTCAATTACATGTGCCAGTTTGAATTGACCGTTGACCCGCCAGACTGTGCCTTCCTGCAGCGGCACAACCGGAGCTTCATACTTGAAAATGTCCGCAGCTCCCACCATTTGGGCCACGACGATGCTTGCAATTAAAAAGATGTAGCTTGCGGTATTAAAAAAAATTTTTTAGGGGTAGGTGTTTGATTCCTTATTGTGTGTTATGTGTTTAGTGTTATGTGTAGTAAAGGAAGGGCACAGGGTGTGTGAGTGTAAGGAAGGTTTGTGAAACACACATGTACTGTCCAGCGCTTTTTTATTTTTATCTCTTTATTTTTTATTATTATTATTATTTTTATTTTTTTCTTCTTTTTTTTGTTTATTTCCGCAAATCGGACTTATGAAAAATTTTGCCTTTCCTGGTTTTAACTGTTACGTTCCTATCCTCTGCAACCTCTTCGGCCCTGAAACGCGGCTTTTCTTTGGTCTTAATTTGTTTATTTGCGACAAATACCCTGTCTCCCTGATCGTAAGACACGGGTTCAGAACGGGTCTTATTGTGGGCCGCGTTTGTGAGCTTCAGCCTATACTCCATTAGGCCTCTAACATCCTCTAGGACCTTTGTCCTGAAGTTAGTCAGACCCTGATAGTTGATCCTGGCCATCTGAGGGAAATAAAATTTCTCCAAAATTTGCAGGCGCACCTCCTTAGCACCCCTGTGAGCTCTGCGATGTTCTTTTTCAGTAACTTCGCAGACCTCCTCGGGATCCGACAAATCTGTCACCAACCTTTGCGTTATTCGTATTTTGAACGAGGCAAAATTCTCTAAGCATTGATGTTGGAATGATGACAGGTAAATTTCCGTGATCTTTTAGCAAGAATTTTTTAGCAAGGGGAATCTTTATCCCAGGGGATATAACCAATCAGTTGTTCTTCCTGTCTACTAAGGCCTTTAGATCTTTGAGTGTGTCGTCCCCTATGATACCATCGAAGGTATTCAGTCCGGGGAGGACAAAGAAGGTAAGGGTCAAGTTGTTTCCTAATTTCTTAAAAAACTTCCCTGCTAAGCAGCGCGTTTTTGTAACAGAGCCCGTAACCGATTAAACGCGGAAGGGAATAGGAAGGACAGTCGACCCGGCGGCGATTCTGGGGCTGATGAAATTTTTGTTTGCGCCGGTATCGATCAGAAATTGTATTTTAGCCCCATCTTTCCCTTCGTATTCTAAATATAGGACGCTGGAGAGGCCTCGGTCATAAAATTTGGGCCCTCAGTTCCCATTTCGGGATCGTCCCTCTCTTCCATAGCCTCCTGGCGAGGCATCCTAGCGTCCTCAGTACCGAGCTGATCGTAGTAGGGGTCAGTTGGAAGGACCTCGCTATGCTCAACAGGAATTATAATAGAAGGGTCGGGTATGGGTTCCATGTGGTATAGCTTTGTTGCCCTTTGGAACGGGTTCTGGTATTCGTTCGATGTTCGCTTTATTCCAGAACCCTCGTTCTGGGGGGACCTATAGTCTGAGCGGTGGGATTGGCCCGACCGGTTCGACTCCATTTTTATGGCTGGCCTCGGGCCCTGGAAGCGGTTGTTGTTTTGGGGCCGACCATATCCCGAGCCTGATGAAGGTCTACTGTTTCCCTGATAGGGGGAAGAAAAGCGAGGAGCGTTTGGCGGCCGGTAGAACCGGGTATTTGGTACGAAACTCGCCGGCGCGGAGGACTGGGTAAAGTGACCCCCTCTCGGGGCAACAGCCTGTAACTCCTTGCAAAAGAAGTATGCTTCTTGTAAATCTTTTGGTCTGCGCATGACCAGTAGCCTAGAGGCATCATTGCCGACTCCCCGGATAAAGACGTCAAGAGCCTTGTCCCTTGAGTGTTCTGAGAGGGCCCTAACTGCCTCCATTGGATATCCCATAGCCTTCAATCCGTTAAGGATAAGGGAAAGGTGCTTATTCACCTCCAAATAGTGTTCCTCTAGAGTTTTATTCCCCTGGGTCAGTTGGCCAAGCTGGTATTCCAGCGTACGCACATCGCGCTTGTCCGCGTAGTGCAGTGCCAGAACTCTCTTAATTTCCGGCCAGTCGTCGTCTAGAACCCCATAAGAGTCAAGCGCTTCTTCAGCCTCACCTCTTATTTTTTGCCTAATGTGACAGACTATGGCGCGGAACAGGGGTCTCCCTTTGATGAAATCGTAATCGTTCAGAATTGCCTGCGCACGGTTCACCCAAGAAACGTATCTATCGGCATGACCTTCGAATGTTTGGAGTTCCTTGACGCAATCTGGAAGCGTAAAGACTTCCCTCAATTCGTATTCATTGCGCGCACGCGCCAATGGCACCGGAGGCGTGACCACCGGATTGCGACCTTCGTTTTCGGTTTCTAGCGTACTGAGCCTACCATTTATCTTTTTCATATCGTCGTGCAGCCCGGTCAACTGAGCAAGGAGCGCGTTAAGGGATTCTTTAATTTCTTCCATTACTATGAGCGTGGGGGTATCGGAAGCGGATAGGATCGGACAGGCCAAGACCAAGAATTGGGTTTTTTTTCATTTCATTTCATTTCATTTCGTTTGTTTTATTTTTTTTTTTTGTTTTTTTTTTTTTTGTTTTTATTTATTTCTTATCTTAGGAAGTCACTATTTAGATTTATATTTTTTACTTTAGAAAAGCGTAACTTGGATGTCTATATGGTTTCACTCACCCTTGACAATTGATGTATGCGTGTTGAGCTTCGTGTTCTTGTATGTTATATTCTTCTTAGAATCTGAGGAAAGATAAAGATTTTTTTCTTTTTAGAAAATTCAAATAGTAATTGTGGACAATGGTTTATTATATTTTATATTTGTTTAAGTTTCATGCCTTTTTTCTTTTTTATCTTTTTTCTTTTGTGGGTTCTTTTTTTTGTGGTTTCGGTTTTTTTTTTGTGGTTTCGGTTTTCGGACAGTGACGAGTGAATTTTAGTGAACTGGGTGCGGTGGTCCGTATTCTTCCTTTTTGGCCTTGGCCTACTAATGGTACGGTTGCCACACAATCTACTGGGCAGCTTTCTCGGGTGCTTCCACACCACTCAGCCTCTCCAGCAGATTACCACATATTTTAGTTAGAGTTTGTGATTATTTTATCTTTTAATTTTATTTATTCCTTTTTTCTTCGGCACTATGTACATTGCACTCCCGAATAGGTTACAGCGAGTGTAAGCAAATCGCCGCAGTGGGTCATTACATAGGCCTTTATTATTATTTTTTTATGAAGACGCTTTTGCGCCCGCGTATATCACTCCTAGATGGAGACAGTATTAACGCTGTGGCGGGTTGTCTTTTCATTTTTTTATGTACGACTTTTTTGCGCCCGTGTAGAATGTTGATCCCGCTACAGACTGTAGGGGCATTCCCACCGCGGCGGGTGGTCGTTTTTAACGATTGATTGTTCACTGTCACATCACGTCACTGTCACTCTAATTTTTCTAATTTTTCCACATTTCAACTTATTCTTTTTTTGTTTTAGTTTCACTTCATTTCATTTCATTTCATTTCGTTTGTTTTTTTTTTTTGTTTTTTATTTTTTTGTTTGTTTCATTTGTTTTTTTTTTTTGTTCGGGCGCCAGTTATGCAACTCATGGTTGCTGGGTGCCGTGACGAGGTCTCGCACAGTATAGCTCACCTAGTCACTAGCAGAAGCATTCTGGAATCCTTGTGGAATGTCGTATATATCGTGTATATATATATATATATATATATATTCTCACGGAATGCACTTAGGAGTGGTTGACCGTCAAGTGGCGCAGCGGGAGTTGAGTGATCGTCAGGCGAGCGCTTGTGAGGCAGGCTGGTGGGAGGGTGTAAGGCAAAGGGTGCGGGAAGAGGGTTCATAACTTGTATATATGTATATATGTATATATGTATATATGTATATATGTATATATGTATATATGTATATATGTATATATGTATATATGTATATATGTATATATGTATATATGTATATATGTATATATGTATATATGTATATATGTATATATGTATATATGTATATATGTATATATGTATATATGTATATATGTATATATGTATATATGTATATATGTATATATGTATATATGTATATATGTATATATGTATATATGTATATATGTATATATGTATATATGTATATATGTATATATGTATATATGTATATATGTATATATGTATATATGTATATATGTATATATGTATATATGTATATATGTATATATGTATATATGTATATATGTATATATGTATATATGTATATATGTATATATGTATATATGTATATATGTATATATGTATATATGTATATATGTATATATGTATATATGTATATATGTATATATGTATATATGTATATATGTATATATGTATATATGTATATATGTATATATGTATATATGTATATATGTATATATGTATATATGTATATATGTATATATGTATATATGTATATATGTATATATGTATATATGTATATATGTATATATGTATATATGTATATATGTATATATGTATATATGTATATATGTATATATGTATATATGTATATATGTATATATGTATATATGTATATATGTATATATGTATATATGTATATATGTATATATGTATATATGTATATATGTATATATGTATATATGTATATATGTATATATGTATATATGTATATATGTATATATGTATATATGTATATATGTATATATATAAAAAGAAAAGATCGTAGTAGGGGTCAGTTGGAAGGACCTCGCTATGCTCAACAGGAATTATAATAGAAGGGTCGGGTATGGGTTCCATGTGGTATAGCTTTGTTGCCCTTTGGAACGGGTTCTGGTATTCGTTCGATGTTCGCTTTATTCCAGAACCCTCGTTCTGGGGGGACCTATAGTCTGAGCGGTGGGATTGGCCCGACCGGTTCGACTCCATTTTTATGGCTGGCCTCGGGCCCTGGAAGCGGTTGTTGTTTTGGGGCCGACCATATCCCGAGCCTGATGAAGGTCTACTGTTTCCCTGATAGGGGGAAGAAAAGCGAGGAGCGTTTGGCGGCCGGTAGAACCGGGTATTTGGTACGAAACTCGCCGGCGCGGAGGACTGGGTAAAGTGACCCCCTCTCGGGGCAACAGCCTGTAACTCCTTGCAAAAGAAGTATGCTTCTTGTAAATATTGTGGTCTGCGCATGACCAGTAGCCTAGAGGCATCATTGCCGACTCCCCGGATAAAGACGTCAAGAGCCTTGTCCCTTGAGTGTTCTGAGAGGGCCCTAACTGCCTCCATTGGATATCCCATAGCCTTCAATCCGTTGAGGATAAGGGAAAGGTGCTTATTCACCTCCAAATAGTATTCCTCTAGAGTTTTATTCCCCTGGGTCAGTTGGCCAAGCTGGTATTCCAGCGTACGCACATCGCGCTTGTCCGCGTAGTGCAGTGCCAGAACTCTCTTAATTTCCGGCCAGTCGTCGTCTAGAACCCCATAAGAGTCAAGCGCTTCTTCAGCCTCACCTCTTATTTTTTGCCTAATGTGACAGACTATGGCGCGGAACAGGGGTCTCCCTTTGATGACCTCGTAATCGTTCAGAATTGCCTGCGCACGGTTCACCCAAGAAACGTATCTATCGGCTTGACCTTCGAATGTTTGGAGTTCCTTGACGCAATCTGGAAGCGTAAAGACTTCCCTCAATTCGTATTCATTGCGCGCACGCGCCAATGGCACCGGAGGCGTGATCACCGGATTGCGACCTTCGTTTTCGGTTTCTAGCGTACTGAGCCTACCATTTATCTTTTTCATATCGTCCTGCAGCCCGGTCAACTGAGCAAGGAGCGCGTTAAGGGATTCTTTAATTTCTTCCATTACTATGAGCGTGGGGGTATCGGAAGCGGATAGGATCGGACAGGCCAAGACCAAGAATTGGGTTTTTTGTCATTTCATTTCATTTCATTTCATTTCGTTTGTTTTATTTTTTTTTTTGTTTTTTTTTTTTTTGTTTTTATTTATTTCTTATCTTAGGAAGTCACTATTTAGATTTATATTTTTTACTTTAGAAAAGCGTAACTTGGATGTCTATATGGTTTCACTCACCCTTGACAATTGATGTATGCGTGTTGAGCTTCGTGTTCTTGTATGTTATATTCTTCTTAGAATCTGAGGAAAGATAAAGATTTTTTTCTTTTTAGAAAATTCAAATAGTAATTGTGGACAATGGTTTATTATATTTTATATTTGTTTAAGTTTCATGCCTTTTTTCTTTTTTATCTTTTTTCTTTTGTGGGTTCTTTTTTTTGTGGTTTCGGTTTTTTTTTTTTTGTGGTTTCGGTTTTCGGACAGTGACGAGTGAATTTTAGTGAACTGGGTGCGGTGGTCCGTATTCTTCCTTTTTGGCCTTGGCCTACTAATGGTACGGTTGCCACACAATCTACTGGGCAGCTTTCTCGGGTGCTTCCACACCACTCAGCCTCTCCAGCAGATTACCACATATTTTAGTTAGAGTTTGTGATTATTTTATCTTTTAATTTTATTTATTCCTTTTTTCTTCGGCACTATGTACATTGCACTCGCGAATAGGTTACAGCGAGTGTAAGCAAATCGCCGCAGTGGGTCATTACATAGGCCTTTATTATTATTTTTTTATGAAGACGCTTTTGCGCCCGCGTATATCACTCCTGGATGGAGACAGTATTAACGCTGTGGCGGGTTGTCTTTTCATTTTTTTATGTACGACTTTTTTGCGCCCGTGTAGAATGTTGATCCCGCTACAGACTGTAGGGGCATTCCCACCGCGGCGGGTGGTCGTTTTTAACGATTGATTGTTCACTGTCACATCACGTCACTGTCACTCTAATTTTTCTAATTTTTCCACATTTCAACTTATTCTTTTTTTGTTTTAGTTTCACTTCATTTCATTTCATTTCATTTCGTTTGTTTTTTTTTTTGTTTTTTATTTTTTTGTTTGTTTCATTTGTTTTTTTTTTTGTTCGGGCGCCAGTTATGCAACTCATGGTTGCTGGGTGCCGTGACGAGGTCTCGCACAGTATAGCTCACCTAGTCACTAGCAGAAGCATTCTGGAATCCTTGTGGAATGTCGTATATATCGTGTATATATATATATATATATATATATTCTCACGGAATGCACTTAGGAGTGGTTGACCGTCAAGTGGCGCAGCGGGAGTTGAGTGATCGTCAGGCGAGCGCTTGTGAGGCAGGCTGGTGGGAGGGTGTAAGGCAAAGGGTGCGGGAAGAGGGTTCATAACTTGTATATATGTATATATGTATATATGTATATATGTATATATGGATATATGTATATATGTATATATGTATATATGTATATATGGATATATGTATATATGTATATATGTATATATGTATATATGTATATATGGATATATGTATATATGTATATATGTATATATGTATATATGTATATATGTATATATGTATATATGTATATATGTATATATGTATATATGTATATATGTATATATGTATATATGTATATATGTATATATGTATATATGTATATATGTATATATGTATATATGTATATATGTATATATGTATATATGTATATATGTATATATGTATATATGTATATATGTATATATGTATATATGTATATATGTATATATGTATATATGTATATATGTATATATGTATATATGTATATATGTATATATGTATATATGTATATATGTATATATGTATATATGTATATATGTATATATGTATATATGTATATATGTATATATGTATATATGTATATATGTATATATGTATATATGTATATATGTATATATGTATATATGTATATATGTATATATGTATATATGTATATATGTATATATGTATATATGTATATATGTATATATGTATATATGTATATATGTATATATGTATATATGTATATATGTATATATGTATATATGTATATATGTATATATGTATATATGTATATATGTATATATGTATATATGTATATATGTATATATGTATATATGTATATATGTATATATGTATATATGTATATATGTATATATGTATATATGTATATATGTATATATGTATATATGTATATATGTATATATGTATATATGTATATATGTATATATGTATATATGTATATATGTATATATGTATATATGTATATATGTATATATGTATATATGTATATATGTATATATGTATATATGTATATATGTATATATGTATATATGTATATATGTATATATGTATATATGTATATATGTATATATGTATATATGTATATATGTATATATGTATATATGTATATATGTATATATGTATATATGTATATATGTATATATGTATATATGTATATATGTATATATGTATATATGTATATATGTATATATGTATATATGTATATATGTATATATGTATATATGTATATATGTATATATGTATATATGTATATATGTATATATGTATATATGTATATATGTATATATGTATATATGTATATATGTATATATGTATATATGTATATATGTATATATGTATATATGTATATATGTATATATGTATATATGTATATATGTATATATGTATATATGTATATATGTATATATGTATATATGTATATATGTATATATGTATATATGTATATATGTATATATGTATATATGTATATATGTATATATGTATATATGTATATATGTATATATGTATATATGTATATATGTATATATGTATATATGTATATATGTATATATGTATATATGTATATATGTATATATGTATATATGTATATATGTATATATGTATATATGTATATATGTATATATGTATATATGTATATATGTATATATGTATATATGTATATATGTATATATGTATATATGTATATATGTATATATGTATATATGTATATATGTATATATGTATATATGTATATATGTATATATGTATATATGTATATATGTATATATGTATATATGTATATATGTATATATGTATATATGTATATATGTATATATGTATATATGTATATATGTATATATGTATATATGTATATATGTATATATGTATATATGTATATATGTATATATGTATATATGTATATATGTATATATGTATATATGTATATATGTATATGTATATATGTATATATGTATATATGTATATATGTATATATGTATATATGTATATATGTATATATGTATATATGTATATATGTATATATGTATATATGTATATATGTATATATGTATATATGTATATATGTATATATGTATATATGTATATATGTATATATGTATATATGTATATATGTATATATGTATATATGTATATATGTATATATGTATATATGTATATATGTATATATGTATATATGTATATATGTATATATGTATATATGTATATATGTATATATGTATATATGTATATATGTATATATGTATATATGTATATATGTATATATGTATATATGTATATATGTATATATGTATATATGTATATATGTATATATGTATATATGTATATATGTATATATGTATATATGTATATATGTATATATGTATATATGTATATATGTATATATGTATATATGTATATATGTATATATGTATATATGTATATATGTATATATGTATATATGTATATATGTATATATGTATATATGTATATATGTATATATGTATATATGTATATATGTATATATGTATATATGTATATATATAAAAAGAAAAGATCGTAGTAGGGGTCAGTTGGAAGGACCTCGCTATGCTCAACAGGAATTATAATAGAAGGGTCGGGTATGGGTTCCATGTGGTATAGCTTTGTTGCCCTTTGGAACGGGTTCTGGTATTCGTTCGATGTTCGCTTTATTCCAGAACCCTCGTTCTGGGGGGACCTATAGTCTGAGCGGTGGGATTGGCCCGACCGGTTCGACTCCATTTTTATGGCTGGCCTCGGGCCCTGGAAGCGGTTGTTGTTTTGGGGCCGACCATATCCCGAGCCTGATGAAGGTCTACTGTTTCCCTGATAGGGGGAAGAAAAGCGAGGAGCGTTTGGCGGCCGGTAGAACCGGGTATTTGGTACGAAACTCGCCGGCGCGGAGGACTGGGTAAAGTGACCCCCTCTCGGGGCAACAGCCTGTAACTCCTTGCAAAAGAAGTATGCTTCTTGTAAATATTGTGGTCTGCGCATGACCAGTAGCCTAGAGGCATCATTGCCGACTCCCCGGATAAAGACGTCAAGAGCCTTGTCCCTTGAGTGTTCTGAGAGGGCCCTAACTGCCTCCATTGGATATCCCATAGCCTTCAATCCGTTGAGGATAAGGGAAAGGTGCTTATTCACCTCCAAATAGTATTCCTCTAGAGTTTTATTCCCCTGGGTCAGTTGGCCAAGCTGGTATTCCAGCGTACGCACATCGCGCTTGTCCGCGTAGTGCAGTGCCAGAACTCTCTTAATTTCCGGCCAGTCGTCGTCTAGAACCCCATAAGAGTCAAGCGCTTCTTCAGCCTCACCTCTTATTTTTTGCCTAATGTGACAGACTATGGCGCGGAACAGGGGTCTCCCTTTGATGACCTCGTAATCGTTCAGAATTGCCTGCGCACGGTTCACCCAAGAAACGTATCTATCGGCTTGACCTTCGAATGTTTGGAGTTCCTTGACGCAATCTGGAAGCGTAAAGACTTCCCTCAATTCGTATTCATTGCGCGCACGCGCCAATGGCACCGGAGGCGTGATCACCGGATTGCGACCTTCGTTTTCGGTTTCTAGCGTACTGAGCCTACCATTTATCTTTTTCATATCGTCCTGCAGCCCGGTCAACTGAGCAAGGAGCGCGTTAAGGGATTCTTTAATTTCTTCCATTACTATGAGCGTGGGGGTATCGGAAGCGGATAGGATCGGACAGGCCAAGACCAAGAATTGGGTTTTTTGTCATTTCATTTCATTTCATTTCGTTTGTTTTATTTTTTTTGTTTTGTTTTTTTTTTTTTTTTGTTTTTATTTATTTCTTATCTTAGGAAATCACTATTTAGATTTATATTTTTTACTTTAGAAAAGCGTAACTTGGATGTCTATATGGTTTCACTCACCCTTGACAATTGATGTATGCGTGTTGAGCTTCGTGTTCTTGTATGTTATATTCTTCTTAGAATCTGAGGAAAGATAAAGATTTTTTTCTTTTTAGAAAATTCAAATAGTAATTGTGGACAATGGTTTATTATATTTTATATTTGTTTAAGTTTCATGCCTTTTTTCTTTTTTATCTTTTTTCTTTTGTGGGTTCTTTTTTTTGTGGTTTCGGTTTTTTTTTTTTGTGGTTTCGGTTTTCGGACAGTGACGAGTGAATTTTAGTGAACTGGGTGCGGTGGTCCGTATTCTTCCTTTTTGGCCTTGGCCTACTAATGGTACGGTTGCCACACAATCTACTGGGCAGCTTTCTCGGGTGCTTCCACACCACTCAGCCTCTCCAGCAGATTACCACATATTTTAGTTAGAGTTTGTGATTATTTTATCTTTTAATTTTATTTATTCCTTTTTTCTTCGGCACTATGTACATTGCACTCGCGAATAGGTTACAGCGAGTGTAAGCAAATCGCCGCAGTGGGTCATTACATAGGCCTTTATTATTATTTTTTATGAAGACGCTTTTGCGCCCGCGTATATCACTCCTGGAATGGAGACAGTATTAACGCTGTGGCGGGTTGTCTTTTCATTTTTTTATGTACGACTTTTTTGCGCCCGTGTAGAATGTTGTTCCCGCTACAGACTGTAGGGGCATTCCCACCGCGGCGGGTGGTCGTTTTTAACGATTGATTGTTCACTGTCACATCACGTCACTGTCACTCTAATTTTTCTAATTTTTCCACATTTCAACTTATTCTTTTTTTGTTTTAGTTTCACTTCATTTCATTTCATTTCATTTCGTTTGTTTTTTTTTTTGTTTTTTATTTTTTTGTTTGTTTCATTTGTTTTTTTTTTGTTCGGGCGCCAGTTATGCAACTCATGGTTGCTGGGTGCCGTGACGAGCTCTCGCACAGTATAGCTCACCTAGTCACTAGCAGAAGCATTCTGGAATCCTTGTGGAATGTCGTATATATCGTGTATATATATATATATATTCTCACGGAATGCACTTAGGAGTGGTTGACCGTCAAGTGGCGCAGCGGGAGTTGAGTGATCGTCAGGCGAGCGCTTGTGAGGCAGGCTGGTGGGAGGGTGTAAGGCAAAGGGTGCGGGAAGAGGGTTAATAACTTGTATATATGTATATATGTATATATGTATATATGTATATATGTATATATGTATATATGTATATATGTATATATGTATATATGTATATATGTATATATGTATATATGTATATATGTATATATGTATATATGTATATATGTATATATGTATATATGTATATATGTATATATGTATATATGTATATATGTATATATGTATATATGTATATATGTATATATATAATAACGAGTTCGCGGTTGCAAGTTTTGAAAAAAATATAAGTTTTTATTTCAAGATAATAATACAACTTTGAATCGGAGTCAATTCACGTCTTAATGGTATAGTGGATGAATTAGAACTAAATCTGGAGTGTGAGTTGAACGCTTAGCAAACCCTTGGTCGACTTTGTTTATATGAGCTTGAAGGCTCTCCTCTCTATTCAAATGGGTTGCGCTCTTTAAGAGAGTTGCGCATGGAAAATTACCAGGATTTGTGCTGCGTAAGCTATTTGGTTGCTTAGTGGGAATGACGAATTTCGGCATCGGCGGATGTTTATGTCTATGAATCAATTGTTTATGTTAACGCGGCCGAAATTGTTATTGTCACCAAGAGCTTGGGATCTGACTTATGTGTTAGGGCAAATGGATTGGGTGGGTGTGATCAAGTGGTACATATGTACTGTGTGTGTGGTGTGTGTGTGTGACAAAGTGTTATACTATGGTACATATGCTACTTCCCCATCCTTAAGAAATTAGACTGTCCTCAGGCGGATAATTTAGGATACAAGACAGGATTTACATTATTTTCTATTTCTGTTACATCATTGTTTATAATATTTGATTCAATAGGAGTGGGTACTTGTCTTTTGAATTTGATTATAATTTTCTTAGGTATATTCTTATATTTGTAGATATAATAGAATATTATTATGACAACTAAAACTATTAAAATAGTAAATGTAATTATTTGAAATTTATTGTTTGCTTTATTGTGGATTTCAAAAATTTCTTTAGCTTGTATATAAGAAAGGGCTTTTAACTTAGTGATATTGTTGTTAACATAAATCGTTTGTGTGTAATCTAACATAGTGTTTGATATTGAGATGTCTTCGATTTGTATGGAACAGTTAAAAGCTTTTATTATGTTGTCTCCCTCTATTATTATATCTCTATTTATGCAATTTTGGTTAAGTATGGTTTTTGGTAAGTTCCAAGTTAATATTATATTAGGTTCGACATAATTGATTTCAAACTCTTTATGAGTTTTTACATATCTGCATTCTGTATTGAATTGGTTAAGTATGCCCGTTAAGCATTTGTTTATTATTAAAGTTTTTGTAGATGCCAAATAAGTTTGATTATTTTGAACATAAAATTTATTTTGTACATTTTCTATTAAAATGTTTTGATTATTATCTGGATATGGAATTATTGTAAAGATTGGGGTCTTAATTATTTCTTTTGGAATATGGGAAAATATTAGAATTTCATTTGTATCCGTTTTCAGCCAAGTGGACGTTTTAATATGTAGAAGTTTTTCTGAGTTTATATTTGTTAGATAATCATGTTTTAGTAATTTAGGATTAAAAATGCCAAGTCTTGTTAACTGCATTCCAAGTTCAATATCTTCTACATACTCAGTAAACTGTTGTAAATTAAATAATAAAATGTTTAATCTTTGATCGCTTTCATGTAATGCACTTAATAAATTTATTAATGTTATGCCTTCATTTACTGTTTTTATGACTTCGTTGAGTTCATTAGCTTGGACGCTGTTTTCGGACAAATTTTGAATTTTATATTCTAGCTCTTCTTTATCTGCTTGATCTAAGGTTCCAAAAATAAATTGTGCCCATAAAATTAGCTAAGCCGCGTTTGCTGCGCTTTGCTATTCTAATGCCATTCATTTCTCTTTTTAATTTCTCTGCTAAATATTGAACTTGGGATAAAGTTTCATATTCTTCTGATTGTTTTACTAAGTTATCATATGTTTGTTCTATTTTTGTAATATTTACAGATAAGTAGTGATACTCGTAATTGATTGGTAAACTTATTGATCCAGTATTAAATATAAGGTAGCCATTTTTGGCTTGAATTGGGTTAACTTCAAGATTTTGTCCTTGGACATGTTGGATAAAACATAATAGAAAATAGCAAAGGATCATCAAAATTGTGTAATTATGTTGGATTGCCTTGGTCGTTTTGGGTTGTGCTGGAATTATTGTTATATTTAGTTTCATTAATTTTCTTTTTCTTTTTATATTTTGATTTATAGTGGGTTATTTTCCTGCCTCTGTTTTTCTCTTCATAATGTTTTTCGTCAATCTGTGTAATTTCTCCTGTCTTTTTATATGGGTTTGTTGTCTTTGATTTTACTAATGGTGCTTGTCTATATCTGGTATCTACTTCATAACTATGTCTATTTTCGTTTAATTTATTTATTTTATTAATTTTCTCTTGCTGGGTGTCATGTGCAGGTGTTCCTGCATATAAATTAACAAGACCGTTTATTTTAAGTAAAGGGTCTTAATTTGATTTATTTATTATATTTCGGCAAAGTAACTTTATTTGTTTTTATTCATTGTACTTGACAATTGGAGAACAAAATTAAAACTGAAATTTAGGGCCAACTCCGTCGGACCACGAAGCCGCCGCTGCCGCTGGAAAGTCGGCTGAATGTTGAGTCAGCGTCTGCAACGGGCAGTCTGGCAGCTTACGCGTGCGAGTCTCTGGTTTCGGCTGCAACGTTGTCACGACGGCATCCGGCGTAACAGCGTTGTCAGCAAACTTAAGCTTGCGCGTGTTAACTCCTCCCCTACTAGTTTGAAACGCGTCTTCGGGTTTCTTCTTTCTCATTCTGCGCTGGTACAATTTCCAGGTGCCCAGGAGGAGTAGGAATAGGGCGATGAGTGCCAAGCCGCCATATGATCGTGAAGATAATCCTGTTCTAAGATCCCCGATATGGCGGAGATTCTTCATGGTAAGGTCATGTAGGAATGGGAGGCTCAGATGTTCTCTAAAAAGGGTGACGTTGACCACGGTTGACGTGGATACAGCAGGTTTCTTCTTCAGGATGCCTCGGTGGTTCACGTAACGGGTGTCATTCAGTGAGACGTAATCGTCGTAAGTCGCGAGGAAGGTTCCCGCGATTATCTGTTTGTGTCCAGTGCTGTCCACTACATTAATGGTCGCGTTGTTTATTACTGCAATGCCCTCTCCGATTACTATCACGGGCGCCAGGTGACCGGGGCGTGTGGCACAGTGTGCGACGGCTCCAGATACCAGTTGCTGCGCGCATGAAGTATTTTGTAGTCTTCTGCAGAAAGTGGTGCTCACAGTAGCAGCGCAGTCACGTACAGCGTAGGTCCTTGTTCCGCAGTCGGCCACCGTATTACCCTCTTCTAGATCTAATATTACGTTATTATGCTGGACAGGAAGAATATCTATTTTTTTACAGCTTAACAGAGGTTTTGGATATTTGATCAGAAAGTACAATAATTCAGAATTTTGAAAAGCTTTTATATGAGAGACCTCTAAAAGGTCGGTTATACTAATATTGGTGTTCATTTAATAATTCTTTAATGTCGATGCTGTCTAGTATAAGGGGGCTGATTAAATTTATTTTTGCGAGTGTAACAGTAAGGATTAAGTCCTCAAGGTTAGTAATTATCATTCTATTCTTTGCCAAAATAGTTGCATAAAAATGTTCGACCTCTGCATCTGGTTTCAAAATGTTATTGATGGCCCTTGAAACGTCATTGAGTCTTGTTTGGAATTTAGTGTTGATCTCTATCTGCCTGCTTTCGGATTCTATTAACTGATTTTGTTTGAATTTTATTTGTTCCCAGTCATCAAAATCTGGGGTTCCTGCAATTGCCTTAAGGGCACTGCCTATCATGTTAATGCTACGTGCTTGTCGGTGATGAACGGTCAAGGAAGTTATTAAGGTGGCTATGTGCTGTACGTCCGTTTTCAATACCTGTCTCATATGATCTTTGGGTAGTTTGTCTATTAGTTTCCATGTCTCGTCGATGTAAGTTTCGAAAGATGTCAGGTTCGTCGTGTGTCCCAAGTAAGTGTACGCGTCCCAGATTGTTACGTCTCCGTCAACTATAGGTATGTAGTCCGCGTGGGAGTAGTCGTTGAGTCTCAATGTCGCTTCGGTCAAGGTCATGGTTGCTATTATTAAACTGAAAAGATATAACCTAAAAAATGTAATTAGTTAAAAATGATTTTCCAAACGTTAAAAGCCTATTTAAGATTGTCCTTATGGACCACCCTCCCTTTAATAAGAACCGTCGTACCTAGGTCTGCTTCCACTATGCCTTCTGTGAATAGGGGTGATAGTTTATTTCCTAATCGTTTATTGTTTTTTATCCAAACCCGATCGCCTACCAGATATGACTTATAGACTCTTTTTATATTCATTTGGTCAAGTGTCTTTTGCTGAGCTGACGCGATTTTTTCTTTGATCTGGACTGTACTATCTTTGGAGGCTGCGTGAATTATGTCTATGGGTCTCTCGTTTGTCACCGAATGGATTGACCTGTTGTACTTTATAGTTGCAAGGAGAATGTTTTCGACAGTGTCCTCTACCTGTGTTTCCAACTTATAAGAGCGTGCTATATCCCCAAGAGTGCCGTGGAACCGCTCGACTTGTCCATTAGAGAGACTATGCAAGGGTGGGGCGTTTGAAATCACGATGCCAAAGTTATTGTTGAGCATTGATTTAATGGTTTCTGAGTTCAAGGATTTCTCATTGTCGCAGTAAATTCCCTTTGTTTTGGGGAACATGTTCAAAAGTTGCAAAAGTGGAGCTTTTATATCCACAATTGCACGAGACCGTATAGGTTGTACTACTGCAAACTTGGAAAACTTATCGATGCAGGTTAGAAAATATTTACCGGCAGTGGAGTAAACATCTATATGCAACATTTCTCCGGCGAACGACGGTATCGGGGTTTTCCCTATTTCCTGTTTTCTTGGGTGCCGATCATGTTTACTCATAGTACAGATTCTACAGTTTGCAGCTATTTCTGAGGTTAAGTGACCCATTTTTGGAAAAAAGTAGTCCCTAAGTATTTGTTTCGCATTTTCTTGCGCTGCTCTGTGCGCGCGATTATGTTCGGCTGTCGCAATTTCCCTCTGTTCCGTTGGGTTTACAATATCTGTTACCAAGTTCTTGCAAAATCTAAAGATGGTGGAAGGGAATGCCGCGACTAATCCGTGTTGGATGAAAGCCAGTATGGGTAGCTCGCAATGAATTGCGTTGACTACGTCAGCGTTTACCGCATCTTTAATGCTTTGCAATAATGTGCTGCGGTCAGAGAAATGTAGTATGTGACGAGTTTTTGTCTTAAACAAAATAAGCGTCTTCTGATGGGGAATTGTTCCTTCTTCCAAAATAATTTGGTTCCGGAAACAGTTCACCGGCTTTTCTGTGGCTTCAATGGTATACGTGAGGGATTCTTCGCTGTGGATGGTGGCGACATCCGAGTCCACTGAGTCCTCTAGTGCATTGACATTTTGGCGAGACAGGGCGTCTGCTACCAAATTCTCCTTTCCGGGTTTATAAATTATGTTCGCGTTGTGCTCATCAATAAAGGCTTTCCAACGCTTTATTTTTGCATTCGGGTTTTTGTCCGATACCGAAAAGGTTAATGGCTGGTGATCTGTATAAATGTTAAGATTCTTAACACCATACAAGTAATTTCTGAGGTTCTTAAGTGCCCATACGATGGCGAGAAGCTCACGCTCATTTGTGGCAAAATTTACCTCATTTCCCCGCAGTGTTCGCGATATCATCGTTATCGGGCGGCCGTCTTGAGACAGTACCGCTCCCAGTCCGTAACCAGACGCATCTGTTGTGAGGTCAAAAGGCTTTTTGTAATTTGGGTAGGACAACATTACATCTTCGGAGGCCAGTATGTTTTTTAGCCTATCGAAGGCTTCATATTGCTCTGGTGACAACTCGATTATCACCTTTCTTGAGTAGTTGGCACTTACTTTGCCATTTTCGCCTTTCAAGATATCTGTTAGGGGCCTTGCGATGTTGGCAAAGCCCGCTATGAAGCAGCTATAGTAACGTGCTAGACCTAAAAATGACCTAAGAGCGAATAGTGTTTTTGGTGGGGGAAAGTCCTTAATAGCCTTAATTTTATCGGGCGAGGACTGAATCCCGCCTCTGCACACTGTAAATCCCAAATATTCCACGCTTTTCTTGAAAAACTTGGATTTTTCTTGAGACACCCGCATGCCTGCGTCCCTAAGGTTTTTCAAGACCCACTCAATGTCTCTGACGTGGTCTTCTTTGGACTTGGAGAAAATTATTACGTCGTCGACGTAAACATAACATATCCTACCAATTTGTTCGCGAAGCACATCATCAATGGCTCGTTGAAAAATACTTGGGGCATTTTTTAGCCCGAAGGGGAGTCTACAAAACTCGTACTTCCCGTTGTTGACAGAGAACGCTGTCTTTTTCCTGTCTCTTTCAACCAATTCGATCTGGTGAAACCCTGACTTGAGGTCCAGCGTAGTAAAATACTGAGCCTCGCCCAAATTTGACAATATAGTCGAAATGGATGGGATAGGGTATTTGTCGTCGGTTGTCTTATGATTTAGTTTCCTAAAATCAATAACCAGGCGCTTTTGTTTGTGACCCGCTTCATCGATGCTTTTTTTGTCGACGACCCATATCGGGTTATTGTAAGGAGACTTTGACGGTCGTATTATGCCGTTCGCTAGAAGTTGTTTAACTTCTGCATTGACAAAGTCAGACACGCCCTTTGGATACGGATACAGTTTTGAGTAAACTGGTTCGTCATCCGTTGGTATGGTGGCAACCGTATTTATGTTGTACGGTAGGGACTCATTAACGTCCGCAAATGCCTTTACCATTTTTTTTATCATACTATCAAAAGTGAGTCTGATAGCAGGAGGGACATCTGCGTCATTAATTTGGATATGGTTCACCTGTTGACATTTGGTGAACTCGATTTTTTCTATCCCATGGTCATGTTTAATGACGTTGTTTGTCAGATCTATTTGAGCATTGACCTGTTTTAAGAGGTCAAGGCCAATAATGCCATCAAAGTCATTAAGTGACTCTAGCATGAAAAAATAGGACTTTACATCGAAAAGGTGGATGAGGCATTTCTGCTCGATCTTAGTGTGCCCATGAATTGATTTGACTTGAAAAGGGCTGTCAACTGACATCCAATGTGCCAGTTCGGGAAGGGGTTTTATATAATTTTTTGAGGCCCCTGTGTCTATCAGAAGTCTGATAATTCGCCCTGCAACCGTTCGTCTTATGAACGGAAGCAGGGAGCTTCCGCTAAAAAATTACAGCTTTCGGCTCCGGACAAATCGTCCTCAACCTGTGTCGTTTCATGCTGTGACCGTGACTCGTAGTCACCGCTACTATCTTCTTGGGGTAGATGATTCAGGTTTTGTTGGGTCCTCATGGACTGATCGACGTAAATGTGATTGTTCCTGTAGCCCTGTGCGGGTTGCCTATAGCGCGAGGAGGGATCCACCTCCATTGGCTCGGGGACTCGCCCCTGGAACTTTTGGTTGTTAAAGCGCTGTTTTGTGCTATTTGGGTTTTGCTGGTCATTTCTATCTTTTTGGTTCTTTTGGAAGTAGGGATTCCTGTTTTGAGGATTTTCTTCCTTTGCCTGTTGGGCGTTCTGACGCCAGTTCTGAGACTTTTGCGAATTTTGTTTTTGGGGTTTTTCCTCAAGGTGTTTTGCAAAATTTGCTGCGAAAATGCCCCTTTCGTTGCTTTATTCGGCCTCTTGAGCTAGAGCTAAGGCTGAGGGGAGGTCTATGGGTTGCGCCGGGAAGACCGCCCACTTCAAAGATTTTTTTAATCCTGAGACGAAAACGTGAAGCGCGTCGTTTCTAAATTTTTCGTTTAATATAGCTGCTGCGACGGGGTCGTGCGTCATTAGTGTTTTATTTGTCAATAGTGTGAGTTTTTTTTCGACTTCGTCGAAATATTGTATTAGTGGCAAGTTGCCCTGCTGAAGCGTGCTTAGTTGCTGTTGGATTACGTGAACCGGTGTCTTGTCCGCGTATGTGAAATCTAACCTAGCAATAATGGCTTTAAAATTCAACACTGTGTTGAATGAGGCCAGCACAGCATCTGCTGGTCCCCTTACTTTGTTTCTGATTATAGCTACTGCCTGGTAGTGTCTTGAGGTGCCGTTGTATGGCTCGAAGACTTTATAGGCTGCGGAAGCGGCTTGCCTCCACGAAACGTAGTTTTCTATCTTTCCGTCAAACTCGGGGATGGATTTTGCTACATCTAAGGGCTCGTCGCAGCGGGTCCCTGACACTATTTCAATTTCTTGGAAAATTTCTATCTGTGGTGCAGAAACTCTAGCCTTACTAAGCTGGTTTGTCAGTGAGGCTATCCTCTCTTCAAATAAGCGGCCTTGTTCCTCAAGGGCTGCCTGCACCTTTGCCTCCATCCGGGCAACCTGTTCAGTATTCATTTTTTTTGATTGCTCTAAAGTCCGCTCTAAGTATGAGGGTATTAGTTCGTCGCCACTACTGTCGTCCGCCCTTTCTTGGTATTTCCCCGGACACAACATAAAAGATTCAAATCGTTTCGGAATTAATTTTTTGTTTAGGCTTATAGAGGTTCTTCAGCACTCTATTGCAACAGGCAGAAATTTACTTAAGTTTGTTTTATTAAACACTGAAATCTCACACTAGACAGCAATGAGTATTTTATTTACTTTATTTTAAATAAAAATGAACATCTCACTTACATTTTTTTTGACATGAAATTCTAACTTCGATCAAGAGGTGGGGTGGCCGCTGCGATATGCTGTTTCCCGCCGGCCGCTCGTATTGTTGATTTAATTCGTTCAGCTCTTTTGGCTGGGGGTCTTAATTTTTTGTATTCGTGTATTGTGAGTGCGTATTTTTTGCACTATTTTTGCACTATATTTTTTTGCGGTTTTTTTTTCACAAAATTTGTTTTGTTTTTTTTTTTTGTTCACTTTGAATCGTACCGCAACTCTTTGCGTTAGCTCGAAGAGTTATTTCAGTTAGATAATAGAGTAACTGTTCACTTGTTGATTTGGTTATTCACTTTATTGAACCGTACCGGGACTCTTTGCGTTAGCTCGAAGAGTTATTTCGGTTAGATAATAGAGTAACTGGGTTATTTTCCGTTTGGGCGCCAATTAACAAGACCGTTTATTTTAAGTAAAGGGTCTTAATTTGATTTATTTATTATATTTCGGCAAAGTAACTTTATTTGTTTTTATTCATTGTACTTGACAATTGGAGAACAAAATTAAAACTGAAATTTAGGGCCAACTCCGTCGGACCACGAAGCCGCCGCTGCCGCTGGAAAGTCGGCTGAATGTTGAGTCAGCGTCTGCAACGGGCAGTCTGGCAGCTTACGCGTGCGAGTCTCTGGTTTCGGCTGCAACGTTGTCACGACGGCATCCGGCGTAACAGCGTTGTCAGCAAACTTAAGCTTGCGCGTGTTAACTTATATAAAAATATCTGCTGGTGTTTTACCTGTTGTATTATGTTTAATTTTATGGTTATAAACATAGAGTAGGGTTTCAAATTTTGTTATTTTATTCTCTGGGTCGGACTCAGTGCTTATAATTCTTAACTTTTCGTTGACAGTTTTATGAAATCTCTCAATGTCTGAAATTCCATTTTTACTTGTTGTGACGTTAATGTGAACATTTTCGGACTTTAGCCATAAATGTAATGCAGCACACATAAATGCTGAGTCTTTATCGGCTTTTATTTCGGACGGTTTTCCCATTTCATTAAAAATTTTAAGTAGAGCTCTTTTTGCTTCGAGCCAATCCCTAGAGCTGACTTCAATTAAGGCGGCATATTTGGAATAAACGTCAATACATGACAGGAATGTTTTATTATCGATTAAATAAAAATCGATAACATATTTTTCTCTAGGATTGAAAATTTCTGGCGTTAACTCGTAATTTAATTTAGTGTCTCTATGTTCTGTTTTGCACATGTTACACACTTCACATTCGTTGATAATGTTCTGTATTAACTTTTGATAGTCTGGGTAGTAATATTTTTCTTTAAAAATTTTGGTTTGTTTTTCTATACCTGGATGTAAGAGTTCTCTGTGGGTTTTTATTATTACTTCTTTAAATTCTGAATATGTTTCAATATCTATTAATTTACTGGTTGCTCTCATAACTTTAGTTATGTTGTTCGGACTGACAATTTCTAAGAAGGCGTTTTGAAATGTAAGGAAATCTATTTCATTATGAAAATAAATTACGCTATTTTTTGTACACAAATATTCTTTTATTAATTCTTTTGCATATGCGCTTGTCATTTCTTTATAATGGATTTTTAGTTTTGTTTTATGAAAATATTTTCTTATATCTGTATTGTTATTGTCGTCTTTGACAAATTCTATTTGTCTATTATAGTAGTTTATTGGTCTTTCCGTAAAGGAAATGTAATTTTGGTTATCTTCATGGCTACTATGTACGGTAGCGGCTGAAGTGGGAGATTCGCCGTAGAAGTTTTCTATTTTTACACGTGAAAGTGCGTCGGCGACATGGTTTTCTTTTCCTGGTACATATTTTATATGGTAATCAAACTCATTTAGTCTGATTTTCCATCTTTGGAGTTTCATGTTTGGTTCCTTGATATTATCGAGCCAAACTAAAGGTTGATGATCACTAAGAATCTGGAATTTACGACCAAAAAGATAGGACCTGAAGTATTTAGTGGCCCAAACAATAGCTAAAAGTTCTTTTTCTATTGCTGAATAATTAAGTTCATGTTCATTGAGAGTACGGCTAGCGTAACAAACGGGTTTACGATCCTGTGATAATACAGCACCTAGAGCGACATTGCTTGCATCTGTGGTTAATGAGAATGTTTTTTCGAAATTTGGGTAAATTAATATTGGTTCGGACATAATTAAAAATTTTAATTTTTCGAAGGCTGATATATACTCGGTATCTTTAGAATTTATAACGGAACCTTTTTTTAGTTTTTGTGTTATTGGTTTAGCAATTTTTGCAAAGTTAGGGATAAATTTACGGTAGAAACCGCAAAGTCCTAAAAATGATTTTATTTCTTTATTAGTTTTAGGTAATGGGAATTTCTGTATGGCTTCTATTTTATTTGGGTTGGGTTTTATGCCTTCCGTAGTTACAATGTGTCCTAAGAACTCTGTTTCTCTTTTCATAAATTCACATTTGTCAAGTTGTAACTTTAGATTAGCTTCTTGTAATTTAGCAAATACTTTACGTAGAGATAACAAGTGTTCTTCCAATGAAGTGGAAAAAACTATTATATCGTCCATGTAAACTAAACAATCTTTGTAAATTAGGTCTTCTAATAGATTGTTAATACAACGTTGAAATGTTGCAGGTGCGTTCTTCAGTCCAAACGGCATTCGAGTGTACTCGTAATGTCCATTTTTTGTGGAAAAAGCTGTTTTTTGAATCGAGCTTTCATCCATTTGGATCTGATGAAAACCTTTTGCCAAATCTATGGTAGTGAAATATTGAGACCTACCTAGCTTATCTAGTATTTCATCCATGACAGGAATTGGGTATTTATCATCAATAGTAATTTCGTTTAGTTTGCGATAGTCGATTACTAATCTGAACTTTGTTTTACCAGAAGCATCGCTTTTTTTCGGTATTATCCAGATAGGGGAACAGTAGGGTGAGTTCGATTTTCGAACAATGCCTTGTTTAATCATTTCTTTGATTTGTACCTCGACTTCTTTGTCGTAGGCCTGGGGGTATTTATAAGGTTTCCTATAGATTGGGTCTTCATGTTTAGTTTTGATGACATGCTTTACAGTACTTGTGAAGGTCAAATTTTCACCTTCTCTGTATTGTATGTCCCTAAATTCTTGAAGAATTTTAGTAAGGGCATTTGACTCTTTTTTATTTAGATGGTCAAGCCTGAATTCATTTGATTCCCTTATCTCGTTTCCTATTGCATAATTTGTGGCTTCATCATCAGTGGATAATGATGGCGGTGAAACATTCACATAGTCGGGGTTGTCTTCTAGGCTACCTTCTCGTTCTGGTAGGTAGTCCATTAAGAAACTGTTGTTGTTTAAAACTACACTTCTTTTGCCAAGGTTTATTTGGGCGTTGGCGTCTTCTAGGAACCCTGTACCTAATATCATATCGTAATTTTCGGAAAAATTATGAATATAAAAAACTTGTTTAGTAGGGCAAAGCTTACTTGGTTTTAGAATTATGATTTTCTTTAGGGTTATTGTGCCGTTAATGGTATGTGTTTGTAAATTAGTAGTTTTAACCGGGAAATTAAAAATGTTTGCTCTTATGATGTTTATTGTAGACCCAGTGTCTATAACACATCGGAGCGGTATATTGTTTAAAACAATATTTATGAAGGAATTGTGTCTTCTTCTTCGTCCGAGGCATGTAGATGAAAATTTTCGGACGTATCCATTTTTGAATGCCCGCTGGTACTAGGTCTTTGCCTTTTTGTTGCCGGATTCGGAGCGGATGAAGAAACTGGATTTTGTTGATAGTTGGAGGAATAATTTAAAGGATTTTGTGTCTGTGCTTGGTTGAGTTTTTGCTTAAATTCTTGGAATAGGTATTCGAAAGGCTGGTCATGGCTGTTATTGTTTTTGTTCATATGTTGATTTTAATTTTGGCTAATTGATGTTTGATTATAATTTTGATTTTTATTTTGATTATTTGAAGTGTTGTTATAGTTTGGGCTGTACTGATTTTTATATTGGGTATTTTGAGTATTTTGGAATTTTGGGTGATCGGACCATGTACTGTCATAACAACCCTCCTGCTGTACAATTTGCTTTAATTTACTGACTGTTGTTATATCGAATCTGGCTAATTGCATGTAGAGTCTATCTGGGAGTTTTTTAATAATTACATTTTTTACTGTATCGTTCATTGCGTTTGTATAAATGTGATTATGTAGATCATTATTTTCTAAAGCTAGCTTATTTGTTATTACAAAGCATTTTGCTTCAAGTTCTTCTATGAACTTACGAACTGATCCATTGAATTGGGTGTTATATAGTCGTCTCAAAAGCTCTTCAAATGGTGTCTGGGTCTTGAACTCGGCGATTAGGGCTTCCTTCAATTCCGGCCATGTATTAGCTGCACTGAGCTGGGATACTCGTTGGGCGTCGCCTCCAATTTGCATTTCGATTGCACTGAAGAGTACGTGTGACTGACGGACGTCAGTTGATGGATATATTTGAAGTATGAACTCTATTCTTCTTATGAACGAGCTCAGTTCCAGTGTCGTACCGGTAAATGTTGGTACCTGTCGAATCTGACCAAGAGCCTGGCTCAGATGATTCTCGGAGAGTAGTTGCACTTGTTGTTGTGGTAGTGCCATTGTTGTTTCTCTTGTTTTTGTTGTTTGTTGATTTTATTTTATTTTTCACTCCTCGTAGCGGTCACGCTTTTTGTTTTGCGGGCTACACACTGTCTTTGGTTGATATGCAAAACCTGGGGCTTCAGTTACCCTTTAGTGGTCTTGTCTTTGCAGCACTTGTGTAATAATAATTTTTTCTTCTAGTAGCGGTCACACTATTATGGTGGGCTACCAAGTTGAAGCGGTTTTAATTATTAAGCACTGTATGACTGGCGGATAGTTACTTCTTGTAGCATTGATTAGCCACAAAGTTGAAGTTAAATCACACACGAAGGTTCTTTGTTGGTCACTATAAGTTTAGGACCACCGACTGCGCCAATAACGAGTTCGCGGTTGCAAGTTTTGAAAAAAATATAAGTTTTTATGTCAAGATAATAATACAACTTTGAATCGGAGTCAATTCACGTCTTAATGGTATAGTGGATGAATTAGAACTAAATCTGGAGTGTGAGTTGAACGCTTAGCAAACCCTTGGTCGACTTTGTTTATATGAGCTTGAAGGCTCTCCTCTCTATTCAAATGGGTTGCGCTCTTTAAGAGAGTTGCGCATGGAAAATTACCAGGATTTGTGCTGCGTAAGCTATTTGGTTGCTTAGTGGGAATGACGAATTTCGGCATCGGCGGATGTTTATGTCTATGAATCAATTGTTTATGTTAACGCGGCCGAAATTGTTATTGTCACCAAGAGCTTGGGATCTGACTTATGTGTTAGGGCAAATGGATTGGGTGGGTGTGATCAAGTGGTACATATGTACTGTGTGTGTGGTGTGTGTGTGTGACAAAGTGTTATACTATGGTACATATGCTACTATATGTATATATGTATATATGTATATATGTATATATGTATATATGTATATATGTATATATGTATATATGTATATATGTATATATGTATATATGTATATATATGTATATATGTATATATGTATATATGTATATATGTATATATGTATATATGTATATATGTATATATGTATATATGTATATATGTATATATGTATATATGTATATATGTATATATATGTATATATGTATATATGTATATATGTATATATGTATATATGTATATATGTATATATGTATATATGTATATATGTATATATGTATATATGTATATATGTATATATGTATATATGTATATATGTATATATGTATATATGTATATATGTATATATGTATATATGTATATATGTATATATGTATATATGTATATATGTATATATGTATATATGTATATATATGTATATATGTATATATGTATATATGTATATATGTATATATGTATATATGTATATATGTATATATGTATATATGTATATATATGTATATATGTATATATGTATATATGTATATATGTATATATGTATATATGTATATATGTATATATGTATATATATGTATATATGTATATATGTATATATGTATATATGTATATATGTATATATGTATATATGTATATATGTATATATGTATATATGTATATATGTATATATGTATATATGTATATATGTATATATGTATATATGTATATATGTATATATGTATATATGTATATATGTATATATGTATATATGTATATATGTATATATGTATATATGTATATATGTATATATGTATATATGTATATATGTATATATGTATATATGTATATATGTATATATGTATATATGTATATATGTATATATGTATATATGTATATATGTATATATGTATATATGTATATATGTATATATGTATATATGTATATATGTATATATGTATATATGTATATATGTATATATGTATATATGTATATATGTATATATGTATATATGTATATATGTATATATGTATATATGTATATATGTATATATGTATATATGTATATATGTATATATGTATATATGTATATATGTATATATGTATATATGTATATATGTATATATGTATATATGTATATATGTATATATGTATATATGTATATATGTATATATGTATATATGTATATATGTATATATGTATATATGTATATATGTATATATGTATATATGTATATATGTATATATGTATATATGTATATATGTATATATGTATATATGTATATATGTATATATGTATATATGTATATATGTATATATGTATATATGTATATATGTATATATGTATATATGTATATATGTATATATGTATATATGTATATATGTATATATGTATATATGTATATATGTATATATGTATATATGTATATATGTATATATGTATATATGTATATATGTATATATGTATATATGTATATATGTATATATGTATATATGTATATATGTATATATGTATATATGTATATATGTATATATGTATATATGTATATATGTATATATGTATATATGTATATATGTATATATGTATATATGTATATATGTATATATGTATCCAATGAACCGCCGGACGTCAGAACGCTGACTTCGCCCCCCCGCCTTGCCCACCAACTTGACGACGCATTCGACAGCCGCGCTGGCTACAATGTGCTGCGTCCGCAACCAACACTTTGTTGCTGGGAGCAGCGCAGCCGCCGGATATTGGGCAAGCAACCGCTGACGTAGCGTAATACACATTTCGGGCACTTGCCCACAGCCGCTGACATAGCGCGGCTTACGTTTCGGCCACTTACCCAGCAACTTCGCGGGGTCCACCCCCTCCCTACGCTGGCGGCAGAACGCTGCACTCAGCAAGGGAACCGGAGGGCTAGTGATAGCCAGCACCAAGGCCAGAAATCAGTCTTCTGCGGACACCAGATCGATACGCTTGCTGATATCCCAACTCTTCTTGTAATCCCTTAAGTTTGACTAATAAAGATTATAACGTTCTTTAAATCACCGCTGTTATTTGACTTCGGAGAATCCTGGGGAGTACAAGGCGACATTCCACAAAGATTCCAGAATGCTTCTGCTAGTGACTAGGTGAGCTATACTGTGACGAGAGCTCGTCACGGCACCCAGCAACCATGAGTTGCATAACTGGCGCCCGAACAGGGACAAAAAAAAAAAAAAAAAAACAAATGAAACAAACAAAAAAATAAAAAACAAAAAATAATACAAACGAAATGAAATGAAGTGAAACTAAAACAAAAAAAAGAATAAGTTGAAATGTGGAAAAATTAGAAAAATTAGAGTGACAGTGACGTGATGTGACAGTGAACAATCAAACGTTAAAAACGACCACCCGCCGCGGTGGGAATGCCCCTACAGTCTGTAGCGGGAACAACATTCTTCACGGGCGCAAAAAAGTCGTACATAAGAAAATGAAAAGACAACCCGCCACAGCGTTAATACTGTCTCCATCCAGGAGTGATATACGCGGGCGCAAAAGCGTCTTCATAAAAAAATAATAATAAAGGCCTATGTAATGACCCACTGCGGCGATTTGCTTACACTCGCTGTAACCTTTTCGCGAGTCCAATGTACATAGTGCCGAAGAAAAAAGGAATAAATAAAATTAAGAGATAAAATAATCACAAACTCTAACTAAAATATGTGGTAATCTGCTGGAGAGGCTGAGTGGTGTGGAAGCACCTGAGAAAGCTGCCCAGTAGATTGTGTGGCAACCGTACCATTAGTAGGCCAAGGCCAAAAAGGAAAAATACGGACCACCGCACCCAGTTCACTAAAATTCACTCGTCACTGTCCGAAAACCGAAACCACAAAAAAAAACTTAAACCACAAAAAAAGAAACCAAAAAAAAAAAAAAAAGAGAAAAAAAAGGCATGAAACTTAAACAAATATAAAATATAATAAACCATTGTCCACAATTACTATTTGAATTCTCTAAAAAGAAAAAAATCTTTATCTTTCCTCAGATTCTAAGAAGAATATAACATACAAGAACACGAAGCTCAACACGCATACATCAATTGTCAAGGGTGAGTTAAACCATATAGACATCCAAGTTACGCTTTTCTAAAGTAAAAAATATAAATCTAAATAGTGACTTTCTAAGATAAGAAATAAATAAAAAAAAAAAAAAAAACAAATAAAACAAACGAAATGAAATGAAATGAAATGAAAAAAAAACAAATTCTTGGTCTTGGCCTGTCCGATCCTATCCGCTTCCGATACCCCCACGCTCATAGTAATGGAAGAAATTAAAGAATCCCTTAAATTAAAGAATCCTCCTCTTCTTTTTCTATTGCTGAATAATTAAGTTCATGTTCATTGAGAGTACGGCTAGCGTAACAAACGGGTTTACGATCCTGTGATAATACAGCACCTAGAGCGACATTGCTTGCATCTGTGGTTAATGAGAATGTTTTTTCGAAATTTGGGTAAATTAATATTGGTTCGGACATAATTAAAAATTTTAATTTTTCGAAGGCTGATATATACTCGGTATCTTTAGAATTTATAACGGAACCTTTTTTTAGTTTTTGTGTTATTGGTTTAGCAATTTTTGCAAAGTTAGGGATAAATTTACGGTAGAAACCGCAAAGTCCTAAAAATGATTTTATTTCTTTATTAGTTTTAGGTAATGGGAATTTCTGTATGGCTTCTATTTTATTTGGGTTGGGTTTTATGCCTTCCGTAGTTACAATGTGTCCTAAGAACTCTGTTTCTCTTTTCATAAATTCACATTTGTCAAGTTGTAACTTTAGATTAGCTTCTTGTAATTTAGCAAATACTTTACGTAGAGATAACAAGTGTTCTTCCAATGAAGTGGAAAAAACTATTATATCGTCCATGTAAACTAAACAATCTTTGTAAATTAGGTCTTCTAATAGATTGTTAATACAACGTTGAAATGTTGCAGGTGCGTTCTTCAGTCCAAACGGCATTCGAGTGTACTCGTAATGTCCATTTTTTGTGGAAAAAGCTGTTTTTTGAATCGAGCTTTCATCCATTTGGATCTGATGAAAACCTTTTGCCAAATCTATGGTAGTGAAATATTGAGACCTACCTAGCTTATCTAGTATTTCATCCATGACAGGAATTGGGTATTTATCATCAATAGTAATTTCGTTTAGTTTGCGATAGTCGATTACTAATCTGAACTTTGTTTTACCAGAAGCATCGCTTTTTTTCGGTATTATCCAGATAGGGGAACAGTAGGGTGAGTTCGATTTTCGAACAATGCCTTGTTTAATCATTTCTTTGATTTGTACCTCGACTTCTTTGTCGTAGGCCTGGGGGTATTTATAAGGTTTCCTATAGATTGGGTCTTCATGTTTAGTTTTGATGACATGCTTTACAGTACTTGTGAAGGTCAAATTTTCACCTTCTCTGTATTGTATGTCCCTAAATTCTTGAAGAATTTTAGTAAGGGCATTTGACTCTTCTTTATTTAGATGGTCAAGCCTGAATTCATTTGATTCCCTTATCTCGTTTCCTATTGCATAATTTGTGGCTTCATCATCAGTGGATAATGATGGCGGTGAAACATTCACATAGTCGGGGTTGTCTTCTAGGCTACCTTCTCGTTCTGGTAGGTAGTCCATTAAGAAACTGTTGTTGTTTAAAACTACACTTCTTTTGCCAAGGTTTATTTGGGCGTTGGCGTCTTCTAGGAACCCTGTACCTAATATCATATCGTAATTTTCGGAAAAATTATGAATATAAAAAACTTGTTTAGTAGGGCAAAGCTTACTTGGTTTTAGAATTATGATTTTCTTTAGGGTTATTGTGCCGTTAATGGTATGTGTTTGTAAATTAGTAGTTTTAACCGGGAAATTAAAAATGTTTGCTCTTATGATGTTTATTGTAGACCCAGTGTCTATAACACATCGGAGCGGTATATTGTTTAAAACAATATTTATGAAGGAATTGTGTCTTCTTCTTCGTCCGAGGCATGTAGATGAAAATTTTCGGACGTATCCATTTTTGAATGCCCGCTGGTACTAGGTCTTTGCCTTTTTGTTGCCGGATTCGGAGCGGATGAAGAAACTGGATTTTGTTGATAGTTGGAGGAATAATTTAAAGGATTTTGTGTCTGTGCTTGGTTGAGTTTTTGCTTAAATTCTTGGAATAGGTATTCGAAAGGCTGGTCATGGCTGTTATTGTTTTTGTTCATATGTTGATTTTAATTTTGGCTAATTGATGTTTGATTATAATTTTGATTTTTATTTTGATTATTTGAAGTGTTGTTATAGTTTGGGCTGTACTGATTTTTATATTGGGTATTTTGAGTATTTTGGAATTTTGGGTGATCGGACCATGTACTGTCATAACAACCCTCCTGCTGTACAATTTGCTTTAATTTACTGACTGTTGTTATATCGAATCTGGCTAATTGCATGTAGAGTCTATCTGGGAGTTTTTTAATAATTACATTTTTTACTGTATCGTTCATTGCGTTTGTATAAATGTGATTATGTAGATCATTATTTTCTAAAGCTAGCTTATTTGTTATTACAAAGCATTTTGCTTCAAGTTCTTCTATGAACTTACGAACTGATCCATTGAATTGGGTGTTATATAGTCGTCTCAAAAGCTCTTCAAATGGTGTCTGGGTCTTGAACTCGGCGATTAGGGCTTCCTTCAATTCCGGCCATGTATTAGCTGCACTGAGCTGGGATACTCGTTGGGCGTCGCCTCCAATTTGCATTTCGATTGCACTGAAGAGTACGTGTGACTGACGGACGTCAGTTGATGGATATAGTTGAAGTATGAACTCTATTCTTCTTATGAACGAGCTCAGTTCCAGTGTCGTACCGGTAAATGTTGGTACCTGTCGAATCTGACCAAGAGCCTGGCTCAGATGATTCTCGGAGAGTAGTTGCACTTGTTGTTGTGGTAGTGCCATTGTTGTTTCTCTTGTTTTTGTTGTTTGTTGATTTTATTTTATTTTTCACTCCTCGTAGCGGTCACGCTTTTTGTTTTGCGGGCTACACACTGTCTTTGGTTGATATGCAAAACCTGGGGCTTCAGTTACCCTTTAGTGGTCTTGTCTTTGCAGCACTTGTGTAATAATAATTTTTTCTTCTAGTAGCGGTCACACTATTATGGTGGGCTACCAAGTTGAAGCGGTTTTAATTATTAAGCACTGTATGACTGGCGGATAGTTACTTCTTGTAGCATTGATTAGCCACAAAGTTGAAGTTAAATCACACACGAAGGTTCTTTGTTGGTCACTATAAGTTTAGGACCACCGACTGCGCCAATAACGAGTTCGCGGTTGCAAGTTTTGAAAAAAATATAAGTTTTTATGTCAAGATAATAATACAACTTTGAATCGGAGTCAATTCACGTCTTAATGGTATAGTGGATGAATTAGAACTAAATCTGGAGTGTGAGTTGAACGCTTAGCAAACCCTTGGTCGACTTTGTTTATATGAGCTTGAAGGCTCTCCTCTCTATTCAAATGGGTTGCGCTCTTTAAGAGAGTTGCGCATGGAAAATTACCAGGATTTGTGCTGCGTAAGCTATTTGGTTGCTTAGTGGGAATGACGAATTTCGGCATCGGCGGATGTTTATGTCTATGAATCAATTGTTTATGTTAACGCGGCCGAAATTGTTATTGTCACCAAGAGCTTGGGATCTGACTTATGTGTTAGGGCAAATGGATTGGGTGGGTGTGATCAAGTGGTACATATGTACTGTGTGTGTGGTGTGTGTGTGTGACAAAGTGTTATACTATGGTACATATGCTACTATATGTATATATGTATATATGTATATATGTATATATGTATATATGTATATATGTATATATGTATATATGTATATATGTATATATATGTATATATGTATATATGTATATATGTATATATGTATATATATGTATATATGTATATATGTATATATGTATATATGTATATATGTATATATGTATATATGTATATATGTATATATGTATATATATGTATATATGTATATATGTATATATGTATATATGTATATATATGTATATATGTATATATGTATATATGTATATATGTATATATGTATATATGTATATATATGTATATATGTATATATGTATATATGTATATATGTATATATGTATATATGTATATATGTATATATGTATATATGTATATATGTATATATGTATATATGTATATATGTATATATATGTATATATGTATATATGTATATATGTATATATGTATATATGTATATATGTATATATGTATATATGTATATATGTATATATGTATATATGTATATATGTATATATGTATATATGTATATATGTATATATGTATATATGTATATATGTATATATGTATATATGTATATATGTATATATGTATATATGTATATATGTATATATGTATATATGTATATATGTATATATGTATATATGTATATATGTATATATGTATATATGTATATATGTATATATGTATATATGTATATATATGTATATATGTATATATGTATATATGTATATATGTATATATGTATATGTATATATGTATATATGTATATATGTATATATGTATATATGTATATATGTATATATGTATATATGTATATATGTATATATGTATATATGTATATATGTATATATGTATATATGTATATATGTATATATGTATATATGTATATATGTATATATGTATATATGTATATATGTATATATGTATATATGTATATATGTATATATGTATATATGTATATATGTATATATGTATATATGTATATATGTATATATGTATATATGTATATATGTATATATGTATATATGTATATATGTATATATGTATATATGTATATATGTATATATGTATATATGTATATATGTATATATGTATATATGTATATATGTATATATGTATATATGTATATATGTATATATGTATATATGTATATATGTATATATGTATATATGTATATATGTATATATGTATATATGTATATATGTATATATGTATATATGTATATATGTATATATGTATATATGTATATATGTATATATGTATATATGTATATATGTATATATGTATATATGTATATATGTATATATGTATATATGTATATATGTATATATGTATATATGTATATATGTATATATGTATATATGTATATATGTATATATGTATATATGTATATATGTATATATGTATATATGTATATATGTATATATGTATATATGTATATATGTATATATGTATATATGTATATATGTATATATGTATATATGTATCCAATGAACCGCCGGACGTCAGAACGCTGACTTCGCCACCCCGCCTTGTCCACCAACTTGACGACGCATTCGACAGCCGCGCCGGCTACAATGTGCTGCGTCAGCAACCAACACTTTGTTGCTGGGAGCAGCGCAGCCGCCGGATATTGGGCAAGCAACCGCTGACGTAGCGTAATACACATTTCGGGCACTTGCCCACAGCCGCTGACATAGCGCGGCTTACGTTTCGGCCACTTACCCAGCAACTTCGCGGGGTCCACCCCCTCCCTACGCTGGCGGCAGAACGCTGCACTCAGCAAGGGAACCGGAGGGCTAGTGATAGCCAGCACCAAGGCCAGAAATCAGTCTTCTGCGGACACCAGATCGATACGCTTGCTGATATCCCAACTCTTCTTGTAATCCCTTAAGTTTGACTAATAAAGATTATAACGTTCTTTAAATCACCGCTGTTATTTGACTTCGGAGAATCCTGGGGAGTACAAGGCGACATTCCACAAAGATTCCAGAATGCTTCTGCTAGTGACTAGGTGAGCTATACTGTGACGAGAGCTCGTCACGGCACCCAGCAACCATGAGTTGCATAACTGGCGCCCGAACAGGGACAAAAAAAAAAAAAAAAAAAACAAATGAAACAAACAAAAAAATAAAAAACAAAAAATAATACAAACGAAATGAAATGAAGTGAAACTAAAACAAAAAAAAGAATAAGTTGAAATGTGGAAAAATTAGAAAAATTAGAGTGACAGTGACGTGATGTGACAGTGAACAATCAAACGTTAAAAACGACCACCCGCCGCGGTGGGAATGCCCCTACAGTCTGTAGCGGGAACAACATTCTTCACGGGCGCAAAAAAGTCGTACATAAGAAAATTAAAAGACAACCCGCCACAGCGTTAATACTGTCTCCATCCAGGAGTGATATACGCGGGCGCAAAAGCGTCTTCATAAAAAAATAATAATAAAGGCCTATGTAATGACCCACTGCGGCGATTTGCTTACACTCGCTGTAACCTTTTCGCGAGTCCAATGTACATAGTGCCGAAGAAAAAAGGAATAAATAAAATTAAGAGATAAAATAATCACAAACTCTAACTAAAATATGTGGTAATCTGCTGGAGAGGCTGAGTGGTGTGGAAGCACCTGAGAAAGCTGCCCAGTAGATTGTGTGGCAACCGTACCATTAGTAGGCCAAGGCCAAAAAGGAAAAATACGGACCACCGCACCCAGTTCACTAAAATTCACTCGTCACTGTCCGAAAACCGAAACCACAAAAAAAACTTAAACCACAAAAAAAGAAACCAAAAAAAAAAAAAAAAGAGAAAAAAAAGGCATGAAACTTAAACAAATATAAAATATAATAAACCATTGTCCACAATTACTATTTGAATTCTCTAAAAAGAAAAAAATCTTTATCTTTCCTCAGATTCTAAGAAGAATATAACATACAAGAACACGAAGCTCAACACGCATACATCAATTGTCAAGGGTGAGTGAAACCATATAGACATCCAAGTTACGCTTTTCTAAAGTAAAAAATATAAATCTAAATAGTGACTTTCTAAGATAAGAAATAAATAAAAAAAAAAAAAAAAAAAAACAAATAAAACAAACGAAATGAAATGAAATGAAATGAAAAAAAAAACAAATTCTTGGTCTTGGCCTGTCCGATCCTATCCGCTTCCGATACCCCCACGCTCATAGTAATGGAAGAAATTAAAGAATCCCTTAAATTAAAGAATCCTCCTTGCTCAGTTGACCGGGTTGCAGGACGATATGAAAAAGTTAAATGGTAGGATCAGTACGCTAGAGAAAACGAAAGTCGTAATCCGGTGGTCACGCCTCCAGTGCCATTGGCGCGTGCGCGCAATGAATACGAATTGAAGGAAGTCTTTACGCTTCCAGATTGCGTTAAGGAACTTCAAACATTCGAAGGTCAAGCCGAGAGATACGTTTCTTGGGTTAACCGTGCGCAGGCAATTCTAAACGATTACGAGGTTATCAAAGGGAGACCTCTGTTCCGCGCCATAGTCTGTCACATTATGCAAAAGATAAGAGGCGAGGCTGAGGAAGCTCTTGACTCTTATGGGGTTCAAGACGACGACTGGCCGGAAATCAAGAGAGTTCTGGCACTGCACTACGCGGACAAGCGCGATGTGCGTACGCTAGAATATCAGCTTGGCCAACTGACCCAGGGGAACAAAACTCTAGAGGAGTATTATTTGGAGGTGAATAAGCACCTTTCCCTTATCCTCAACGGATTGAAGTCTATGGGTTATCCAATGGAGGCAGTTAGGGCCCTCTCAGAACACTCGAGGGACAAGGCTCTTGACGTCTTTATCCGGGGAGTCGGCAATGATGCCTCGAGGCTACTGGTCATGCGCAGACCAAAAGATTTACAAGAAGCATACTTCTTTTGCAAGGAGTTACAGGCTGTTGCCCCGAGAGGGGGTCACTTTACCCAGTCCTCCGCGCCGGCGAGTTTCGTACCAAATACCCGGTTCTACCGGCCGCCAAACGCTCCTCGCTTTTCTTCCCCCTATCAGGGAAACAGTAGACCTTCATCAGGCTCGGGATATGGTGGGCCCCAAAACAATAACCGCTTCCAGGGCCCAAGACCAGCCATTAAAATGGAGTCGAACCGGTCGAGCCAATCCCACCGCTCAGATTATAGGTCCCACCAGAGCGAGGGTTCTGGAATAAAGCGAACATCGTCCGAATACCAGAACCCGTTCCAAAGGGCAGCAAAGCTATACCACATGGAACCCATACCCGACCCTTCTATTATAATTCCTGTTGAGCATAGCGAGATCCTTCCAACTGACCCCTACTACGATCAGCTCGGTACTGAGGACGCTTGGATGCCTCGCCAGGAGGCTATGGAAGAGAGGGACGATCCCGAAATGGGAACTGAGGGCCCAAATTTTATGACCGAGGCCTCTCCAGCGTCTCATATTTAGAATACGAAGGGAAAGATGGGGCTAAATTACAATTTCTGATCGATACCGGCGCAAACAAAAATTTAATCAGCCCCAGAATCGCCGCCGGGTCGACTGTCCTTCCTATTCCCTTCCGCGTTTAATCGGTTACGGGCTCTGTTACAAAAATGCGCTGCTTAGCCGGGAAGTTTTTTAAGAAATTAGGAAACAACTTGACCCTTACCTTCTTTGTCCTCCCCGGACTGAATACCTTCGATGGTATCATAGGGGACGACACACTCAAAGATCTAAAGGCCTTAGTAGACAGGAAGAACAACTGATTGGTTATATCCCCTGGGATAAAGATTCCCCTTCTTGCTAAAAGATCCCGGAAATTTACCTGTCATCATTCCAACATCATTGCTTAGAGAATTTTGCCTCGTTCAAAATACGAATAACGCAAAGGTTGGTGACAGATTTGTCGGATCCCGAGGAGGTCTGCGAAGTTACTGAAAAAGAACATCGCAGAGCTCACAGGGGTGCTAAGGAGGTGCGCCTGCAAATTTTGGAGAAATTTTATTTCCCTCAGATGGCCAGGATCAACTATCAGGGTCTGACTAACTTCAGGACAAAGGTCCTAGAGGATGTTAGAGGCCTAATGGAGTATAGGCTGAAGCTCACAAACGCGGCCCACAATAAGACCCGTTCTGAACCCGTGTCTTACGATCAAGGAGACAGGGTATTTGTCGCAAATAAACAAATTAAGACCAAAGAAAAGCCGCGTTTCAGGGTCGAAGAGGTTGCAGAGGATAGGAACGTAACAGTTAAAACCAAGACAGGCAAAATTTTTCATAAGTCCGATTTGCGGAAATAAACAAAAAAAAAGAAGAAAAAAATAAAAATAATAATAATAATAAAAAATAAAGAGATAAAAATAAAAAAGCGCTGGACAGTACATGTGTGTTTCACAAACCTTCTTTACACTCACACACCTTGTGCCCTTCCTTTACTACACATAACACTAAACACATAACACACAATAAGGAATCAAACACCTACCCCTAAAAAATTTTTTATTTTATTCCGCAAGCTACATCTTTTTAATTGCAAGCATCGTCGTGGCCCAAATGGTGGGAGCTGCGGACATTTTCAAGTATGAAGCTCCGGTTGTGCCGCTGCAGGAAGGCACAGTTTGGCGGGTCAACGGTCAATTCAAACTGGCGCATGTAATCGACTTGGCAAGGCTCGAGGCACTGGTTCAGGAGGTTCAACGCGAGGCTAAGCTACTAATGGATCCCAGGATTGAAGCGCTGGTAACACACTACCTGGAAGAATCGCGGGAAGGCCTGTCAAGACTGATGGGAACGCGGCGCGGACGTCGTTCACTGGACTGGATTGGGTCCGCATGGAAGTGGATTGCGGGTTCTCCGGACGCATCGGATTGGGACGCCATACTTCGTGCGCAGGAAAACGTCGTCAAAACGGCCGACCAGCAAGTAAGGATAAACGCTGGCCTGTTCGACGCCTCACATGAATCCCTGAGACAATTGAACGAAGTAGCTGCGAGGGTCAATGCCATCGATGGAGATGTACACACGGCAACGACGCTACTGCACAAGGCCTTGATCATCGATAGCCAGGTCGGCGAGCTGACCCAAGCTTGCCAACTGGCTAAGACAGGAATTGTAAACTCCCGCTTACTTGACCACGGGGAGGTACAAACAATTTTGACCGAGGTCAGGAACTTGCCGTACCAGAATACAGTAGAAGCACTGGAATTTTCCCGCCCGTCTGTGCTAACAAATGGAACGGCGCTGCTATACATTTTGTCTATGCCCAAGGTCGCCCCCAAGGACTACCGCCTTCTTCTTCTTCTTCCGGCAACGCATGGAGGGAAACAAGTCATGGTCAAACATGACAAAGTCGCCGTAACCACCGAAGAGACCTACGCCGTAGTAGACGACTGCCTCTCCATGGGGAACACAACTGTTTGCCCGGAGAAAAGTCTTCTAAAGCTAGACGAGGACGGATGCATCCCCAATCTGTTAAAGGGCGGTCAGGCTAAATGCGAACTTCTCAGGAACAACGAGGCGCGCATAGAACTGGTCGAAGATGGGACAATGTTCCTGTCTAATTTTAACGGGACGATGGAAGCCGGATCCAGGACCCACCAATTGGCCGGAACTTACATAGTCCAGTTCGCAAATGAGACGATCAGTGTGGCCGGAAGAACTTACACGAGCTACTCCTCGACGCACTTTACAGTCATGCCGGCAGTACTCACTTCTATAACTGATACGGGATACGCGCCTTCACTGCACTACGTCAACGCCTTTAATATTGAGAACCTGAAGAGACTCTCCGGTATGTCCGAGAAGGTCTCCTTCTCCTTCCTGGTGGAAGCATTGGTCGCCTTGGTTATCGGAGTGGCCCTATACACCGTATGGAGGAAGCTAACATCGACCAAGGGAATCCCGATCATAAGAGACGGCACATTGGACCTGGAGGCACAAGAAGCTAACAGGGCACCCAAAGCCCAATAATCTGCGGGACGCAGATCTTGAGGGGGGAGGAGTTATGAACCCTCTTCCCGCACCCTTTGCCTTACCCCCTCCCACCAGCCTGCCTCACACGCGCTCGCCTGACGATCACTCAACTCCCGCTGCGCCACTTGACGGTCAACCACTCCTAAGTGCATTCCGTGAGAACGCTGACTTCGCCCCCTCCCTCATCCATCAACACAACAGTGTATCCAATGAACCGCCGGACGTCAGAACGCTGACTTCGCCCCCCCGCCTTGCCCACCAACTTGACAACGCATTCGACAGCCGCGCTGGCTACAATGTGCTGCGTCCGCAACCAACACTTTGTTGCTGGGAGCAGCGCAGCCGCCGGATATTGGGCAAGCGACCGCTGACGTAGCGTAATACACATTTCGGGCACTTGCCCACAGCCGCTGACATAGCGCGGCTTACGTTTCGGCCACTTACCCAGCAACTTCGCGGGGTCCACCCCCTCCCTACGCTGGCGGCAGAACGCTGCACTCAGCAAGGGAACCGGAGGGCTAGTGATAGCCAGCACCAAGGCCAGAAATCAGTCTTCTGCGGACACCAGATCGATACGCTTGCTGATATCCCAACTCTTCTTGTAATCCCTTAAGTTTGACTAATAAAGATTATAACGTTCTTTAAATCACCGCTGTTATTTGACTTCGGAGAATCCTGGGGAGTACAAGGCGACATTCCACAAAGATTCCAGAATGCTTCTGCTAGTGACTAGGTGAGCTATACTGTGACGAGAGCTCGTCACGGCACCCAGCAACCATGAGTTGCATAACTGGCGCCCGAACAGGGACAAAAAAAAAAAAAAAAAAAACAAATGAAACAAACAAAAAAATAAAAAACAAAAAATAATACAAACGAAATGAAATGAAACTAAAACAAAAAAAAGAATAAGTTGAAATGTGGAAAAATTAGAAAAATTAGAGTGACAGTGACGTGATGTGACAGTGAACAATCAAACGTTAAAAACGACCACCCGCCGCGGTGGGAATGCCCCTACAGTCTGTAGCGGGAACAACATTCTTCACGGGCGCAAAAAAGTCGTACATAAGAAAATGAAAAGACCACCCGCCACAGCGTTAATACTGTCTCCATCCAGGAGTGATATACGCGGGCGCAAAAGCGTCTTCATAAAAAAATAATAATAAAGGCCTATGTAATGACCCACTGCGGCGATTTGCTTACACTCGCTGTAACCTATTCGCGAGTGCAATGTACATAGTGCCGAAGAAAAAAGGAATAAATAAAATTAAAAGATAAAATAATCACAAACTCTAACTAAAATATGTGGTAATCTGCTGGAGAGGCTGAGTGGTGTGGAAGCACCCGAGAAAGCTGCCCAGTAGATTGTGTGGCAACCGTACCATTAGTAGGCCAAGGCCAAAAAGGAAGAATACGGACCACCGCACCCAGTTCACTAAAATTCACTCGTCACTGTCCGAAAACCGAAACCACAAAAAAAACTTAAACCACAAAAAAAGAAACCAAAAAAAAAAAAAAAAGAGAAAAAAAAGGCATGAAACTTAAACAAATATAAAATATAATAAACCATTGTCCACAATTACTATTTGAATTCTCTAAAAAGAAAAAAATCTTTATCTTTCCTCAGATTCTAAGAAGAATATAACATACAAGAACACGAAGCTCAACACGCATACATCAATTGTCAAGGGTGAGTGAAACCATATAGACATCCAAGTTACGCTTTTCTAAAGTAAAAAATATAAATCAAAATAGTGACTTCCTAAGATAAGAAATAAATAAAAAAAAAAAAAAAAAAAAAAAACAAATAAAACAAACGAAATGAAATGAAATGAAATGAAAAAAAAACAAATTCTTGGTCTTGGCCTGTCCGATCCTATCCGCTTCCGATACCCCCACGCTCATAGTAATGGAAGAAATTAAAGAATCCCTTAAATTAAAGAATCCTCCTTGCTCAGTTGACCGGGTTGCAGGACGATATGAAAAAGTTAAATGGTAGGATCAGTACGCTAGAGAAAACGAAAGTCGTAATCCGGTGGTCACGCCTCCAGTGCCATTGGCGCGTGCGCGCAATGAATACGAATTGAAGGAAGTCTTTACGCTTCCAGATTGCGTTAAGGAACTTCAAACATTCGAAGGTCAAGCCGAGAGATACGTTTCTTGGGTTAACCGTGCGCAGGCAATTCTAAACGATTACGAGGTTATCAAAGGGAGACCTCTGTTCCGCGCCATAGTCTGTCACATTATGCAAAAGATAAGAGGCGAGGCTGAGGAAGCTCTTGACTCTTATGGGGTTCAAGACGACGACTGGCCGGAAATCAAGAGAGTTCTGGCACTGCACTACGCGGACAAGCGCGATGTGCGTACGCTAGAATATCAGCTTGGCCAACTGACCCAGGGGAACAAAACTCTAGAGGAGTATTATTTGGAGGTGAATAAGCACCTTTCCCTTATCCTCAACGGATTGAAGGCTATGGGTTATCCAATGGAGGCAGTTAGGGCCCTCTCAGAACACTCGAGGGACAAGGCTCTTGACGTCTTTATCCGGGGAGTCGGCAATGATGCCTCGAGGCTACTGGTCATGCGCAGACCAAAAGATTTACAAGAAGCATACTTCTTTTGCAAGGAGTTACAGGCTGTTGCCCCGAGAGGGGGTCACTTTACCCAGTCCTCCGCGCCGGCGAGTTTCGTACCAAATACCCGGTTCTACCGGCCGCCAAACGCTCCTCGCTTTTCTTCCCCCTATCAGGGAAACAGTAGACCTTCATCAGGCTCGGGATATGGTGGGCCCCAAAACAATAACCGCTTCCAGGGCCCAAGACCAGCCATTAAAATGGAGTCGAACCGGTCGGGCCAATCCCACCGCTCAGATTATAGGTCCCACCAGAGCGAGGGTTCTGGAATAAAGCGAACATCGTCCGAATACCAGAACCCGTTCCAAAGGGCAGCAAAGCTATACCACATGGAACCCATACCCGACCCTTCTATTATAATTCCTGTTGAGCATAGCGAGATCCTTCCAACTGACCCCTACTACGATCAGCTCGGTACTGAGGACGCTTGGATGCCTCGCCAGGAGGCTATGGAAGAGAGGGACGATCCCGAAATGGGAACTGAGGGCCCAAATTTTATGACCGAGGCCTCTCCAGCGTCTCATATTTAGAATACGAAGGGAAAGATGGGGCTAAATTACAATTTCTGATCGATACCGGCGCAAACAAAAATTTAATCAGCCCCAGAATCGCCGCCGGGTCGACTGTCCTTCCTATTCCCTTCCGCGTTTAATCGGTTACGGGCTCTGTTACAAAAATGCGCTGCTTAGCCGGGAAGTTTTTTAAGAAATTAGGAAACAACTTGACCCTTACCTTCTTTGTCCTCCCCGGACTGAATACCTTCGATGGTATCATAGGGGACGACACACTCAAAGATCTAAAGGCCTTAGTAGACAGGAAGAACAACTGATTGGTTATATCCCCTGGGATAAAGATTCCCCTTCTTGCTAAAAGATCCCGGAAATTTACCTGTCATCATTCCAACATCATTGCTTAGAGAATTTTGCCTCGTTCAAAATACGAATAACGCAAAGGTTGGTGACAGATTTGTCGGATCCCGAGGAGGTCTGCGAAGTTACTGAAAAAGAACATCGCAGAGCTCACAGGGGTGCTAAGGAGGTGCGCCTGCAAATTTTGGAGAAATTTTATTTCCCTCAGATGGCCAGGATCAACTATCAGGGTCTGACTAACTTCAGGACAAAGGTCCTAGAGGATGTTAGAGGCCTAATGGAGTATAGGCTGAAGCTCACAAACGCGGCCCACAATAAGACCCGTTCTGAACCCGTGTCTTACGATCAAGGAGACAGGGTATTTGTCGCAAATAAACAAATTAAGACCAAAGAAAAGCCGCGTTTCAGGGTCGAAGAGGTTGCAGAGGATAGGAACGTAACAGTTAAAACCAAGACAGGCAAAATTTTTCATAAGTCCGATTTGCGGAAATAAACAAAAAAAAAGAAGAAAAAAATAAAAATAATAATAATAATAAAAAATAAAGAGATAAAAATAAAAAAGCGCTGGACAGTACATGTGTGTTTCACAAACCTTCTTTACACTCACACACCTTGTGCCCTTCCTTTACTACACATAACACTAAACACATAACACACAATAAGGAATCAAACACCTACCCCTAAAAAATTTTTTATTTTATTCCGCAAGCTACATCTTTTTAATTGCAAGCATCGTCGTGGCCCAAATGGTGGGAGCTGCGGACATTTTCAAGTATGAAGCTCCGGTTGTGCCGCTGCAGGAAGGCACAGTTTGGCGGGTCAACGGTCAATTCAAACTGGCGCATGTAATCGACTTGGCAAGGCTCGAGGCACTGGTTCAGGAGGTTCAACGCGAGGCTAAGCTACTAATGGATCCCAGGATTGAAGCGCTGGTAACACACTACCTGGAAGAATCGCGGGAAGGCCTGTCAAGACTGATGGGAACGCGGCGCGGACGTCGTTCACTGGACTGGATTGGGTCCGCATGGAAGTGGATTGCGGGTTCTCCGGACGCATCGGATTGGGACGCCATACTTCGTGCGCAGGAAAACGTCGTCAAAACGGCCGACCAGCAAGTAAGGATAAACGCTGGCCTGTTCGACGCCTCACATGAATCCCTGAGACAATTGAACGAAGTAGCTGCGAGGGTCAATGCCATCGATGGAGATGTACACACGGCAACGACGCTACTGCACAAGGCCTTGATCATCGATAGCCAGGTCGGCGAGCTGACCCAAGCTTGCCAACTGGCTAAGACAGGAATTGTAAACTCCCGCTTACTTGACCACGGGGAGGTACAAACAATTTTGACCGAGGTCAGGAACTTGCCGTACCAGAATACAGTAGAAGCACTGGAATTTTCCCGCCCGTCTGTGCTAACAAATGGAACGGCGCTGCTATACATTTTGTCTATGCCCAAGGTAGCTCCCATGGACTACCGCCTTCTTCTTCTTCTTCCGGCAACGCATGGAGGGAAACAAGTCATGGTCAAACATGACAAAGTCGCCGTAACCACCGAAGAGACCTACGCCGTAGTAGACGACTGCCTCTCCATGGGGAACACAACTGTTTGCCCGGAGAAAAGTCTTCTAAAGCTAGACGAGGACGGATGCATCCCCAATCTGTTAAAGGGCGGTCAGGCTAAATGCGAACTTCTCAGGAACAACGAGGCGCGCATAGAACTGGTCGAAGATGGGACAATGTTCCTGTCTAATTTTAACGGGACGATGGAAGCCGGATCCAGGACCCACCAATTGGCCGGAACTTACATAGTCCAGTTCGCAAATGAGACGATCAGTGTGGCCGGAAGAACTTACACGAGCTACTCCTCGACGCACTTTACAGTCATGCCGGCAGTACTCACTTCTATAACTGATACGGGATACGCGCCTTCACTGCACTACGTCAACGCCTTTAATATTGAGAACCTGAAGAGACTCTCCGGTATGTCCGAGAAGGTCTCCTTCTCCTTCCTGGTGGAAGCATTGGTCGCCTTGGTTATCGGAGTGGCCCTATACACCGTATGGAGGAAGCTAACATTGACCAAGGGAATCCCGATCATAAGAGACGGCACATTGGACCTGGAGGCACAAGAAGCTAACAGGGCACCCAAAGCCCAATAATCTGCGGGACGCAGATCTTGAGGGGGGAGGAGTTATGAACCCTCTTCCCGCACCCTTTGCCTTACCCCCTCCCACCAGCCTGCCTCACACGCGCTCGCCTGACGATCACTCAACTCCCGCTGCGCCACTTGACGGTCAACCACTCCTAAGTGCATTCCGTGAGAACGCTGACTTCGCCCCCTCCCTCATCCATCAACACAACAGTGTATCCAATGAACCGCCGGACGTCAGAACGCTGACTTCGCCCCCCCGCCTTGCCCACCAACTTGACGACGCATTCGACAGCCGCGCTGGCTACAATGTGCGGCGTCCGCAACCAACACTTTGTTGCTGGGAGCAGCGCAGCCGCCGGATATTGGGCAAGCGACCGCTGACGTAGCGTAATACACATTTCGGGCACTTGCCCACAGCCGCTGACATAGCGCGGCTTACGTTTCGGCCACTTACCCAGCAACTTCGCGGGGTCGACCCCCTCCCTACGCTGGCGGCAGAACGCTGCACTCAGCAAGGGAACCGGAGGGCTAGAGATAGCCAGCACCAAGGCCAGAAATCAGTCTTCTGCGGACACCAGATCGATACGCTTGCTGATATCCCAACTCTTCTTGTAATCCCTTAAGTTTGACTAATAAAGATTATAACGTTCTTTAAATCACCGCTGTTATTTGACTTCGGAGAATCCTGGGGAGTACAAGGCGACATTCCACAAAGATTCCAGAATGCTTCTGCTAGTGACTAGGTGAGCTATACTGTGACGAGAGCTCGTATGTATATATGTATATATGTATATATGTATATATGTATATATGTATATATGTATATATGTATATATGTATATATGTATATATGTATATATGTATATATGTATATATGTATATATGTATATATGTATATATGTATATATGTATATATGTATATATGTATATATGTATATATGTATATATGTATATATGTATATATGTATATATGTATATATGTATATATGTATATATGTATATATGTATATATGTATATATGTATATATGTATATATGTATATATGTATATATGTATATATGTATATATGTATATATGTATATATGTATATATGTATATATGTATATATGTATATATGTATATATGTATATATGTATATATGTATATATGTATATATGTATATATGTATATATGTATATATGTATATATGTATATATGTATATATGTATATATGTATATATGTATATATGTATATATGTATATATGTATATATGTATATATGTATATATGTATATATGTATATATGTATATATGTATATATGTATATATGTATATATGTATATATGTATATATGTATATATGTATATATGTATATATGTATATATGTATATATGTATATATGTATATATGTATATATGTATATATCTATATATGTATATATGTATATATGTATATATGTATATATGTATATATGTATATATGTATATATGTATATATGTATATATCTATATATCTATATATGTATATATGTATATATGTATATATGTATATATGTATATATGTATATATGTATATATGTATATATGTATATATGTATATATGTATATATGTATATATGTATATATGTATATATGTATATATGTATATATGTATATATGTATATATGTATATATGTATATATGTATAGATGTATAGATGTATATATGTATATATGTATATATGTATATATGTATAGATGTATATATGTATATATGTATATATGTATATATGTATAGATGTATAGATGTATATATGTATATATGTATATATGTATATATGTATAGATGTATAGATGTATATATGTATATATGTATAGATGTATAGATGTATATATGTATATATGTATATATGTATATATGTATATATGTATATATGTATATATGTATATATGTATATATGTATATATGTATATATGTATATATGTATATATGTATATATGTATATATGTATATATGTATATATGTATATATGTATATATGTATATATGTATATATGTATATATGTATATATGTATATATGTATATATGTATATATGTATATATGTATATATGTATAGTAGCATATGTACCATAGTATAACACTTTGTCACACACACACACCACACACACAGTACATATGTACCACTTGATCACACCCACCCAATCCATTTGCCCTAACACATAAGTCAGATCCCAAGCTCTTGGTGACAATAACAATTTCGGCCGCGTTAACATAAACAATTGATTCATAGACATAAACATCCGCCGATGCCGAAATTCGTCATTCCCACTAAGCAACCAAATAGCTTACGCAGCACAAATCCTGGTAATTTTCCATGCGCAACTCTCTTAAAGAGCGCAACCCATTTGAATAGAGAGGAGAGCCTTCAAGCTCATATAAACAAAGTCGACCAAGGGTTTGCTAAGCGTTCAACTCACACTCCAGATTTAGTTCTAATTCATCCACTATACCATTAAGACGTGAATTGACTCCGATTCAAAGTTGTATCATTATCTTGAAATAAAAACTTATATTTTTTTCAAAACTTGCAACCGCGAACTCGTTATTGGCGCAGTCGGTGGTCCTAAACTTATAGTGACCAACAAAGAACCTTCGTGTGTGATTTAACTTCAACTTTGTGGCTAATCAATGCTACAAGAAGTAACTATCCGCCAGTCATACAGTGCTTAATAATTAAAACCGCTTCAACTTGGTAGCCCACCATAATAGTGTGACCGCTACTAGAAGAAAAAATTATTATTACATAAGTGCTGCAAAGACAAGACCACTAAAGGGTAACTGAAGCCCCAGGTTTTGCATATCAACCAAAGACAGTGTGTAGCCCGCAAAACAAAAAGCGTGACCGCTACGAGGAGTGAAAAATAAAATAAAATCAACAAACAACAAAAACAAGAGAAACAACAATGGCACTACCACAACAACAAGTGCAACTACTCTCCGAGAATCATCTGAGCCAGGCTCTTGGTCAGATTCGACAGGTACCAACATTTACCGGTACGACACTGGAACTGAGCTCGTTCATAAGAAGAATAGAGTTCATACTTCAACTATATCCATCAACTGACGTCCGTCAGTCACACGTACTCTTCAGTGCAATCGAAATGCAAATTGGAGGCGACGCCCAACGAGTATCCCAGCTCAGTGCAGCTAATACATGGCCGGAATTGAAGGAAGCCCTAATCGCCGAGTTCAAGACCCAGACACCATTTGAAGAGCTTTTGAGACGACTATATAACACCCAATTCAATGGATCAGTTCGTAAGTTCATAGAAGAACTTGAAGCAAAATGCTTTGTAATAACAAATAAGCTAGCTTTAGAAAATAATGATCTACATAATCACATTTATACAAACGCAATGAACGATACAGTAAAAAATGTAATTATTAAAAAACTCCCAGATAGACTCTACATGCAATTAGCCAGATTCGATATAACAACAGTCAGTAAATTAAAGCAAATTGTACAGCAGGAGGGTTGTTATGACAGTACATGGTCCGATCACCCAAAATCCCAAAATACTCAAAATACCCAATATAAAAATCAGTACAGCCCAAACTATAACAACACTTCAAATAATCAAAATAAAAATCAAAATTATAATCAAACATCAATTAGCCAAAATAAAAATCAACATATGAACAAAAACAATAACAGCCATGACCAGCCTTTCGAATACCTATTCCAAGAATTTAAGCAAAAACTCAACCAAGCACAGACACAAAATCCTTTAAATTATTCCTCCAACTATCAACAAAATCCAGTTTCTTCATCCGCTCCGAATCCGGCAACAAAAAGGCAAAGACCTAGTACCAGCGGGCATTCAAAAATGGATACGTCCGAAAATCTTCATCTACATGCCTCGGACGAAGAAGAAGACACAATTCCTTCATAAATATTGTTTTAAACAATATACCGCTCCGATGTGTTATAGACACTGGGTCTACAATAAACATCATAAGAGCAAACATTTTTAATTTCCCGGTTAAAACTACTAATTTACAAACACACACCATTAACGGCACAATAACCCTAAAGAAAATCATAATTCTAAAACCAAGTAAGCTTTGCCCTACTAAACAAGTTTTTTATATTCATAATTTTTCCGAAAATTACGATATGATATTAGGTACAGGGTTCCTAGAAGACGCCAACGCCCAAATAAACCTTGGCAAAAGAAGTGTAGTTTTAAACAACAACAGTTTCTTAATGGACTACCTACCAGAACGAGAAGGTAGCCTAGAAGACAACCCCGACTATGTGAATGTTTCACCGCCATCATTATCCACTGATGATGAAGCCACAAATTATGCAATAGGAAACGAGATAAGGGAATCAAATGAATTCAGGCTTGACCATCTAAATAAAGAAGAGTCAAATGCCCTTACTAAAATTCTTCAAGAATTTAGGGACATACAATACAGAGAAGGTGAAAATTTGACCTTCACAAGTACTGTAAAGCATGTCATCAAAACTAAACATGAAGACCCAATCTATAGGAAACCTTATAAATACCCCCAGGCCTACGACAAAGAAGTCGAGGTACAAGTCAAAGAAATGATTAAACAAGGCATTGTTCGAAAATCGAACTCACCCTACTGTTCCCCTATCTGGATAATACCGAAAAAAAGCGATGCTTCTGGTAAAACAAAGTTCAGATTAGTAATCGACTATCGCAAACTAAACGAAATTACTATTGATGATAAATACCCAATTCCTGTCATGGATGAAATACTAGATAAGCTAGGTAGGTCTCAATATTTCACTACCATAGATTTAGCAAAAGGTTTTCATCAGATCCAAATGGATGAAAGCTCGATTCAAAAAACAGCTTTTTCCACAAAAAATGGACATTACGAGTACACTCGAATGCCGTTTGGACTGAAGAACGCACCTGCAACATTTCAACGTTGTATTAACAATCTATTAGAAGACCTAATTTACAAAGATTGTTTAGTTTACATGGACGATATAATAGTGTTTTCCACTTCATTGGAAGAACACTTGTTATCTCTACGTAAAGTATTTGCTAAATTACAAGAAGCTAATCTAAAGTTACAACTTGACAAATGTGAATTTATGAAAAGAGAAACAGAGTTCTTAGGACACATTGTAACTACGGAAGGCATAAAACCCAACCCAAATAAAATAGAAGCCATACAGAAATTCCCATTACCTAAAACTAATAAAGAAATAAAATCATTTTTAGGACTTTGCGGTTTCTACCGTAAATTTATCCCTAACTTTGCAAAAATTGCTAAACCAATAACACAAAAACTAAAAAAAGGTTCCGTTATAAATTCTAAAGATACCGAGTATATATCAGCCTTCGAAAAATTAAAATTTTTAATTATGTCCGAACCAATATTAATTTACCCAAATTTCGAAAAAACATTCTCATTAACCACAGATGCAAGCAATGTCGCTCTAGGTGCTGTATTATCACAGGATCGTAAACCCGTTTGTTACGCTAGCCGTACTCTCAATGAACATGAACTTAATTATTCAGCAATAGAAAAAGAACTTTTAGCTATTGTTTGGGCCACTAAATACTTCAGGTCCTATCTTTTTGGTCATAAATTCCAGATTCTTAGTGATCATCAACCTTTAGTTTGGCTCGATAATATCAAGGAACCAAACATGAAACTCCAAAGATGGAAAATCAGACTAAATGAGTTTGATTACCATATAAAATATGTACCAGGAAAAGAAAACCATGTCGCCGACGCACTTTCACGTGTAAAAATAGAAAACTTCTACGGCGAATCTCCCACTTCAGCCGCTACCGTACATAGTAGCCATGAAGATAACCAAAATTACATTTCCTTTACGGAAAGACCAATAAACTACTATAATAGACAAATAGAATTTGTCAAAGACGACAATAACAATACAGATATAAGAAAATATTTTCATAAAACAAAACTAAAAATCCATTATAAAGAAATGACAAGCGCATATGCAAAAGAATTAATAAAAGAATATTTGTGTACAAAAAATAGCGTAATTTATTTTCATAATGAAATAGATTTCCTTACATTTCAAAACGCCTTCTTAGAAATTGTCAGTCCGAACAACATAACTAAAGTTATGAGAGCAACCAGTAAATTAATAGATATTGAAACATATTCAGAATTTAAAGGAGTAATAATAAAAACCCACAGAGAACTCTTACATCCAGGTATAGAAAAACAAACCAAAATTTTTAAAGAAAAATATTACTACCCAGACTATCAAAAGTTAATACAGAACATTATCAACGAATGTGAAGTGTGTAACATGTGCAAAACAGAACATAGAGACACTAAATTAAATTACGAGTTAACGCCAGAAATTTTCAATCCTAGAGAAAAATATGTTATCGATTTTTATTTAATCGATAATAAAACATTCCTGTCATGTATTGACGTTTATTCCAAATATGCCGCCTTAATTGAAGTCAGCTCTAGGGATTGGCTCGAAGCAAAAAGGGCTCTACTTAAAATTTTTAATGAAATGGGAAAACCGTCCGAAATAAAAGCCGATAAAGACTCAGCATTTATGTGTGCTGCATTACATTTATGGCTAAAGTCCGAAAATGTTCACATTAACGTCACAACAAGTAAAAATGGAATTTCAGACATTGAGAGATTTCATAAAACTGTCAACGAAAAGTTAAGAATTATAAGCACTGAGTCCGACCCAGAGAATAAAATAACAAAATTTGAAACCCTACTCTATGTTTATAACCATAAAATTAAACATAATACAACAGGTAAAACACCAGCAGATATTTTTATATATGCAGGAACACCTGCACATGACACCCAGCAAGAGAAAATTAATAAAATAAATAAATTAAACGAAAATAGACATAGTTATGAAGTAGATACCAGATATAGACAAGCACCATTAGTAAAATCAAAGACAACAAACCCATATAAAAAGACAGGAGAAATTACACAGATTGACGAAAAACATTATGAAGAGAAAAACAGAGGCAGGAAAATAACCCACTATAAATCAAAATATAAAAAGAAAAAGAAAATTAATGAAACTAAATATAACAATAATTCCAGCACAACCCAAAACGACCAAGGCAATCCAACATAATTACACAATTTTGATGATCCTTTGCTATTTTCTATTATGTTTTATCCAACATGTCCAAGGACAAAATCTTGAAGTTAACCCAATTCAAGCCAAAAATGGCTACCTTATATTTAATACTGGATCAATAAGTTTACCAATCAATTACGAGTATCACTACTTATCTGTAAATATTACAAAAATAGAACAAACATATGATAACTTAGTAAAACAATCAGAAGAATATGAAACTTTATCCCAAGTTCAATATTTAGCAGAGAAATTAAAAAGAGAAATGAATGGCATTAGAATAGCAAAGCGCAGCAAACGCGGCTTAGCTAATTTTATGGGCACAATTTATAAATACCTTTTTGGAACCTTAGATCAAGCAGATAAAGAAGAGCTAGAATATAAAATTCAAAATTTGTCCGAAAACAGCGTCCAAGCTAATGAACTCAACGAAGTCATAAAAACAGTAAATGAAGGCATAACATTAATAAATTTATTAAGTGCATTACATGAAAGCGATCAAAGATTAAACATTTTATTATTTAATTTACAACAGTTTACTGAGTATGTAGAAGATATTGAACTTGGAATGCAGTTAACAAGACTTGGCATTTTTAATCCTAAATTACTAAAACATGATTATCTAACAAATATAAACTCAGAAAAACTTCTACATATTAAAACTTCCACTTGGCTGAAAACGGATACAAATGAAATTCTAATATTTTCCCATATTCCAAAAGAAATAATTAAGACCCCAATCTTTACAATAATTCCATATCCAGATAATAATCAAAACATCTTAATAGAAAATGTACAAAATAAATTTTATGTTCAAAATAATCAAACTTATTTGGCATCTACAAAAACTTTAATAATAAACAAATGCTTAACGGGCATACTTAACCAATTTAATACAGAATGCAGATATGTAAAAACTCATAAAGAGTTTGAAATCAATTATGTCGAACCTAATATAATATTAACTTGGAACTTACCAAAAACCATACTTAACCAAAATTGCATAAATAGAGATATAATAATAGAGGGAGACAACATAATAAAAGCTTTTAACTGTTCCATACAAATCGAAGACATCTCAATATCAAACACTATGTTAGATTACACACAAACGATTTATGTTAACAACAATATCACTAAGTTAAAAGCCCTTTCTTATATACAAGCTAAAGAAATTTTTGAAATCCACAATAAAACAAACAATAAATTTCAAATAATTACATTTACTATTTTAATAGTTTTAGTTGTCATAATAATATTCTATTATATCTACAAATATAAGAATATACCTAAGAAAATTATAATCAAATTCAAAAGACAAGTACCCACTCCTATTGCATCAAATATTATAAACAATGATGTAACAGAAATAGAAAATAATGTAAATCCTGTCTTGTATCCTAAATTATCCGCCTGAGGACAGGCTAATTTCTTAAGGATGGGGAAGTAGCATATGTACCATAGTATAACACTTTGTCACACACACACACCACACACACAGTACATATGTACCACTTGATCACACCCACCCAATCCATTTGCCCTAACACATAAGTCAGATCCCAAGCTCTTGGTGACAATAACAATTTCGGCCGCGTTAACATAAACAATTGATTCATAGACATAAACATCCGCCGATGCCGAAATTCGTCATTCCCACTAAGCAACCAAATAGCTTACGCAGCACAAATCCTGGTAATTTTCCATGCGCAACTCTCTTAAAGAGCGCAACCCATTTGAATAGAGAGGAGAGCCTTCAAGCTCATATAAACAAAGTCGACCAAGGGTTTGCTAAGCGTTCAACTCACACTCCAGATTTAGTTCTAATTCATCCACTATACCATTAAGACGTGAATTGACTCCGATTCAAAGTTGTATCATTATCTTGAAATAAAAACTTATATTTTTTTCAAAACTTGCAACCGCGAACTCGTTATTGTATATATGTATATATGTATATATGTATATATGTATATATGTATATATGTATATATGTATATATGTATATATGTATATATGTATATATGTATATATGTATATATGTATATATGTATATATGTATATATGTATATATGTATATATGTATATATGTATATATGTATATATGTATATATGTATATATGTATATATGTATATATGTATATATGTATATATGTATATATGTATATATGTATATATGTATATATGTATATATGTATATATGTATATATGTATATATGTATATATGTATATATGTATATATGTATATATGTATATATGTATATATGTATATATGTATATATGTATATATGTATATATGTATATATGTATATATGTATATATGTATATATGTATATATGTATATATGTATATATGTATATATGTATATATGTATATATGTATATATGTATATATGTATATATGTATATATGTATATATGTATATATGTATATATGTATATATGTATATATGTATATATGTATATATGTATATATGTATATATGTATATATGTATATATGTATATATGTATATATGTATATATGTATATATGTATATATGTATATATGTATATATGTATATATGTATATATGTATATATGTATATATGTATATATGTATATATGTATATATGTATATATGTATATATGTATATATGTATATATGTATATATGTATAATTAAATAATTGCAATACTCATATGTAAAAAAAATATAATTTTATTTTACTGAATGATTGCAATATTTTTACTTAAGAAGAACACCGACCGATTATAATTAGGTCTCAAACTGAACTCTGTTAATTACTCTGATTTGATTGACGTTCAAGGCTCGGTTTCGAGCTTTTCTAATATGGACTTTAGACTTTAGGGTTCTGGTCAAATGAAGAGAGAAAGCTTTGGAGTTGCTGACTTTAATAGTCTTTGCATTTCTCTTGGATTCAAGTGCATTCGCTCTTGGATACAAGTGCTCTTAGATTCTTATAATTTTGTTTATTGAAATCTAATACTTCTGTTTTTCGGGATTGCGAGTCCGAGCTTTGAACGTGGGAACGCAACGATGATGCGAGGGCTTAAGCATAGATTGTTTAAATTAGACAACGGATGTTTAGTCTACCAGTGGGTGACTTATCAGGTATCTGGTATCTGTTGGGTACATCCAGAGTTGTGTTAGGTGTGTGGGTGTGTTTGGGTGTACATGTTGTATATGTATTAGTGTGTAGGCATGTGCTTAAGTCTTAGGGACTTATGGATATGTCACTCCCCCAATCATTGAATTTGGCCAGTCCTCAGGTCGTTAAATTTGGATATATCATAACATTGTTTTCTGGTTGAATATTTTCCTAGACATTAGTTTCAAGGTGCGGATGTTCTTCTTTTTGTTTACAATATTTGACAATAATTTTCTTAGGTATATTTTTAAACTTATATGCTAAATACAGAGTCATACTAATTATCATGATGACAAAAGTTGTAATGCATATAATTTGGAAAAAGTTGTAGTGTTTTACATGCAATTTTATTATTTCTTTTGTTTCTAAGTGACTTATTGGTTCTAAGCGTGTAACATTGTTGGTGATATAAATCGTTTGTGTAAAATCTGCTACATTATTAGAAATTATGAATTCATCTAATTGCATGGTACAATTTTTAATTTTAATGAATTTGTTTCCTGATATTAATATTTTGTTGTTTGTACAATCTTGGTTGACAACTGTTTAAGGAATATTCCATGTTAAAAGTATATTTGGTTCTATATAATTTATTTGGAAATTTCTTTGGGTTTTAATGTATTTGCATTAAGTTTGCTCTTGTTTAATAAGTCCAACAATACATTTGTCGAATATTAATTTATCTGTATCTTTATGAAATACTTGGTTATTGAATACATAAAACTTATCGAATACTTGCTCGGTTAGAATATAGTTATGTTCATCTGGGTATGGAACTATTTGAAATATCGGAACTTTAGTGACTTCGCTAGGAACGTGGGATATAATCAAAACTTCGTTCGTATCTGTCTTGAGCCAAGTTGATGTTTTTATCTTTAGCATTTTCTCCGAATTTATGTGTTTCAAATAATCATGTTTTAGTAATTTTGGGTTAAAGATCCCTAATCTGGTTAATTGCATACCTAACTCGATGTCTTCTATGTATTCTGTAAACTGCTGTAGGTTGAATATCAGTATCGCAATTTGTTGGTTCTGTTCTTTTTCCACCTTGAGCCTATTAATTATGCCTATACCGCTGTTAATTATGTCGATAACCATGTTTAGATCATGGGTTTTAACGGAGTCTTCTGACATGTTATTAATTTTTTCCTCTAACTCCTCCCTGTCGTCTTCATCTAATGTACCAAATAAGTATTTATATGCCTTCCCTACTACGTTCAAGAGACCTCTTTTGCTTCTGTTAATAATTCTTAATCCATTTATTTCCCGTTTTAGTTTATCGACTAAATATTGTATCTGAGGTACATTGGGATAGTCATTTGCTTCAGTTACTAGATTTTCGAACATAAGCATTGTCTTTGTTATGTTTATACTATGGTATTCGTAGCTGGTTGGAAATTCCATTGTTCCGGTTTGGAATATAAGGTATCCATTTTTCGCACTTATTGGGTTTACTTCGATGTTGCTGCATTTGACCATAGTGATAAGTGATAACATGCAACTAAGCATTATTAGAAATATATTGCGTACTTTGCGCTTCTCTGGCTGGTCTGGAATTATCGTATTTGCTCTTATTAATTTTTTTTTGTTTCTTGAATTTTGATTTATAATGAACGATTTTCCTGCCGCGGTTTGTTTTCTCAAAATGTTTACTGTCTACTTGTTCAATTCTTCTTGTCTTTTTAAATGGATTGGTGATTTTACTCTTCACGAGTGGAGCCTGTCTATATTTTATATCGACTTCAAAATCATGCCTATTCTTATTAAGATATTCGATCTTATCAATTTTGTTTTGTTGTACGTTAAGGTCTGGGCTGCCTGCATATAGAAAAATGTCTGCCGGATATCGTTTTGTACTATTATGTTTAGTTTTATGATTATAGACGTATAAGATTGTTTCGAACCCTGCAAACCTATCTTCGATATTTTGTTCACTACCGATGATTCTTAGCTTTTCGTTTACGGTCTTGTGAAATCTTTCTATATCGGATACACCATTTTTGCTGGTTGTTACAGAAATTTGTACGCCTTCGGATCTTAACCAATTTTGCAAAGCTATGCACATAAAAGCTGAATCTTTGTCTGCTTTAATTTCTTGTGGCTTTCCCATATCATTGAATATTTTAGTAATGGCTCTTTTCGCTTCTAGCCAATCTCTACTTTTTACTTCAACTAGGGAGGCAAATTTTGAATAAATATCAATACAAGATAAGAAGATCTGGTTACCCGTGAGATAAAAATCTATCACGTATTTTTCCCTTGTGTTAAATATTTCTGGCGTTGTTTCAAATGTCAATTTAGTGTCTCTATGTTCTGTTTTTGCCAGATTACAGATTTCACATTCATTAATAATATTTTGAATTAGCTTTTGACTATCTGGGTAATAGTATTTTTCTTTAAACCAATTAATGGTTTTTTCTATACCTGGGTGTAAAACTTCCTTATGTCTCTTTAGTATTAAATCCTTAAATTCCGCATAAGTTAGTATATCAATTAGCTTCGTGGTACATCTCAATAGTTTTGTGAAATTGTTAGGGCTTATGATTTCGGTAAATGCCCTCTGGAAGATCAGAAAATCCTCATCATTAGGGAAGTAAATTGCGCTTTTCTTGGTGCACACATATTCCTTAATGAGGGTTTTGGCGAGTTCAAGTGTCATTTCTTTATAGATTATTTTAATCTTAAGTTTTTGAAAGTAGTGACTTACACTTGTTGTGTCACTGTCGCCTTTTTCTATCTCTATTTGTCTAGAGAAGAAAATTGATTGGTCTCTCCGTTATGGATATATAATTTAAATTATCTTCATTAGCACTATGTATAGTTGCGTCTGCCCTATTTGCGACTTCGCCAACCATGACTTCTTCTATTTTTGTGCGGGAAAGAGCATCCGCGACATAGTTTTCTTTGCCTGGAAGATATTTTATTTTATAATCGAATTCATTAAGTTTGATTTTCCACCTTTGTAAGTTCATGTTCGGCTCTTTGATATTATTCAGCCATACCAATGGCTTATGATCACTCATTATTTCAAATGGCCTGCCGAATAAGTATGACCTGAAATATTTTGTCGCCCAAACTATAGCTAACAATTCTTTTTCAATGGTAGCATAGTTGATTTCGTGTTCGTTCAGCGTTCTGCTGGCATAACAAACGGGCTTATGATTCTGTGAGAGCACTGCACCAATAGCTACATTACTCGCGTCAGTTGTTAGAAAAAAAGGCTTCGAAAAATCGGGGTAGATTAATATCGGATCTGAAGTTATCAAAACCTTAAGTCTTTCAAATGATTCGATGTAGTCTTTACATTTAATATCTATTACAGCACCTTTCTTTAGTTTGAGGGTCATGGGTTTAACTATCTTGGCAAAGTTAGCAATAAACTTGCGATAGAACCCACATAATCCCAAAAACGATTTTATCTGTTTAGGTGTTTTAGGTAACGGAAAATTTGTGATTGCATTGGTTTTGTTTGGGTTTGGTTTAATGCCATTTGTTGTGACAATATGTCCCAGGAATTCAGTTTCTTTTTTCATGAATTCACATTTGTCTAGCTGCAACTTCAAGTTGGCGTCTCTCAGTTTCTCAAAGACTTTCTTTAGAGATAAAATATGTTCCTCCAACGAAGTGGAGTAGACAATAATATCGTCCAAATAGACTAAACAATCTTTGTAAATCAAATCTTCCAAAAGATTATTCATACATCTCTAAAATGTAGCTGGAGCATTCTTTAGGCCAAAAGGCATACGTGTATATTCGTAATGCCCATGCTTAGTTGAAAAAGCTGTTTTTGCAATAGAATTTTCGTCCATCTGGATTTGGTGAAAACCCTTAGCTAGATCAATGGTGGTAAAATATTGGCATCTACCCAATTTATCCAATATCTCATCCATTCGAGGAATGGGGAATTTGTCATTAACAGTTATCTTGTTTAGATTCCTGTAATCAACTACCAACCTAAATTTTTGTTTCCCAGAGGCGTCTGCCTTCTTGGGGACCACCCAAATAGGAGAACAATAAGGGGACTTCGATTTGCGAACGATCCCTTGCTCTATCATTTCTTTGATTTGTTTGTTGACTTCTTGGTCAACACTTTGGGGGTACTTATAGGGTTTACGGTATACTGGATCCTCATGCTGAGTCTGGATGACATGTTTAATAGTACTGGTGAAGGTCAAATTTTCGCCTTCCTTGTACTGAATGTCTCTATATTCGTATAGAACTTTCTTTAAACATTCAATTTCCTCTACATTTAGATATTCGAGTCTGTTCTCGTTACATTCGCGTAACTCATTGTTGATCGCGAAGTTGACTATATCGTTGTCAACGGACATGGGATCGAGATGTGTTACATCATTGTCCACTGTGTCACTAACAACTTTTGAAGTGAGGCATTTTGGTAATGCGGTCTCCTTCTTCTGTTGTTGATGCTTTGGTTTAAGGCACTTAGGTGCGGTCTTAACCTTTTGCATCTTTGGATTGATTTCCTCCACTGGAGTGGAATCATCCTTTTGCTGTGGGTCGAGGCATTTAGGTGCGGTCTCGACCTTCTTTTCTCCATACACAAACTTAAAGGTTCTTGAACCTAAAGTTACAATCTCGTTATCATAATCTATCTTAGCTTTCGTATCCTCTAGATACTTTCGACCTAACAGGAAATCATAATTGTCGGAAAATTTGTGGATATAGAATTTCTGAACAGACGGACATACTGAAGTGGGTTTCATTATTATGCTTTTCTTTAATTTTATTGCCCCTTTAATGGTATACACTGCTAGATCTTCTTCTTTTTCTTCGAAATTTTCAAAATTTTCCCTTATGATATTGATGGATGAACCTGTGTCGATCATTCCCTTGTAAATTTTGTTATGATAACCTATTCTTACATGGGGACTGGTACGTCCTCCTGTGTCACTTGAGTGTCCGAGGCAGTTTGATGAAAATTTACATCCATTCTGCTTTGGCCACTTTGACTCTCTCGTTGTCTTTTTACCGGCATCTGACCGTTAGTATTATTTGAAGTTGAAGGTTGGAAATTAAGGGAATTGTTAAGAGGATTGTTTTGTTGGCCTTGTGTTAACTCCCTTCTAAACGTGTAATAATTTCCCCTTTGATTAACCGGTATGGGACGAGTGGAATACTGATTTTGATTTATTGTAGGTTGATTAGAATTTTGATGTTGCGTATTGTTATTCTGATTCGTTTCAGGATAATAATTGCTGTGATTGTAATTTCTATTATTGTAATATCTTTGATTATTGCTTTGACTATGATTTCCCCTGTTCCTGCGTCTGTTCCCTTCTGATCTATTAGAACGCTGATTTTCTGGACTGGCGTCATAGAGGCCTAGCTCCATTGAAGCTTGTTTTAATTTATAAATAGTATCAATATCTTTGCGTGCCAATGACATATAAATTCTATCCGGCAATTTTCGATCTATTACAGATTTAACAGTTCTTTTTAACATTTCAGTGTAATTTGATTTATCTACAGGGTCGCTTTCTAATTCTAACTTGTCAAACATAATCCAATATTGTGATTCGAGCTTCTCGATGAACTTACAGATGCTTCCGGGGTAGGATGTATCCTCCAGTTGTCTTATAAGTTTTATGTAGGGCCTGTGATCCTTGAATGCCATCGCCAGGACCGTCTTTGTATCCAGCCATGTGTTTACTCTTTCTTGGGTCACAACCTCCAATGCTGCATCCACTAGTAACCGTTTCACTGCTCCGTAGATAACGTGTGCTTGTCTGGCATCTTGGGTAGGGAATAAGTTGAGTAGCTGCTCGACCTGGTTAACAAACACAGACAGCTTGCCAGGTGTGCCATCGTAGTAGTTCAGTTCTTTAATTTGATTTAATAATTGATTTAGGTGGGTTTCCGAAAGTTGCGGAACAGCCATGGTGTATTTGTATAAGTTTCTGGATACACGGTGTTTATTTTAATTTTTTTGTTTTAAGTTACGGAATTAAAAATTTTAATTAATTTTGTTTCCGACCGCACGGGATTTTAAATTGTTTTGCAGATGTTACTGACCACACGGGATTTTTCTTGAATACTACTTTCACGTAGATTCTTTTGCGGATCTCAAAATAATTTTAGAATCACTGTTTTAATTCGCCGATCCTGGATAGCTAGTTGTATAGCGTATCCTTCCATGGATCAGTACCGTACTAAAAGGACTCTTTATTTAACAGATCCTACCGACTGCGCCAATTAAATAATCGCAATACTCATATGTAAAAAAAATATAATTTTATTTTACTGAATGATTACAATATTTTTACTTGAGAAGAACACCGACCGATTATAATTAGGTCTCAAACTGAACTCTGATAATTACTCTGATTTGATTGACGTTCAAGCCTCGGTTTCGAGCTTTTCTAATATGGACTTTAGACTTTAGGGTTCTGGTCAAATGAAGAGAGAAAGCTTTGGAGTTGCTGACTTTAATAGTCTTTGCATTTCTCTTGGATTCAAGTGCATACTTGTATCCAAATACAAGTGCTCTTAGATTCTTATAATTTTGTTTATTGAAATCTAATACTTCTGTTTTTCGGGGTTGCGAGTCCGAGCTTTGAACGTGGGAACGCAACGATGATGCGAGGGCTTAAGCATAGATTGTTTAAATTAGACAACGGATGTTTAGTCTACCAGTGGGTGACTTATCAGGTATCTGGTATCTGTTGGGTACATCCAGAGTTGTGTTGGGTGTGTGGGTGTGTTTGGGTGTACATGTTGTATATGTATTAGTGTGTAGGCATGTGCTTAAGTCTTAGGGACTTATGGATATGTCACTCCCCCAATCATTGAATTTGGCCTGTCCTCAGGTCGTTAAATTTGGATATATCATAAAATTGTTTTCTGGTTGAATATTTTCCTTGACATTAGTTCCAAGGTGCGGATGTTCTTCTTTTTGTTTACAATATTTGACAATAATTTTCTTAGGTATATTTTTAAACTTATATGCTAAATACAGAGTCAAACTAATTATCATGATGACAAAAGTTGTAATGCATATAATTTGGAAAAAGTTGTAGTGTTTTACATGCAATTTTATCATTTCTTTTGTTTCTAAGTGACTTATTGGTTCTAAGCGTGTTGGTGATATAAATCGTTTGTGTAAAATCTGCTACATTATTAGAAATTAGGAATTCATCTATTTGCATGGTACAATTTTTAATTTTAATGATGTTTCCTGATATTATTATTTTGTTGTTTGTACAATCTTGGTTGACAACTGTTTCAGGAATATTCCATGTTAAAAGTATATTTGGTTCTATATAATTTATTTGGAAATTTCTTTGGGTTTTAATGTATTTGCATTGAGTTTGCTCTTGTTTAAAAAGTCCAACAATACATTTGTCGAATATTAATTTATCTGTATCTTTATGAAATACTTGGTTTTTGAATACATAAAACTTATCGAATACTTGCTCGGTTAGAATATAGTTATGTTCATCTGGGTATGGAACTATTTGAAATATCGGAACTTTAGTGACCTCGCTAGGAACGTGGGATATAATCAAAATTTCCTTCGTATCTGTCTTGAGCCAAGTTGATGTTATTATCTTTAGCATTTTCTCCGAATTTATGTGTTTCAAATAATCATGTTTTAGTAATTTTGGGTTAAAGATCCCTAATCAGGTTAATTGCATACCTAACTCGATGTCTTCTATGTATTCTGTAAACTGCTGTAGGTTGAATATCAGTATCGCAATTTGTTGGTTCTGTTCTTTTTCCACCTTGAGCCTATTAATTTTGTCTATACCGCTGTTAATTATGTCGATAACCATGTTTAGATCATGGGTTTTAACGGAGTCTTCTGACATGTTATTAATTTTTTCCTCTAACTCCTCCCTGTCGTCTTCATCTATGTACCAAATAAGTATTTATATGCCTTCCCTACTACGTTCTCTTATTAATCTTTTTTTGTTTCTTGAATTTTGATTTATAATGAACGATTTTCCTGCCGCGGTTTGTTTCCTGGGCTGCCTGCATATATAAAAATGTCTGCCGTAGATCGTTTTGTACTATTATGTTTAGTTTTATGATTATAGACGTATAAGATTGTTTCGAACCTTGTAAACCTATCTTCGATATTTTGTTCACTACCGATTCTTAGCTTTTCGTTTACGGTCTTGTGAAATCTTTCTATATCGGATACACCATTTTTTTGCTGGTTGTTACAGAAATTTGTACGCCTTCGGATCTTAACCAATTTTGCAAAGCTATGCACATAAAAGCTGAATCTTTGTCTGCTTTAATTTCTTGTGGCTTTCCCATATCATTGAATATTTTAGTAATGGCTCTTTTCGCTTCTAGCCAATCTCTACTTTTTACTTCAACTAGAGAGGCAAATTTTGAATAAATATCAATACAAGATAAGAAGATCTGGTTACCCGTGAGATAAAAATCTATCACGTATTTTTCCCTTGTGTTAAATATTTCTGGCGTTGTTTCAAATGTCAATTTAGTGTCTCTATGTTCTGTTTTTGCCAGATTACAGATTTCACATTCATTAATAATATTTTGAATTAGCTTTTGACTATCTGGGTAATAGTATTTTTCTTTAAACCAATTAATGGTTTTTTCTATACCTGGGTGTAAAACTTCCTTATGTCTCTTTAGTATTAAATCCTTAAATTCCGCATAAGTTAGTATATCAATTAGCTTCGTGGTACATCTCAATAGTTTTGTGAAATTGTTAGGGCTTATGATTTCGGTAAATGCCCTCTGGAAGATCAGAAAATCCTCATCATTAGGGAAGTAAATTGCGCTTTTCTTGGTGAGGCATTTTGGTAATGCGGTCTCCTTCTTCTGTTGTTGATGCTTTGGTTTAAGGCACTTAGGTGCGGTCTTAACCTTTTGCATCTTTGGATTGATTTCCTCCACTGGAGTGGAATCATCCTTTTGCTGTGGGTCGGGGCATTTAGGTGCGGTCTCGCCCTTCTTTTCTCCATACACAAACTTAAAGGTTCTTGAACCTAAAGTTACAGTCTCGTTATCATAATCTGTCTTAGCTTTCGTATCCTCTAGATACTTTCGACCTAACAGGAAATCATAATTGTCGGAAAATTTGTGGATATAGAATTTCTGAACAGACGGACATACCGAAGTGGGTTTCATTATTATGCTTTTCTTTAATTTTATTGCCCCTTTAATGGTATACACTGCTAGATCTTCTTCTTTTTCTTCTAAATTTTCAAAATTTTCCCTTATGATATTGATGGATGAACCTGTGTCGATCATTCCCTTGTAAATTTTGTTATGATAACCTATTCTTACATGGGGACTGGTACGTCCTCCTGTGTCACTTGAGTGTCCGAGGCAGTTTGATGAAAATTTACATCCATTCTGCTTTGGCCACTTTCACTCTCTCGTTGTCTTTTTACCGGCATCTGACCGTTAGTATTATTTGAAGTTGAAGGTTGGAAATTAAGGGAATTGTTAAGAGGATTGTTTTGTTGGCCTTGTGTTAACTCCCTTCTAAACGTGTAATAATTTCCCCTTTGATTAACCGGTATGGGACGAGTGGAATACTGATTTTGATTTATTGTAGGTTGATTAGAATTTTGATGTTGCGTATTGTTATTCTGATTCGTTCCAGGATAATAATTGCTGTGATTGTAATTTCTATTATTGTAATATCTTTGATTATTGCTTTGACTATGATTTCCCCTGTTCCTGCGTCTGTTCCCTTCTGATCTATTAGAACGCTGATTTTCTGGACTGGCGTCATAGAGGCCTAGCTCCATTGAATCTTGTTTTAATTTATAAATAGTATCAATATCTTTGCGTGCCAATGACATATAAATTCTATCCGGCAATTTTCGATCTATTACAGATTTAACAGTTCTTTTTAAAATTTCAGTGTAATTTGATTTATCTACAGGGTCGCTTTCTAATTCTAACTTGTCAAACATAATCCAATATTGTGCTTCTAGCTTCTCGATGAACTTACAGATGCTTCCGGGGTAGGATGTATCCTCCAGTTGTCTTAACAGTTTTATGTAGGGCCTGTGATCCTTGAATGCCATCGCCAGGACCGTCTTTGTATCCAGCCATGTGTTTACTCTTTCTTGGGTCACAACCTCCAATGCTGCATCCACTAGTAACCGTTTCACTGCTCCGTAGATAACGTGTGCTTGTCTGGCATCTTGGGTAGGGAATAAGTTGAGTAGCTGCTCGACCTGGTTAACAAACACAGACAGCTTGCCAGGTGTGCCATCGTAGTAGTTCAGTTCTTTAATTTGATTTAATAATTGATTTAGGTGGGCTTCCGAAAGTTGCGGAACAGCCATGGTGTATTTGTATAAGTTTCTGGATACACGGTGTTTATTTTAATTTTTTGGTTTTAAGTTACGGAATTAAAAATTTTAATTAATTTTGTTTCCGACCGCACGGGATTTTAAATTGTTTTGCAGATGTTACTGACCACACGGGATTTTTCTTGAATACTACTTTCACGTAGATTCTTTTGCGGATCTCAAAATAATTTTAGAATCACTGTTTTAATTCGCCGATCCTGGATAGCTAGTTGTATAGCGTATCCTTCCATGGATCAGTACCGTACTAAAAGGACTCTTTATTTAACAGATCCTACCGACTGCGCCAATTAAATAATCGCAATACTCATATGTAAAAAAAATATAATTTTATTTTACTGAATGATTACAATATTTTTACTTGAGAAGAACACCGACCGATTATAATTAGGTCTCAAACTGAACTCTGATAATTACTCTGATTTGATTGACGTTCAAGCCTCGGTTTCGAGCTTTTCTAATATGGACTTAAGACTTTAGGGTTCTGATCAAATGAAGAGAGAAAGCTTTGGAGTGGCTGACTTTAATAGTCTTTGCATTTCTCTTGGATTCAAGTGCATTCGCTCTTGGATACAAGTGCTCTTAGATTCTTATAATTTTGTTTATTGAAATCTAATACTTCTGTTTTTCGGGATTGCGAGTCCGAGCTTTGAACGTGGGAACGCAACGATGAATCTATGCTTAAGCATAGATTGTTTAAATTAGACAACGGATGTTTAGTCTACCAGTGGGTGACTTATCAGGTATCTGATATCTGTTGGGTACATCCAGAGTTGTGTTGGGTGTGTGGGTGTGTTTGGGTGTACATGTTGTATATGTATTAGTGTGTAGGCATGTGCTTAAGTCTTAGGGACTTATGGATATGTCACTATATATATATACATATATATACATATATACATATATATACATATATACATATATACATATATACATATATACATATATACATATATACATATATACATATATACATATATACATATGTACATATATACATATATACATATGTACATATATACATATATACATATATACATATATACATATATACATATATACATATATACATATATACATATATACATATATACATATATACATATATACATATATACATATATACATATATGTAAGCCTTGTATCATGATTCGCATCGCATTGCCGCACCGCTGGTAAAACCTCAGAATTCCAGCACTATATTCGCCATATTTTCGCAAGCTCAGGTTTGTCTGACGTTTGATGAAACCCCTGAACAGTGGCCAATCTTCCACCTTCCGCTCACGGCAATACTAATTTAGAAAACCTGTCTCGCCTAGAGAAGTCACCATTTATAAGGGCGAAAACGGGCGCTAATTAGTCTGGGAAACTCCAAATCAGTTAAAATTAATTCGAAAAGAGGCCAAGGAACGATATCTTAGCACCAGAAAAAGTAACACTCCAGTAACCAGATTTTAGTAAAACCTTAGATCTCACTACAGACGCGCCCTAGCATGACATAGGGGCCCGTATTATTAAAGGGTCGACGCCTAAAGACTAGTCGTAAATGTAAATGAGCTATTATCCATTGTATGGGCGTTTAAAAGTTAAAATATGTATAAATAGGGAGTTAAGTAAAGAAATCTACAATCCTTTTACATCTACGATTGTAGAGACGTCAAATTTTCGCACCCACAAGTAGAGCAAAATTGTTGTTTTTATAACTGTTTTGATGTTTCTTTAATTTTTGTCATACAAAAGCACAAACTTTTAAAAAATGTGTTGATTTTTTTTATTTTTTTATTTGCATGCCAATTTCAATCGATAACTTGCAATTGCAATTAAAATTTTGTTATTTATTTTTTTTTACAAGTATTAGAAGTAACGGTTGCAATTAATTTGCGTCTTAGCAAAATTATTTAAAACTTGTTTGGCGTTAGAATACCCTTTGTTTTTATGGTAGCTACAGTGACAAACAAAAATGTTTACATCCCAAACAAAACTTAACAGTAGTCTAGAGTACAGGACTTCATTAGATTTCTAATTTATTTTTTATTGGTAATTCGAACAAAAGTACGACATAAGTACGACTTATTGGTAAAATCCTGGCGAGGATCCGAAGTGAAATTGTTTTTCAAATTCTTGACTTTTAGACAGTTCGAAATTCTTTTGGCGTTTGTCCGCTATAAGGAATTCGTCTTCCTCTAGCATTTCAGAGTCACCACGTTTTCTGGAATTGTTATATTTGATAGACCCATAGACATACTCATCCGTATCATTACTCTGGTAAACCATATAATTGGCATCAATATATTTTTTTGATCTTAAAATGCATAAAAGCGTATTATTTATATCCACAGAATCGTATAGCGTATACTCACAACTTAAGTACATAAGGATCGAAGGGGAAAAACGATTCCAGCGTATCATCGGGCATGCATTTTTCATGACCGTAAACTGTAGCAAGCTTACGGCGAGCGTTGCGCTCTAAAACAGTATGACAATAGGCCAGTTGGTAAGTTCTTGTAACACCAGCAAATGCTGTGGCTACTGGAGCTAAACAATATCGCAGAGGATTTAAATGACACATGGCAAGGCGAGATAGTTGAAGGGATTGGAGGAAAAGCAAATCTGAAACAGAAATAAACAATACTAAAAAATTTATTGTGGAAGAGAATTGATATTACTGTGTAACAAGAAAAAACTATATTTATGGAATTGGTTAATTACAATACACAGCTTCCGAATGTAATCTCAAAATTGTACTAAGGAACAAGGATTTTGAGAAAATAATTTTTTTTGTTTTTAAAAAGGGTCTTAGCCAGTGCAAAACTTCCAAGTTGCAGACCTGATGGAAAGGCCCGCACAAGAAAGACGAAAACTGCTGAGTACACAGCCTGTGTTGCAGTGCCCGATACTCCGCCAGATCACGCCTGCAACGAGTGATTGTCGTCAAGCCGACGCAGGTCGCTGACACGGCACTTAGCCGACAGCGCAGTCGGGAATACGAAGCTTCGCCGGGGAGCAGCGATATGGTAGAATTTGGTCTTAGAAAATAATTCCATTGGTTAACACAGATGCAATTCATATTATACTTCAGTGCCTCCAAAGAGAACTGACAACTTAAATTGTAAAACCAATAAAGAACCAATTAGAGTTGGCGTGGAAAAGTTTTTTGGCAAATCTATAGAAATTTACAAGATATATTAAAAAATGTCAAATGTTTATAAGTGTTGGCGGTTTGTAGGCATAGGAGTGGGCGTGCACAAAAAGTTGTTTGGCAAACTTATAGGAATTTACAAAATATATATAAAAATTAAAAAATACGAACATTTTTCAATGTGTGACCGTGACAGTTTTGTGCGGCCTAGGCGTTAGAGTGGACGTGGCAACATTTGGAAACAAACTTGCACTGCGTCTATTTCTCAGGAAGCATGCTTAATCTCAACATTCTAGCTTTTGTAGTTCCTGAGATCGAGGCGTTCATACGGACAGACGGACATGGCTACATCGACTCGACTATTGACCCTTATCAAGAATATATATACTTTATATGGTCGGAAACGTTTCCTTCTACCTTTTACATCCTTTTCAACGAATCTAGTAACAGGTATGCAAATTTAAGATGCCCTCGTGGACCACCCTCTCCTCAATAAAACCGTGGTCCCCCAGGGTGTGACCTAATTGCCGAGTCTTCTAATGGATTTTATAAAACCCACAAACCACGCCCACATTGGAGTACTCTTGCATCTCATCTAATTGATGACCAACTTGATAAATTTATTATTTTTGGTGGTGGCTTACAAGATTATCTCCACAGTATCACTTCCGCCTTTGTTAATTTTTAAGCATCTGGCAACATGTCGCGTGCATCACTTGCAATCTGACGTCAAAATGATAGTCCAGCATGGTAGTCATCTCGTGCCATTTTAATAATGGCTTATTGTCGCAGTAAGTCCCCTTGACCTTTCGAAAGAAATTCACGACCTAGAGAAAGACCGCTTTCAAATGTTCAATAGTTCTTAAGGGCTATGCTTTACGAAAACTTGTTAATGCGAGTGAGAAATAATTTTTTTCCGTTGAGAAAATTTGTATACGTAGCGTTTCCACTACATGAGAAGAATTACGTGATTCGCCAAATTAACAATAGCGCAGAAACGGAACCACTTCTTGTACCCCTTACTCCTAGTAGAAGAAATCATTGAAAAATATGTAACAGGAAGTTTTTCCGACCTATAGGGTATACTTTGATCTGGCCATTTCTGTCTGACCGTATGAACGCTGTGTTCTCGGGACCTTTAAAAGCTAGATGTTGAGATTAAGCATGCAGATTCTAGTGAATGTTTTGATTTTTTTATTTTATTATTGGTCTTGACAATTTTTATCGATACCATAAAACTAGGGTCACTATTTTGATCACGCTCACAAACCGCAAAAAACTGCCACCCTTTAAAAATTGCTTTAATTTTTATACCCGTTACTCGTAGATTCGTGTAAAAGTATGTAACAACCAGAAGGAAGCGTTTCCGACCATAAAGAGTATATATTCTTGATCAGGATCTATAGCCGAATCGAACTGGCCATGCCAGTCTGTCCGTATGAACGCCTCGATCTCAGGAACTACAAAAGCTAGTATGATGAGATTAAGCGAACAGCTTCCAGAGACAGACGCAGTAAAAACTGCTGCTCCAAGTGCTGCCACTCCTACCCTAACACCCATAAAATGCTCTGATATTTTTTTTCATTTTTTTAAATATGTTGTAAATTTCTATAAATTTGTCTAAAAACTTTTTGCCACGCCCACTCCGACCAGAAAAATTAGAATTAGAAACATTTTTAAATTTTTTTTTTCATTTTATTATTTTTGTACCCAATTTCTACAGATATTCCAGAAAATGTTAAAATTTCTAGTTCGCACTTCCACCGTATGAGTAACGGGTACCAAATAGTCGAGGAACTCTCTCATAATTTCTACTTTATTAGTTGTCATTTTAATCAACAAGCTAGGTTAGACGGCCACCACTGCCATATATGGCGAAGGCAAATAGCTCGCAGAAGGCGATCTGCAGATCTCTCGAAATCTGAAAATCAATAGTTTGGTTACAGTAAAAGTAAAAGCTAGCTAATCAGGCAAGTGTACTCAAGACGCTTTCGATATTCCCCGAAAAAGATAAGTATTTGAGCATAACATATATGACTCCAATAACATCTCAATTCGTTATGACTTGCTTAAAATTAATGATAATATATGATAAATATGATAAATGATAATGATTAATAATAAATAATAAAATAAAATGAATAAATATTTAAACTTACCTTTTGAACTGACAGTCAAATCCCTTGCACGAAATGCAATTAAATAGAACACAGCTTGGCAAACAGAATAGAAAACCAAATTGCCTTTCAGAGAGCAATTCTGCTTATATGCATCCGAGTCATCTATGTATGTATGAGCCCACTTTGTCAATTCTCTTAGGTAGAAAATAACAGAACTAAAAATTGATGTAAATTTTGGTTGTTAAGCCCTGAATAGCAATTGTATTAATACACTTTCTTACCTAAGTGGCAAAAATCTGGCGCGGGCCATGTAGCTAGCCATGTATCCCACCGCAGCATGACGAATAATGGCCGATACATTAGGGTTTTGAACTTTCACCCATAACGAATCAAGATAAGCTTCGGAATATACTGACCGCAGACTAGTTGCAAAAAAAATGATGAATTGCACATGATGTGTGTTGTGGCTGGGTAATAACACTTCGTCAAATAAATAAAGTAACATCTTAAATAATCGATTAGCAGTCCTTCGATTTTGGTTGCTAGTATTTTCATTAAGGCGACATTTGTCATCAAAAAACTTATATAGCAGGAATAGGCATACATCCAAGGTTTTGCCAACAGGATGATTCACAGATTTTCCAGATTTGGTTAAATTTTCGACGAACACATCGTCTATTTCAAACAACGTATCCGCTTCCTTTATGTCATCCTGATCATTTATTTCTAACTCAATTTCATCTTTTGGAGCGTTAACATCTAACAATAAAAGCCTAAAATATGTGAAGAAAAGTTGCACGTATTATTCTATCGGAGTAGTCCAACAAAGTAAAAAAGTAAAAAGTTTCAGAAAAAATTTATTTTCCTTTCCGATTCAAACTTTTCTTCGTGTTAAGATATGCATATATCGAAGTTACTCATTTTTGCGAATAGGATAAGATTTTTCAAAGTACTAAACATTTTAAATAAGTTACTCAATTGACACGCGTCTATGTCTCTGGATTCTCAATCTCTATAGATTCTGGATTCTCGACGTTCATAAGGACGGACATGGCCAGATCAACTCCGCTATTGATCCTGATTAAGAATATATATACTTTATATGGTCGCAAACGCTTCCTTCTATCTATTAAATACTTTTCAACGAATCTATAATACCCTCTTGCTTTACGAGTAACAGATATAATAAATCATTGCATAATTTTGTATATTACAACATCCGTTTATGGTATACCTTGCGGAGTTTTCCAATAGTGGTATAACTAATTTCAAGTTGCTTACGAATTTCCAGGACTTTGAAATAAAGTTTTGTATCAAACCTTCAGACTAAAAATTTCACTATAATTTCTATAAAACTTGTTTTAGTCACATCTTTTGTACGGATAACGGAACTAATATGGAGTCAATAGATACTTTTTTTACAGGATTTTTCTTAAATGTTTTGTGTGTTACCTCTCAACAGCCACCAATCAGACCCAATTTTTAAAATTTGTCACTTTCTCCGATTTTTATACCCGTTAATCGTAGAGTTAAAGGGTATACTAGATTCGATGGAAAGTATATTTAACAGGCAGAAGGAAACGTTTCCGACCTTATAAAGCATATATATTCTTGATCAGGCGCAATAGCCGAGTCGATCTGCCCATATCCGTCTGTCCGTATAACGCCTTGATCTCAGGAACTACAAAAGTTAGAATGTTGAGATTAAGCACTCATCTCCAGAGACTTAGACGCCCACAAACCGCACAAAACTGTCACGCCCACACTTTTGAGTTATTTTTTAGATTTTTTTTAATTTTTTTACATATTTTGTAAATTTGTACAGATTTGCAAAAAAAATTTTCTCACCTCCTATGGCCACAACACGACCAAAACTTTCCCAAAAAAACTTTTTGCCACGCCGACAAACCGCCCAAAGCTGTCACGCCCACACTTTTGAAAAATTTGATATGTTTTCATATTTTTATACATCTTGTAAATTTCTATAGATTTGCCAAAGTACTTTTTGCCACGCCCGCTCTAACGCCCACAAATCGCACAAAACTCTACCGATATTCCAGAAAATTTTGAAATTTCTCATTAGCACTCCCACTACCTGAGTAACGGGTATCTAAAAATCAGGGAACTATAGCATTCTATTTTGTTTTTATAGTACACACACCATCTTGGTGTCAATAAATTTTCGGGTTTGTGCATTCTAATTCACAGTAATTTTTCGGATGCTGACAGAGATATAACAGAAAGAATACCGATTCCGTCAAGTTTTTTTTCGAAATGAAGTCTTGAAAAAATTCTGGGAAATTCGAATCTGTGTACATTTTTGAAATTGGAAAATTTGCCAATAATTTTTATGTGTAATTTAACTTAAAAACAACAAATACCGAGTGTTTGTAAATAATAATAAATTAATAAGTCTATAAATGAAAAAGAACTTACTTTTGCAAAACAAGTTGAAAAACAAGTTCCTCGAATATAGGCTTGTACTCTAATAACCAAAGCACGTTATACAGGTACCCTGCCGTCACATGGTACGGTTTTTTGAAATAGGGGAATTTGGCGGATATGGCATCTATGATAATATCAAATGCCATTGGCACGGCAGTTAGGATGCGATCCAGTACTTTATGGATGGGTTTCAACTCTTTTCGCGTATATTCTGAAGGGCATCCGTTAACCCACTCGGATTCATCCAAATCTCCAGGAATCCAATGGATAATTAGTTTGGACACTCCAATAGGTAAATATCTATTGTGAGCCACCATTAATTCTATACAAAATTCAGTATACGCTTCTATTATCTCTAAACTTCTTTTCTTCCAGTTAAGAGACAGTAACGCCTCCACAACGGTAACAAACTCTGGAGTCAAATTGTGAACAATTCGTTTAGCATCTTTCATTATTAACACAACCTCGTCATCCTTTAAAGTTAAATAAAACGTAAAGAATAATCAACGCATATGTGGGTAAATTTAACTTACGTCAAGTTCTGCTTCCCGGAGGAAGTATGTGAACTCCTTGACCAGATGGAAATTTCGATCTTCTAGGGCTACGCGCACTGATTCTGCGAGGCCTTTCTCTTTGGGTGTGGAAAATCTAACTTTGTTGATAGCCACGGCATTTACCTGATGTCGTTTTACACTAGAAAACGCCTTTAAAATAGATGTCACATCCGACTTACTCGTGTAAAAGGACATAATTTTAAGTCAATAATATGTTTATTTGTTATTGAATTCGAAAGTATTCGAAAGGATAATCCACACAGCAAAAATTCCAAAGCATTTTTATTGATAAAAAAACACGTTGTTTTGAGTTCACATAATCAGTGTGGCCATGGTATTCTTGAAATATTAATCTGACCGTTATCGGTAAATACACTTTCTTTACTTGTGTTTTTTTATGAATATTTAATGTTAATAAATATTTATAAATAAATTTTTTTAATATTTTTATAATTATTCTTTTTTAATACAGGAAAATAAAATCATTTCAGAGATCAGTACCATGAACTAATAATATATTAAATCCAATCAAAATAAACACCAATAATCATTGTGGCAAACGAATTTTTGATAAATTATGCCCGCCCTTGGTAGTATACTTTCTTTACTTTTGCTTTTGTTATGTTAAACAAAACACACAGAATTAAGACAGAAAAATAAAATCATTTCAGAGATCAGTACCTTAAAGTAATAATATATTAAATTCAGACAGAAAAACTCCACCTTACCAAGTGAAAACTAGTGTCAATCACACCTTAAACATACAAATGTTCTTATACCAAGTTTTGTGAAGATAAATTATGATACCCGTTATTCGTAGAGTAAAAGCGTATACTGATTCGTTGACAAGTATGTAATAGAAAAAAAAGGAAGCGTTTCCGACCATTTTCTCAAAAGTGTGGGCGTGTCAATTTTTTGGCGGTTTCTGGGCGTGGTGAAAAAATGTTTGGCAAATCGATAGATTTGTAGAGTGGGCGTGGCAACCATCGTTACTAGAATCTGCATGCTTAGTTTCAACTTTGGACATAGCTATGGATTGCGAGCGTTGGAGTTGGCATGGCAACGTTCTGAAACAAACTTGAGCTGTGTTTACCTATCGAGATTCTGCCTAATGCCTAATCGCAGCTTTCTTTAAAAGTTCCGAAATCGGAGACTTCGGACATGGACAAATGGAACAGACTTATGGTCTTAACCACGTTACAACATACATGTTAACGTTAACATTAACATTATAAATACGTATTATAGTGAGTCGCAACTAACCTTGTTAGCTTTGTATAGTGTAGGTGCCCCAGCGATGGTTGAAATACATTTTCCATTTCCCTTTCCTTCAACACTGCCTGGTTATTTCTACCAGAGTGCTATGAAACCTTTCTACTTGACCATTTCAGGTGCTGTCTAGAGGCGGGGCGTTGAAAATGGTGATATTGAAATGATTTAGTAGAACTGTTTTAATGATTTCAAAATTTAAATTTAAATTGATTTTCTTTTTGGAAGGATTTTGCTCTTAATGCAATGGCCTGCACTGTGGCGAATTTCGAGAATTTATCAACGTAGGTTAGAAAAAGGGATCCATCTCTTTAAAGGAGATGTGAAGGAATTCCCCCACAAAGGAAGTTATATTGGTTTTTCTTCTACCGCTTGCTTGGATGCATGGCGTTTGTATTTTGCCATTAAAAAAGATTTGCAATTCGAAGGTCTTTCTAATGCTAATAAAAGCATTTTGGGGAAAAAGTAGTGCTCAGGATTTGCTTTACGTTTTGTTGCTCTGCTCGGTGAGCCATGTTGTGCTCTGTTAAAACGATTTCGCTTTGCTCGGTTGTATCTGTTATGTCTTGTACGAAGTTTTTCGTATGCTTGAAAGAAATGACAATAATGATAAATGAAAGGATATTCTCCATAGTAATCCAAAGATCCTTTTTGTTATTTTGGTTCTTTGTTTAAAAGAGCGATTCTACTGGTCGCTGCTATGGTTTTCTATTGAAAGAATATTTGTCACTTATTATGCTTAAACAAAGCCTTAAATCGAAGGGCTGCGCTGCTGTGTCGTCTGTGTCAGCGAAGGCTTTATGATTTTTTCGTAGCTAGTGTTTATAATATTTCGAGCCTACGTTGAGGACCGAGACTAGGTATTTTTTTATCTATTTTAGTAAAGCCATCCACTTTAATGTGAAGGGCTTATCCGATGCCTTTCAGGCCTGTGTCGAGTTTCATTTCTTATTTCCCTTCCTGCTACCGTTAGGAAGCAGGGACTTTACTCTAAAAAATTGCAGAAGTCCAGCTCATCTTCTATATCTATTGTGCTTGCTTGGGCACTGGAGACATAATCTTCGTCGTCGGTTTTTTCTTCCGGCACGAAGAAGATTTTTTGTCGAGACTGTGTCGTCGACCGCCCTCTTTGCCATATTGTGGGTTGTTTGAAGCGCTCTGGTGTTCGCTGGCATAGACCATTTCTTTCGTAGTTGTGTGGTATATACATATACATATACATATACATATACATATACATATACATATACATATACATATACATATACATATACATATACATATACATATACATATACATATACATATACATATACATATACATATACATATACATATACATATACATATACATATACATATACATATACATATACATATACATATACATATACATATACATATACATATACATATACATATACATATACATATACATATACATATACATATACATATACATATACATATACATATACATATACATATACATATACATATACATATACATATACATATACATATACATATACATATACATATACATATACATATACATATACATATACATATACATATACATATACATATACATATACATATACATATACATATACATATACATATACATATACATATACATATACATATACATATACATATACATATACATATACATATACATATACATATACATATACATATACATATACATATACATATACATATACATATACATATACATATACATATACATATACATATACATATACATATACATATACATATACATATACATATACATATACATATACATATACATATACATATACATATACATATACATATACATATACATATACATATACATATACATATACATATACATATACATATACATATACATATACATATACATATACATATACATATACATATACATATACATATACATATACATATACATATACATATACATATACATATACATATACATATACATATACATATACATATACATATACATATACATATACATATACATATACATATACATATACATATACATATACATATACATATACATATACATATACATATACATATACATATACATATACATATACATATACATATACATATACATATACATATACATATACATATACATATACATATACATATACATATACATATACATATACATATACATATACATATACATATACATATACATATACATATACATATACATATACATATACATATACATATACATATACATATACATATACATATACATATACATATACATATACATATACATATACATATACATATACATATACATATACATATACATATACATATACATATACATATACATATACATATACATATGCATATGCATATACATATACATATACATATACATATACATATACATATACATATGCATATACATATACATATACATATACATATGCATATACATATACATATACATATACATATACATATACATATACATATACATATACATATACATATACATATACATATACATATACATATACATATACATATACATATACATATACATATACATATACATATACATATACATATACATATACATATACATATACATATACATATACATATACATATACATATACATATACATATACATATACATATACATATACATATACATATACATATACATATACATATACATATACATATACATATACATATACATATACATATACATATACATATACATATACATATACATATACATATACATATACATATACATATACATATACATATACATATACATATACATATACATATACATATACATATACATATACATATACATATACATATACATATACATATACATATACATATACATATACATATACATATACATATACATATACATATACATATACATATACATATACATATACATATACATATACATATACATATACATATACATATACATATACATATACATATACATATACATATACATATACATATACATATACATATACATATACATATACATATACATATACATATACATATACATATACATATACATATACATATACATATACATATACATATACATATACATATACATATACATATACATATACATATACATATACATATACATATACATATACATATACATATACATATACATATACATATACATATACATATACATATACATATACATATACATATACATATACATATACATATACATATACATATACATATACATATACATATACATATACATATACATATACATATACATATACATATACATATACATATACATATACATATACATATACATATACATATACATATACATATACATATACATATACATATACATATACATATACATATACATATACATATACATATACATATACATATACATATACATATACATATACATATACATATACATATACATATACATATACATATACATATACATATACATATACATATACATATACATATACATATACATATACATATACATATACATATACATATACATATACATATACATATACATATACATATACATATACATATACATATACATATACATATACATATACATATACATATACATATACATATACATATACATATACATATACATATACATATACATATACATATACATATACATATACATATACATATACATATACATATACATATACATATACATATACATATACATATACATATACATATACATATACATATACATATACATATACATATACATATACATATACATATACATATACATATACATATACATATACATATACATATACATATACATATACATATACATATACATATACATATACATATACATATACATATACATATACATATACATATACATATACATATACATATACATATACATATACATATACATATACATATACATATACATATACATATACATATACATATACATATACATATACATATACATATACATATACATATACATATACATATACATATACATATACATATACATATACATATACATATACATATACATATACATATACATATACATATACATATACATATACATATACATATACATATACATATACATATACATATACATATACATATACATATACATATACATATACATATACATATACATATACATATACATATACATATACATATACATATACATATACATATACATATACATATACATATACATATACATATACATATACATATACATATACATATACATATACATATACATATACATATACATATACATATACATATACATATACATATACATATACATATACATATACATATACATATACATATACATATACATATACATATACATATACATATACATATACATATACATATACATATACATATACATATACATATACATATACATATACATATACATATACATATACATATACATATACATATACATATACATATACATATACATATACATATACATATACATATACATATACATATACATATACATATACATATACATATACATATACATATACATATACATATACATATACATATACATATACATATACATATACATATACATATACATATACATATACATATACATATACATATACATATACATATACATATACATATACATATACATATACATATACATATACATATACATATACATATACATATACATATACATATACATATACATATACATATACATATACATATACATATACATATACATATACATATACATATACATATACATATACATATACATATACATATACATATACATATACATATACATATACATATACATATACATATACATATACATATACATATACATATACATATACATATACATATACATATACATATACATATACATATACATATACATATACATATACATATACATATACATATACATATACATATACATATACATATACATATACATATCATATACATATACATATACATATACATATACATATGCATATACATATACATATACATATACATATACATATACATATACATATACATATACATATACATATACATATACATATACATATACATATACATATACATATACATATACATATACATATACATATACATATACATATACATATACATATACATATACATATACATATACATATACATATACATATACATATACATATACATATACATATACATATACATATACATATACATATACATATACATATACATATACATATACATATACATATACATATACATATACATATACATATACATATACATATACATATACATATACATATACATATACATATACATATACATATACATATACATATACATATACATATACATATACATATACATATACATATACATATACATATACATATACATATACATATACATATACATATACATATACATATACATATACATATACATATACATATACATATACATATACATATACATATACATATACATATACATATACATATACATATACATATACATATACATATACATATACATATACATATACATATACATATACATATACATATACATATACATATACATATACATATACATATACATATACATATACATATACATATACATATACATATACATATACATATACATATACATATACATATACATATACATATACATATACATATACATATACATATACATATACATATACATATACATATACATATACATATACATATACATATACATATACATATACATATACATATACATATACATATACATATACATATACATATACATATACATATACATATACATATACATATACATATACATATACATATACATATACATATACATATACATATACATATACATATACATATACATATACATATACATATACATATACATATACATATACATATACATATACATATACATATACATATACATATACATATACATATACATATACATATACATATACATATACATATACATATACATATACATATACATATACATATACATATACATATACATATACATATACATATACATATACATATACATATACATATACATATACATATACATATACATATACATATACATATACATATACATATACATATACATATACATATACATATACATATACATATACATATACATATACATATACATATACATATACATATACATATACATATACATATACATATACATATACATATACATATACATATACATATACATATACATATACATATACATATACATATACATATACATATACATATACATATACATATACATATACATATACATATACATATACATATACATATACATATACATATACATATACATATACATATACATATACATATACATATACATATACATATACATATACATATACATATACATATACATATACATATACATATACATATACATATACATATACATATACATATACATATACATATACATATACATATACATATACATATACATATACATATACATATACATATACATATACATATACATATACATATACATATACATATACATATACATATACATATACATATACATATACATATACATATACATATACATATACATATACATATACATATACATATACATATACATATACATATACATATACATATACATATACATATACATATACATATACATATACATATACATATACATATACATATACATATACATATACATATACATATACATATACATATACATATACATATACATATACATATACATATACATATACATATACATATACATATACATATACATATACATATATACATATACATATACATATACATATACATATACATATACATATACATATACATATACATATACATATACATATACATATACATATACATATACATATACATATACATATACATATACATATACATATACATATACATATACATATACATATACATATACATATACATATACATATACATATACATATACATATACATATACATATACATATACATATACATATACATATACATATACATATACATATACATATACATATACATATACATATACATATACATATACATATACATATACATATACATATACATATACATATACATATACATATACATATACATATACATATACATATACATATACATATACATATACATATACATATACATATACATATACATATACATATACATATACATATACATATACATATACATATACATATACATATACATATACATATACATATACATATACATATACATATACATATACATATACATATACATATACATATACATATACATATACATATACATATACATATACATATACATATACATATACATATACATATACATATACATATACATATACATATACATATACATATACATATACATATACATATACATATACATATACATATACATATACATATACATATACATATACATATACATATACATATACATATACATATACATATACATATACATATACATATACATATACATATACATATACATATACATATACATATACATATACATATACATATACATATACATATACATATACATATACATATACATATACATATACATATACATATACATATACATATACATATACATATACATATACATATACATATACATATACATATACATATACATATACATATACATATACATATACATATACATATACATATACATATACATATACATATACATATACATATACATATACATATACATATACATATACATATACATATACATATACATATACATATACATATACATATACATATACATATACATATACATATACATATACATATACATATACATATACATATACATATACATATACATATACATATACATATACATATACATATACATATACATATACATATACATATACATATACATATACATATACATATACATATACATATACATATACATATACATATACATATACATATACATATACATATACATATACATATACATATACATATACATATACATATACATATACATATACATATACATATACATATACATATACATATACATATACATATACATATACATATACATATACATATACATATACATATACATATACATATACATATACATATACATATACATATACATATACATATACATATACATATACATATACATATACATATACATATACATATACATATACATATACATATACATATACATATACATATACATATACATATACATATACATATACATATACATATACATATACATATACATATACATATACATATACATATACATATACATATACATATACATATACATATACATATACATATACATATACATATACATATACATATACATATACATATACATATACATATACATATACATATACATATACATATACATATACATATACATATACATATACATATACATATACATATACATATACATATACATATACATATACATATACATATACATATACATATACATATACATATACATATACATATACATATACATATACATATACATATACATATACATATACATATACATATACATATACATATACATATACATATACATATACATATACATATACATATACATATACATATACATATACATATACATATACATATACATATACATATACATATACATATACATATACATATACATATACATATACATATACATATACATATACATATACATATACATATACATATACATATACATATACATATACATATACATATACATATACATATACATATACATATACATATACATATACATATACATATACATATACATATACATATACATATACATATACATATACATATACATATACATATACATATACATATACATATACATATACATATACATATACATATACATATATACATATACATATACATATACATATACATATACATATACATATACATATACATATACATATACATATACATATACATATACATATACATATACATATACATATACATATACATATACATATACATATACATATACATATACATATACATATACATATACATATACATATACATATACATATACATATACATATACATATACATATACATATACATATACATATACATATACATATACATATACATATACATATACATATACATATACATATACATATACATATACATATACATATACATATACATATACATATACATATACATATACATATACATATACATATACATATACATATACATATACATATACATATACATATACATATACATATACATATACATATACATATACATATACATATACATATACATATACATATACATATACATATACATATACATATACATATACATATACATATACATATACATATACATATACATATACATATACATATACATATACATATACATATACATATACATATACATATACATATACATATACATATACATATACATATACATATACATATACATATACATATACATATACATATACATATACATATACATATACATATACATATACATATACATATACATATACATATACATATACATATACATATACATATACATATACATATACATATACATATACATATACATATACATATACATATACATATACATATACATATACATATACATATACATATACATATACATATACATATACATATACATATACATATACATATACATATACATATACATATACATATACATATACATATACATATACATATACATATACATATACATATACATATACATATACATATACATATACATATACATATACATATACATATACATATACATATACATATACATATACATATACATATACATATACATATACATATACATATACATATACATATACATATACATATACATATACATATACATATACATATACATATACATATACATATACATATACATATACATATACATATACATATACATATACATATACATATACATATACATATACATATACATATACATATACATATACATATACATATACATATACATATACATATACATATACATATACATATACATATACATATACATATACATATACATATACATATACATATACATATACATATACATATACATATACATATACATATACATATACATATACATATACATATACATATACATATACATATACATATACATATACATATACATATACATATACATATACATATACATATACATATACATATACATATACATATACATATACATATACATATACATATACATATACATATACATATACATATACATATACATATACATATACATATACATATACATATACATATACATATACATATACATATACATATACATATACATATACATATACATATACATATACATATACATATACATATACATATACATATACATATACATATACATATACATATACATATACATATACATATACATATACATATACATATACATATACATATACATATACATATACATATACATATACATATACATATACATATACATATACATATACATATACATATACATATACATATACATATACATATACATATACATATACATATACATATACATATACATATACATATACATATACATATACATATACATATACATATACATATACATATACATATACATATACATATACATATACATATACATATACATATACATATACATATACATATACATATACATATACATATACATATACATATACATATACATATACATATACATATACATATACATATACATATACATATACATATACATATACATATACATATACATATACATATACATATACATATACATATACATATACATATACATATACATATACATATACATATACATATACATATACATATACATATACATATACATATACATATACATATACATATACATATACATATACATATACATATACATATACATATACATATACATATACATATACATATACATATACATATACATATACATATACATATACATATACATATACATATACATATACATATACATATACATATACATATACATATACATATACATATACATATACATATACATATACATATACATATACATATACATATACATATACATATACATATACATATACATATACATATACATATATACATATACATATACATATACATATACATATACATATACATATACATATACATATACATATACATATACATATACATATACATATACATATACATATACATATACATATACATATACATATACATATACATATACATATACATATACATATACATATACATATACATATACATATACATATACATATACATATACATATACATATACATATACATATACATATACATATACATATACATATACATATACATATACATATACATATACATATACATATACATATACATATACATATACATATACATATACATATACATATACATATACATATACATATACATATACATATACATATACATATACATATACATATACATATACATATACATATACATATACATATACATATACATATACATATACATATACATATACATATACATATACATATACATATACATATACATATACATATACATATACATATACATATACATATACATATACATATACATATACATATACATATACATATACATATACATATACATATACATATACATATACATATACATATACATATACATATACATATACATATACATATACATATACATATACATATACATATACATATACATATACATATACATATACATATACATATACATATACATATACATATACATATACATATACATATACATATACATATACATATACATATACATATACATATACATATACATATACATATACATATACATATACATATACATATACATATACATATACATATACATATACATATACATATACATATACATATACATATACATATACATATACATATACATATACATATACATATACATATACATATACATATACATATACATATACATATACATATACATATACATATACATATACATATACATATACATATACATATACATATACATATACATATACATATACATATACATATACATATACATATACATATACATATACATATACATATACATATACATATACATATACATATACATATACATATACATATACATATACATATACATATACATATACATATACATATACATATACATATACATATACATATACATATACATATACATATACATATACATATACATATACATATACATATACATATACATATACATATACATATACATATACATATACATATACATATACATATACATATACATATACATATACATATACATATACATATACATATACATATACATATACATATACATATACATATACATATACATATACATATACATATACATATACATATACATATACATATACATATACATATACATATACATATACATATACATATACATATACATATACATATACATATACATATACATATACATATACATATACATATACATATACATATACATATACATATACATATACATATACATATACATATACATATACATATACATATACATATACATATACATATACATATACATATACATATACATATACATATACATATACATATACATATACATATACATATACATATACATATACATATACATATACATATACATATACATATACATATACATATACATATACATATACATATACATATACATATACATATACATATACATATACATATACATATACATATACATATACATATACATATACATATACATATACATATACATATACATATACATATACATATACATATACATATACATATACATATACATATACATATACATATACATATACATATACATATACATATACATATACATATACATATACATATACATATACATATACATATACATATACATATACATATACATATACATATACATATACATATACATATACATATACATATACATATACATATACATATACATATACATATACATATACATATACATATACATATACATATACATATACATATACATATACATATACATATACATATACATATACATATACATATACATATACATATACATATACATATACATATACATATACATATACATATACATATACATATACATATACATATACATATACATATACATATACATATACATATACATATACATATACATATACATATACATATACATATACATATACATATACATATACATATACATATACATATACATATACATATACATATACATATACATATACATATACATATACATATACATATACATATACATATACATATACATATACATATACATATACATATACATATACATATACATATACATATACATATACATATACATATACATATACATATACATATACATATACATATACATATACATATACATATACATATACATATACATATACATATACATATACATATACATATACATATACATATACATATACATATACATATACATATACATATACATATACATATACATATACATATACATATACATATACATATACATATACATATACATATACATATACATATACATATACATATACATATACATATACATATACATATACATATACATATACATATACATATACATATACATATACATATACATATACATATACATATACATATACATATACATATACATATACATATACATATACATATACATATACATATACATATACATATACATATACATATACATATACATATACATATACATATACATATACATATACATATACATATACATATACATATACATATACATATACATATACATATACATATACATATACATATACATATACATATACATATACATATACATATACATATACATATACATATACATATACATATACATATACATATACATATACATATACATATACATATACATATACATATACATATACATATACATATACATATACATATACATATACATATACATATACATATACATATACATATACATATACATATACATATACATATACATATACATATACATATACATATACATATACATATACATATACATATACATATACATATACATATACATATACATATACATATACATATACATATACATATACATATACATATACATATACATATACATATACATATACATATACATATACATATACATATACATATACATATACATATACATATACATATACATATACATATACATATACATATACATATACATATACATATACATATACATATACATATACATATACATATACATATACATATACATATACATATACATATACATATACATATACATATACATATACATATACATATACATATACATATACATATACATATACATATACATATACATATACATATACATATACATATACATATACATATACATATACATATACATATACATATACATATACATATACATATACATATACATATACATATACATATACATATACATATACATATACATATACATATACATATACATATACATATACATATACATATACATATACATATACATATACATATACATATACATATACATATACATATACATATACATATACATATACATATACATATACATATACATATACATATACATATACATATACATATACATATACATATACATATACATATACATATACATATACATATACATATACATATACATATACATATACATATACATATACATATACATATACATATACATATACATATACATATACATATACATATACATATACATATACATATACATATACATATACATATACATATACATATACATATACATATACATATACATATACATATACATATACATATACATATACATATACATATACATATACATATACATATACATATACATATACATATACATATACATATACATATACATATACATATACATATACATATACATATACATATACATATACATATACATATACATATACATATACATATACATATACATATACATATACATATACATATACATATACATATACATATACATATACATATACATATACATATACATATACATATACATATACATATACATATACATATACATATACATATACATATACATATACATATACATATACATATACATATACATATACATATACATATACATATACATATACATATACATATACATATACATATACATATACATATACATATACATATACATATACATATACATATACATATACATATACATATACATATACATATACATATACATATACATATACATATACATATACATATACATATACATATACATATACATATACATATACATATACATATACATATACATATACATATACATATACATATACATATACATATACATATACATATACATATACATATACATATACATATACATATACATATACATATACATATACATATACATATACATATACATATACATATACATATACATATACATATACATATACATATACATATACATATACATATACATATACATATACATATACATATACATATACATATACATATACATATACATATACATATACATATACATATACATATACATATACATATACATATACATATACATATACATATACATATACATATACATATACATATACATATACATATACATATACATATACATATACATATACATATACATATACATATACATATACATATACATATACATATACATATACATATACATATACATATACATATACATATACATATACATATACATATACATATACATATACATATACATATACATATACATATACATATACATATACATATACATATACATATACATATACATATACATATACATATACATATACATATACATATACATATACATATACATATACATATACATATACATATACATATACATATACATATACATATACATATACATATACATATACATATACATATACATATACATATACATATACATATACATATACATATACATATACATATACATATACATATACATATACATATACATATACATATACATATACATATACATATACATATACATATACATATACATATACATATACATATACATATACATATACATATACATATACATATACATATACATATACATATACATATACATATACATATACATATACATATACATATACATATACATATACATATACATATACATATACATATACATATACATATACATATACATATACATATACATATACATATACATATACATATACATATACATATACATATACATATACATATACATATACATATACATATACATATACATATACATATACATATACATATACATATACATATACATATACATATACATATACATATACATATACATATACATATACATATACATATACATATACATATACATATACATATACATATACATATACATATACATATACATATACATATACATATACATATACATATACATATACATATACATATACATATACATATACATATACATATACATATACATATACATATACATATACATATACATATACATATACATATACATATACATATACATATACATATACATATACATATACATATACATATACATATACATATACATATACATATACATATACATATACATATACATATACATATACATATACATATACATATACATATACATATACATATACATATACATATACATATACATATACATATACATATACATATACATATACATATACATATACATATACATATACATATACATATACATATACATATACATATACATATACATATACATATACATATACATATACATATACATATACATATACATATACATATACATATACATATACATATACATATACATATACATATACATATACATATACATATACATATACATATACATATACATATACATATACATATACATATACATATACATATACATATACATATACATATACATATACATATACATATACATATACATATACATATACATATACATATACATATACATATACATATACATATACATATACATATACATATACATATACATATACATATACATATACATATACATATACATATACATATACATATACATATACATATACATATACATATACATATACATATACATATACATATACATATACATATACATATACATATACATATACATATACATATACATATACATATACATATACATATACATATACATATACATATACATATACATATACATATACATATACATATACATATACATATACATATACATATACATATACATATACATATACATATACATATACATATACATATACATATACATATACATATACATATACATATACATATACATATACATATACATATACATATACATATACATATACATATACATATACATATACATATACATATACATATACATATACATATACATATACATATACATATACATATACATATACATATACATATACATATACATATACATATATACATATACATATACATATACATATACATATACATATACATATACATATACATATACATATACATATACATATACATATACATATACATATACATATACATATACATATACATATACATATACATATACATATACATATACATATACATATACATATACATATACATATACATATACATATACATATACATATACATATACATATACATATACATATACATATACATATACATATACATATACATATACATATACATATACATATACATATACATATACATATACATATACATATACATATACATATACATATACATATACATATACATATACATATACATATACATATACATATACATATACATATACATATACATATACATATACATATACATATACATATACATATACATATACATATACATATACATATACATATACATATACATATACATATACATATACATATACATATACATATACATATACATATACATATACATATACATATACATATACATATACATATACATATACATATACATATACATATACATATACATATACATATACATATACATATACATATACATATACATATACATATACATATACATATACATATACATATACATATACATATACATATACATATACATATACATATACATATACATATACATATACATATACATATACATATACATATACATATACATATACATATATACATATACATATACATATACATATACATATACATATACATATACATATACATATACATATACATATACATATACATATACATATACATATACATATACATATACATATACATATACATATACATATACATATACATATACATATACATATACATATACATATACATATACATATACATATACATATACATATACATATACATATACATATACATATACATATACATATACATATACATATACATATACATATACATATACATATACATATACATATACATATACATATACATATACATATACATATACATATACATATACATATACATATACATATACATATACATATACATATACATATACATATACATATACATATACATATACATATACATATACATATACATATACATATACATATACATATACATATACATATACATATACATATACATATACATATACATATACATATACATATACATATACATATACATATACATATACATATACATATACATATACATATACATATACATATACATATACATATACATATACATATACATATACATATACATATACATATACATATACATATACATATACATATACATATACATATACATATACATATACATATACATATACATATACATATACATATACATATACATATACATATACATATACATATACATATACATATACATATACATATACATATACATATACATATACATATACATATACATATACATATACATATACATATACATATACATATACATATACATATACATATACATATACATATACATATACATATACATATACATATACATATACATATACATATACATATACATATACATATACATATACATATACATATACATATACATATACATATACATATACATATACATATACATATACATATACATATACATATACATATACATATACATATACATATACATATACATATACATATACATATACATATACATATACATATACATATACATATACATATACATATACATATACATATACATATACATATACATATACATATACATATACATATACATATACATATACATATACATATACATATACATATACATATACATATACATATACATATACATATACATATACATATACATATACATATACATATACATATACATATACATATACATATACATATACATATACATATACATATACATATACATATACATATACATATACATATACATATACATATACATATACATATACATATACATATACATATACATATACATATACATATACATATACATATACATATACATATACATATACATATACATATACATATACATATACATATACATATACATATACATATATACATATACATATACATATACATATACATATACATATACATATACATATACATATACATATACATATACATATACATATACATATACATATACATATACATATACATATACATATACATATACATATACATATACATATACATATACATATACATATACATATACATATACATATACATATACATATACATATACATATACATATACATATACATATACATATACATATACATATACATATACATATACATATACATATACATATACATATACATATACATATACATATACATATACATATACATATACATATACATATACATATACATATACATATACATATACATATACATATACATATACATATACATATACATATACATATACATATACATATACATATACATATACATATACATATACATATACATATACATATACATATACATATACATATACATATACATATACATATACATATACATATACATATACATATACATATACATATACATATACATATACATATACATATACATATACATATACATATACATATACATATACATATACATATACATATACATATACATATACATATACATATACATATACATATACATATACATATACATATACATATACATATACATATACATATACATATACATATACATATACATATACATATACATATACATATACATATACATATACATATACATATACATATACATATACATATACATATACATATACATATACATATACATATACATATACATATACATATACATATACATATACATATACATATACATATACATATACATATACATATACATATACATATACATATACATATACATATACATATACATATACATATACATATACATATACATATACATATACATATACATATACATATACATATACATATACATATACATATACATATACATATACATATACATATACATATACATATACATATACATATACATATACATATACATATACATATACATATACATATACATATACATATACATATACATATACATATACATATACATATACATATACATATACATATACATATACATATACATATACATATACATATACATATACATATACATATACATATACATATACATATACATATACATATACATATACATATACATATACATATACATATACATATACATATACATATACATATACATATACATATACATATACATATACATATACATATACATATACATATACATATACATATACATATACATATACATATACATATACATATACATATACATATACATATACATATACATATACATATACATATACATATACATATACATATACATATACATATACATATACATATACATATACATATACATATACATATACATATACATATACATATACATATACATATACATATACATATACATATACATATACATATACATATACATATACATATACATATACATATACATATACATATACATATACATATACATATACATATACATATACATATACATATACATATACATATACATATACATATACATATACATATACATATACATATACATATACATATACATATACATATACATATACATATACATATACATATACATATACATATACATATACATATACATATACATATACATATACATATACATATACATATACATATACATATACATATACATATACATATACATATACATATACATATACATATACATATACATATACATATACATATACATATACATATACATATACATATACATATACATATACATATACATATACATATACATATACATATACATATACATATACATATACATATACATATACATATACATATACATATACATATACATATACATATACATATACATATACATATACATATACATATACATATACATATACATATACATATACATATACATATACATATACATATACATATACATATACATATACATATACATATACATATACATATACATATACATATACATATACATATACATATACATATACATATACATATACATATACATATACATATACATATACATATACATATACATATACATATACATATACATATACATATACATATACATATACATATACATATACATATACATATACATATACATATACATATACATATACATATACATATACATATACATATACATATACATATACATATACATATACATATACATATACATATACATATACATATACATATACATATACATATACATATACATATACATATACATATACATATACATATACATATACATATACATATACATATACATATACATATACATATACATATACATATACATATACATATACATATACATATACATATACATATACATATACATATACATATACATATACATATACATATACATATACATATACATATACATATACATATACATATACATATACATATACATATACATATACATATACATATACATATACATATACATATACATATACATATACATATACATATACATATACATATACATATACATATACATATACATATACATATACATATACATATACATATACATATACATATACATATACATATACATATACATATACATATACATATACATATACATATACATATACATATACATATACATATACATATACATATACATATACATATACATATACATATACATATACATATACATATACATATACATATACATATACATATACATATACATATACATATACATATACATATACATATACATATACATATACATATACATATACATATACATATACATATACATATACATATACATATACATATACATATACATATACATATACATATACATATACATATACATATACATATACATATACATATACATATACATATACATATACATATACATATACATATACATATACATATACATATACATATACATATACATATACATATACATATACATATACATATACATATACATATACATATACATATACATATACATATACATATACATATACATATACATATACATATACATATACATATACATATACATATACATATACATATACATATACATATACATATACATATACATATACATATACATATACATATACATATACATATACATATACATATACATATACATATACATATACATATACATATACATATACATATACATATACATATACATATACATATACATATACATATACATATACATATACATATACATATACATATACATATACATATACATATACATATACATATACATATACATATACATATACATATACATATACATATACATATACATATACATATACATATACATATACATATACATATACATATACATATACATATACATATACATATACATATACATATACATATACATATACATATACATATACATATACATATACATATACATATACATATACATATACATATACATATACATATACATATACATATACATATACATATACATATACATATACATATACATATACATATACATATACATATACATATACATATACATATACATATACATATACATATACATATACATATACATATACATATACATATACATATACATATACATATACATATACATATACATATACATATACATATACATATACATATACATATACATATACATATACATATACATATACATATACATATACATATACATATACATATACATATACATATACATATACATATACATATACATATACATATACATATACATATACATATACATATACATATACATATACATATACATATACATATACATATACATATACATATACATATACATATACATATACATATACATATACATATACATATACATATACATATACATATACATATACATATACATATACATATACATATACATATACATATACATATACATATACATATACATATACATATACATATACATATACATATACATATACATATACATATACATATACATATACATATACATATACATATACATATACATATACATATACATATACATATACATATACATATACATATACATATACATATACATATACATATACATATACATATACATATACATATACATATACATATACATATACATATACATATACATATACATATACATATACATATACATATACATATACATATACATATACATATACATATACATATACATATACATATACATATACATATACATATACATATACATATACATATACATATACATATACATATACATATACATATACATATACATATACATATACATATACATATACATATACATATACATATACATATACATATACATATACATATACATATACATATACATATACATATACATATACATATACATATACATATACATATACATATACATATACATATACATATACATATACATATACATATACATATACATATACATATACATATACATATACATATACATATACATATACATATACATATACATATACATATACATATACATATACATATACATATACATATACATATACATATACATATACATATACATATACATATACATATACATATACATATACATATACATATACATATACATATACATATACATATACATATACATATACATATACATATACATATACATATACATATACATATACATATACATATACATATACATATACATATACATATACATATACATATACATATACATATACATATACATATACATATACATATACATATACATATACATATACATATACATATACATATACATATACATATACATATACATATACATATACATATACATATACATATACATATACATATACATATACATATACATATACATATACATATACATATACATATACATATACATATACATATACATATACATATACATATACATATACATATACATATACATATACATATACATATACATATACATATACATATACATATACATATACATATACATATACATATACATATACATATACATATACATATACATATACATATACATATACATATACATATACATATACATATACATATACATATACATATACATATACATATACATATACATATACATATACATATACATATACATATACATATACATATACATATACATATACATATACATATACATATACATATACATATACATATACATATACATATACATATACATATACATATACATATACATATACATATACATATACATATACATATACATATACATATACATATACATATACATATACATATACATATACATATACATATACATATACATATACATATACATATACATATACATATACATATACATATACATATACATATACATATACATATACATATACATATACATATACATATACATATACATATACATATACATATACATATACATATACATATACATATACATATACATATACATATACATATACATATACATATACATATACATATACATATACATATACATATACATATACATATACATATACATATACATATACATATACATATACATATACATATACATATACATATACATATACATATACATATACATATACATATACATATACATATACATATACATATACATATACATATACATATACATATACATATACATATACATATACATATACATATACATATACATATACATATACATATACATATACATATACATATACATATACATATACATATACATATACATATACATATACATATACATATACATATACATATACATATACATATACATATACATATACATATACATATACATATACATATACATATACATATACATATACATATACATATACATATACATATACATATACATATACATATACATATACATATACATATACATATACATATACATATACATATACATATACATATACATATACATATACATATACATATACATATACATATACATATACATATACATATACATATACATATACATATACATATACATATACATATACATATACATATACATATACATATACATATACATATACATATACATATACATATACATATACATATACATATACATATACATATACATATACATATACATATACATATACATATACATATACATATACATATACATATACATATACATATACATATACATATACATATACATATACATATACATATACATATACATATACATATACATATACATATACATATACATATACATATACATATACATATACATATACATATACATATACATATACATATACATATACATATACATATACATATACATATACATATACATATACATATACATATACATATACATATACATATACATATACATATACATATACATATACATATACATATACATATACATATACATATACATATACATATACATATACATATACATATACATATACATATACATATACATATACATATACATATACATATACATATACATATACATATACATATACATATACATATACATATACATATACATATACATATACATATACATATACATATACATATACATATACATATACATATACATATACATATACATATACATATACATATACATATACATATACATATACATATACATATACATATACATATACATATACATATACATATACATATACATATACATATACATATACATATACATATACATATACATATACATATACATATACATATACATATACATATACATATACATATACATATACATATACATATACATATACATATACATATACATATACATATACATATACATATACATATACATATACATATACATATACATATACATATACATATACATATACATATACATATACATATACATATACATATACATATACATATACATATACATATACATATACATATACATATACATATACATATACATATACATATACATATACATATACATATACATATACATATACATATACATATACATATACATATACATATACATATACATATACATATACATATACATATACATATACATATACATATACATATACATATACATATACATATACATATACATATACATATACATATACATATACATATACATATACATATACATATACATATACATATACATATACATATACATATACATATACATATACATATACATATACATATACATATACATATACATATACATATACATATACATATACATATACATATACATATACATATACATATACATATACATATACATATACATATACATATACATATACATATACATATACATATACATATACATATACATATACATATACATATACATATACATATACATATACATATACATATACATATACATATACATATACATATACATATACATATACATATACATATACATATACATATACATATACATATACATATACATATACATATACATATACATATACATATACATATACATATACATATACATATACATATACATATACATATACATATACATATACATATACATATACATATACATATACATATACATATACATATACATATACATATACATATACATATACATATACATATACATATACATATACATATACATATACATATACATATACATATACATATACATATACATATACATATACATATACATATACATATACATATACATATACATATACATATACATATACATATACATATACATATACATATACATATACATATACATATACATATACATATACATATACATATACATATACATATACATATACATATACATATACATATACATATACATATACATATACATATACATATACATATACATATACATATACATATACATATACATATACATATACATATACATATACATATACATATACATATACATATACATATACATATACATATACATATACATATACATATACATATACATATACATATACATATACATATACATATACATATACATATACATATACATATACATATACATATACATATACATATACATATACATATACATATACATATACATATACATATACATATACATATACATATACATATACATATACATATACATATACATATACATATACATATACATATACATATACATATACATATACATATACATATACATATACATATACATATACATATACATATACATATACATATACATATACATATACATATACATATACATATACATATACATATACATATACATATACATATACATATACATATACATATACATATACATATACATATACATATACATATACATATACATATACATATACATATACATATACATATACATATACATATACATATACATATACATATACATATACATATACATATACATATACATATACATATACATATACATATACATATACATATACATATACATATACATATACATATACATATACATATACATATACATATACATATACATATACATATACATATACATATACATATACATATACATATACATATACATATACATATACATATACATATACATATACATATACATATACATATACATATACATATACATATACATATACATATACATATACATATACATATACATATACATATACATATACATATACATATACATATACATATACATATACATATACATATACATATACATATACATATACATATACATATACATATACATATACATATACATATACATATACATATACATATACATATACATATACATATACATATACATATACATATACATATACATATACATATACATATACATATACATATACATATACATATACATATACATATACATATACATATACATATACATATACATATACATATACATATACATATACATATACATATACATATACATATACATATACATATACATATACATATACATATACATATACATATACATATACATATACATATACATATACATATACATATACATATACATATACATATACATATACATATACATATACATATACATATACATATACATATACATATACATATACATATACATATACATATACATATACATATACATATACATATACATATACATATACATATACATATACATATACATATACATATACATATACATATACATATACATATACATATACATATACATATACATATACATATACATATACATATACATATACATATACATATACATATACATATACATATACATATACATATACATATACATATACATATACATATACATATACATATACATATACATATACATATACATATACATATACATATACATATACATATACATATACATATACATATACATATACATATACATATACATATACATATACATATACATATACATATACATATACATATACATATACATATACATATACATATACATATACATATACATATACATATACATATACATATACATATACATATACATATACATATACATATACATATACATATACATATACATATACATATACATATACATATACATATACATATACATATACATATACATATACATATACATATACATATACATATACATATACATATACATATACATATACATATACATATACATATACATATACATATACATATACATATACATATACATATACATATACATATACATATACATATACATATACATATACATATACATATACATATACATATACATATACATATACATATACATATACATATACATATACATATACATATACATATACATATACATATACATATACATATACATATACATATACATATACATATACATATACATATACATATACATATACATATACATATACATATACATATACATATACATATACATATACATATACATATACATATACATATACATATACATATACATATACATATACATATACATATACATATACATATACATATACATATACATATACATATACATATACATATACATATACATATACATATACATATACATATACATATACATATACATATACATATACATATACATATACATATACATATACATATACATATACATATACATATACATATACATATACATATACATATACATATACATATACATATACATATACATATACATATACATATACATATACATATACATATACATATACATATACATATACATATACATATACATATACATATACATATACATATACATATACATATACATATACATATACATATACATATACATATACATATACATATACATATACATATACATATACATATACATATACATATACATATACATATACATATACATATACATATACATATACATATACATATACATATACATATACATATACATATACATATACATATACATATACATATACATATACATATACATATACATATACATATACATATACATATACATATACATATACATATACATATACATATACATATACATATACATATACATATACATATACATATACATATACATATACATATACATATACATATACATATACATATACATATACATATACATATACATATACATATACATATACATATACATATACATATACATATACATATACATATACATATACATATACATATACATATACATATACATATACATATACATATACATATACATATACATATACATATACATATACATATACATATACATATACATATACATATACATATACATATACATATACATATACATATACATATACATATACATATACATATACATATACATATACATATACATATACATATACATATACATATACATATACATATACATATACATATACATATACATATACATATACATATACATATACATATACATATACATATACATATACATATACATATACATATACATATACATATACATATACATATACATATACATATACATATACATATACATATACATATACATATACATATACATATACATATACATATACATATACATATACATATACATATACATATACATATACATATACATATACATATACATATACATATACATATACATATACATATACATATACATATACATATACATATACATATACATATACATATACATATACATATACATATACATATACATATACATATACATATACATATACATATACATATACATATACATATACATATACATATACATATACATATACATATACATATACATATACATATACATATACATATACATATACATATACATATACATATACATATACATATACATATACATATACATATACATATACATATACATATACATATACATATACATATACATATACATATACATATACATATACATATACATATACATATACATATACATATACATATACATATACATATACATATACATATACATATACATATACATATACATATACATATACATATACATATACATATACATATACATATACATATACATATACATATACATATACATATACATATACATATACATATACATATACATATACATATACATATACATATACATATACATATACATATACATATACATATACATATACATATACATATACATATACATATACATATACATATACATATACATATACATATACATATACATATACATATACATATACATATACATATACATATACATATACATATACATATACATATACATATACATATACATATACATATACATATACATATACATATACATATACATATACATATACATATACATATACATATACATATACATATACATATACATATACATATACATATACATATACATATACATATACATATACATATACATATACATATACATATACATATACATATACATATACATATACATATACATATACATATACATATACATATACATATACATATACATATACATATACATATACATATACATATACATATACATATACATATACATATACATATACATATACATATACATATACATATACATATACATATACATATACATATACATATACATATACATATACATATACATATACATATACATATACATATACATATACATATACATATACATATACATATACATATACATATACATATACATATACATATACATATACATATACATATACATATACATATACATATACATATACATATACATATATACATATACATATACATATACATATACATATACATATACATATACATATACATATACATATACATATACATATACATATACATATACATATACATATACATATACATATACATATACATATACATATACATATACATATACATATACATATACATATACATATACATATACATATACATATACATATACATATACATATACATATACATATACATATACATATACATATACATATACATATACATATACATATACATATACATATACATATACATATACATATACATATACATATACATATACATATACATATACATATACATATACATATACATATACATATACATATACATATACATATACATATACATATACATATACATATACATATACATATACATATACATATACATATACATATACATATACATATACATATACATATACATATACATATACATATACATATACATATACATATACATATACATATACATATACATATACATATACATATACATATACATATACATATACATATACATATACATATACATATACATATACATATACATATACATATACATATACATATACATATACATATACATATACATATACATATACATATACATATACATATACATATACATATACATATACATATACATATACATATACATATACATATACATATACATATACATATACATATACATATACATATACATATACATATACATATACATATACATATACATATACATATACATATACATATACATATACATATACATATACATATACATATACATATACATATACATATACATATACATATACATATACATATACATATACATATACATATACATATACATATACATATACATATACATATACATATACATATACATATACATATACATATACATATACATATACATATACATATACATATACATATACATATACATATACATATACATATACATATACATATACATATACATATACATATACATATACATATACATATACATATACATATACATATACATATACATATACATATACATATACATATACATATACATATACATATACATATACATATACATATACATATACATATACATATACATATACATATACATATACATATACATATACATATACATATACATATACATATACATATACATATACATATACATATACATATACATATACATATACATATACATATACATATACATATACATATACATATACATATACATATACATATACATATACATATACATATACATATACATATACATATACATATACATATACATATACATATACATATACATATACATATACATATACATATACATATACATATACATATACATATACATATACATATACATATACATATACATATACATATACATATACATATACATATACATATACATATACATATACATATACATATACATATACATATACATATACATATACATATACATATACATATACATATACATATACATATACATATACATATACATATACATATACATATACATATACATATACATATACATATACATATACATATACATATACATATACATATACATATACATATACATATACATATACATATACATATACATATACATATACATATACATATACATATACATATACATATACATATACATATACATATACATATACATATACATATACATATACATATACATATACATATACATATACATATACATATACATATACATATACATATACATATACATATACATATACATATACATATACATATACATATACATATACATATACATATACATATACATATACATATACATATACATATACATATACATATACATATACATATACATATACATATACATATACATATACATATACATATACATATACATATACATATACATATACATATACATATACATATACATATACATATACATATACATATACATATACATATACATATACATATACATATACATATACATATACATATACATATACATATACATATACATATACATATACATATACATATACATATACATATACATATACATATACATATACATATACATATACATATACATATACATATACATATACATATACATATACATATACATATACATATACATATACATATACATATACATATACATATACATATACATATACATATACATATACATATACATATACATATACATATACATATACATATACATATACATATACATATACATATACATATACATATACATATACATATACATATACATATACATATACATATACATATACATATACATATACATATACATATACATATACATATACATATACATATACATATACATATACATATACATATACATATACATATACATATACATATACATATACATATACATATACATATACATATACATATACATATACATATACATATACATATACATATACATATACATATACATATACATATACATATACATATACATATACATATACATATACATATACATATACATATACATATACATATACATATACATATACATATACATATACATATACATATACATATACATATACATATACATATACATATACATATACATATACATATACATATACATATACATATACATATACATATACATATACATATACATATACATATACATATACATATACATATACATATACATATACATATACATATACATATACATATACATATACATATACATATACATATACATATACATATACATATACATATACATATACATATACATATACATATACATATACATATACATATACATATACATATACATATACATATACATATACATATACATATACATATACATATACATATACATATACATATACATATACATATACATATACATATACATATACATATACATATACATATACATATACATATACATATACATATACATATACATATACATATACATATACATATACATATACATATACATATACATATACATATACATATACATATACATATACATATACATATACATATACATATACATATACATATACATATACATATACATATACATATACATATACATATACATATACATATACATATACATATACATATACATATACATATACATATACATATACATATACATATACATATACATATACATATACATATACATATACATATACATATACATATACATATACATATACATATACATATACATATACATATACATATACATATACATATACATATACATATACATATACATATACATATACATATACATATACATATACATATACATATACATATACATATACATATACATATACATATACATATACATATACATATACATATACATATACATATACATATACATATACATATACATATACATATACATATACATATACATATACATATACATATACATATACATATACATATACATATACATATACATATACATATACATATACATATACATATACATATACATATACATATACATATACATATACATATACATATACATATACATATACATATACATATACATATACATATACATATACATATACATATACATATACATATACATATACATATACATATACATATACATATACATATACATATACATATACATATACATATACATATACATATACATATACATATACATATACATATACATATACATATACATATACATATACATATACATATACATATACATATACATATACATATACATATACATATACATATACATATACATATACATATACATATACATATACATATACATATACATATACATATACATATACATATACATATACATATACATATACATATACATATACATATACATATACATATACATATACATATACATATACATATACATATACATATACATATACATATACATATACATATACATATACATATACATATACATATACATATACATATACATATACATATACATATACATATACATATACATATACATATACATATACATATACATATACATATACATATACATATACATATACATATACATATACATATACATATACATATACATATACATATACATATACATATACATATACATATACATATACATATACATATACATATACATATACATATACATATACATATACATATACATATACATATACATATACATATACATATACATATACATATACATATACATATACATATACATATACATATACATATACATATACATATACATATACATATACATATACATATACATATACATATACATATACATATACATATACATATACATATACATATACATATACATATACATATACATATACATATACATATACATATACATATACATATACATATACATATACATATACATATACATATACATATACATATACATATACATATACATATACATATACATATACATATACATATACATATACATATACATATACATATACATATACATATACATATACATATACATATACATATACATATACATATACATATACATATACATATACATATACATATACATATACATATACATATACATATACATATACATATACATATACATATACATATACATATACATATACATATACATATACATATACATATACATATACATATACATATACATATACATATACATATACATATACATATACATATACATATACATATACATATACATATACATATACATATACATATACATATACATATACATATACATATACATATACATATACATATACATATACATATACATATACATATACATATACATATACATATACATATACATATACATATACATATACATATACATATACATATACATATACATATACATATACATATACATATACATATACATATACATATACATATACATATACATATACATATACATATACATATACATATACATATACATATACATATACATATACATATACATATACATATACATATACATATACATATACATATACATATACATATACATATACATATACATATACATATACATATACATATACATATACATATACATATACATATACATATACATATACATATACATATACATATACATATACATATACATATACATATACATATACATATACATATACATATACATATACATATACATATACATATACATATACATATACATATACATATACATATACATATACATATACATATACATATACATATACATATACATATACATATACATATACATATACATATACATATACATATACATATACATATACATATACATATACATATACATATACATATACATATACATATACATATACATATACATATACATATACATATACATATACATATACATATACATATACATATACATATACATATACATATACATATACATATACATATACATATACATATACATATACATATACATATACATATACATATACATATACATATACATATACATATACATATACATATACATATACATATACATATACATATACATATACATATACATATACATATACATATACATATACATATACATATACATATACATATACATATACATATACATATACATATACATATACATATACATATACATATACATATACATATACATATACATATACATATACATATACATATACATATACATATACATATACATATACATATACATATACATATACATATACATATACATATACATATACATATACATATACATATACATATACATATACATATACATATACATATACATATACATATACATATACATATACATATACATATACATATACATATACATATACATATACATATACATATACATATACATATACATATACATATACATATACATATACATATACATATACATATACATATACATATACATATACATATACATATACATATACATATACATATACATATACATATACATATACATATACATATACATATACATATACATATACATATACATATACATATACATATACATATACATATACATATACATATACATATACATATACATATACATATACATATACATATACATATACATATACATATACATATACATATACATATACATATACATATACATATACATATACATATACATATACATATACATATACATATACATATACATATACATATACATATACATATACATATACATATACATATACATATACATATACATATACATATACATATACATATACATATACATATACATATACATATACATATACATATACATATACATATACATATACATATACATATACATATACATATACATATACATATACATATACATATACATATACATATACATATACATATACATATACATATACATATACATATACATATACATATACATATACATATACATATACATATACATATACATATACATATACATATACATATACATATACATATACATATACATATACATATACATATACATATACATATACATATACATATACATATACATATACATATACATATACATATACATATACATATACATATACATATACATATACATATACATATACATATACATATACATATACATATACATATACATATACATATACATATACATATACATATACATATACATATACATATACATATACATATACATATACATATACATATACATATACATATACATATACATATACATATACATATACATATACATATACATATACATATACATATACATATACATATACATATACATATACATATACATATACATATACATATACATATACATATACATATACATATACATATACATATACATATACATATACATATACATATACATATACATATACATATACATATACATATACATATACATATACATATACATATACATATACATATACATATACATATACATATACATATACATATACATATACATATACATATACATATACATATACATATACATATACATATACATATACATATACATATACATATACATATACATATACATATACATATACATATACATATACATATACATATACATATACATATACATATACATATACATATACATATACATATACATATACATATACATATACATATACATATACATATACATATACATATACATATACATATACATATACATATACATATACATATACATATACATATACATATACATATACATATACATATACATATACATATACATATACATATACATATACATATACATATACATATACATATACATATACATATACATATACATATACATATACATATACATATACATATACATATACATATACATATACATATACATATACATATACATATACATATACATATACATATACATATACATATACATATACATATACATATACATATACATATACATATACATATACATATACATATACATATACATATACATATACATATACATATACATATACATATACATATACATATACATATACATATACATATACATATACATATACATATACATATACATATACATATACATATACATATACATATACATATACATATACATATACATATACATATACATATACATATACATATACATATACATATACATATACATATACATATACATATACATATACATATACATATACATATACATATACATATACATATACATATACATATACATATACATATACATATACATATACATATACATATACATATACATATACATATACATATACATATACATATACATATACATATACATATACATATACATATACATATACATATACATATACATATACATATACATATACATATACATATACATATACATATACATATACATATACATATACATATACATATACATATACATATACATATACATATACATATACATATACATATACATATACATATACATATACATATACATATACATATACATATACATATACATATACATATACATATACATATACATATACATATACATATACATATACATATACATATACATATACATATACATATACATATACATATACATATACATATACATATACATATACATATACATATACATATACATATACATATACATATACATATACATATACATATACATATACATATACATATACATATACATATACATATACATATACATATACATATACATATACATATACATATACATATACATATACATATACATATACATATACATATACATATACATATACATATACATATACATATACATATACATATACATATACATATACATATACATATACATATACATATACATATACATATACATATACATATACATATACATATACATATACATATACATATACATATACATATACATATACATATACATATACATATACATATACATATACATATACATATACATATACATATACATATACATATACATATACATATACATATACATATACATATACATATACATATACATATACATATACATATACATATACATATACATATACATATACATATACATATACATATACATATACATATACATATACATATACATATACATATACATATACATATACATATACATATACATATACATATACATATACATATACATATACATATACATATACATATACATATACATATACATATACATATACATATACATATACATATACATATACATATACATATACATATACATATACATATACATATACATATACATATACATATACATATACATATACATATACATATACATATACATATACATATACATATACATATACATATACATATACATATACATATACATATACATATACATATACATATACATATACATATACATATACATATACATATACATATACATATACATATACATATACATATACATATACATATACATATACATATACATATACATATACATATACATATACATATACATATACATATACATATACATATACATATACATATACATATACATATACATATACATATACATATACATATACATATACATATACATATACATATACATATACATATACATATACATATACATATACATATACATATACATATACATATACATATACATATACATATACATATACATATACATATACATATACATATACATATACATATACATATACATATACATATACATATACATATACATATACATATACATATACATATACATATACATATACATATACATATACATATACATATACATATACATATACATATACATATACATATACATATACATATACATATACATATACATATACATATACATATACATATACATATACATATACATATACATATACATATACATATACATATACATATACATATACATATACATATACATATACATATACATATACATATACATATACATATACATATACATATACATATACATATACATATACATATACATATACATATACATATACATATACATATACATATACATATACATATACATATACATATACATATACATATACATATACATATACATATACATATACATATACATATACATATACATATACATATACATATACATATACATATACATATACATATACATATACATATACATATACATATACATATACATATACATATACATATACATATACATATACATATACATATACATATACATATACATATACATATACATATACATATACATATACATATACATATACATATACATATACATATACATATACATATACATATACATATACATATACATATACATATACATATACATATACATATACATATACATATACATATACATATACATATACATATACATATACATATACATATACATATACATATACATATACATATACATATACATATACATATACATATACATATACATATACATATACATATACATATACATATACATATACATATACATATACATATACATATACATATACATATACATATACATATACATATACATATACATATACATATACATATACATATACATATACATATACATATACATATACATATACATATACATATACATATACATATACATATACATATACATATACATATACATATACATATACATATACATATACATATACATATACATATACATATACATATACATATACATATACATATACATATACATATACATATACATATACATATACATATACATATACATATACATATATACATATACATATACATATACATATACATATACATATACATATACATATACATATACATATACATATACATATACATATACATATACATATACATATACATATACATATACATATACATATACATATACATATACATATACATATACATATACATATACATATACATATACATATACATATACATATACATATACATATACATATACATATACATATACATATACATATACATATACATATACATATACATATATACATATACATATACATATACATATACATATACATATACATATACATATACATATACATATACATATACATATACATATACATATACATATACATATACATATACATATACATATACATATACATATACATATACATATACATATACATATACATATACATATACATATACATATACATATACATATACATATACATATACATATACATATACATATACATATACATATACATATACATATACATATACATATACATATACATATACATATACATATACATATACATATACATATACATATACATATACATATACATATACATATACATATACATATACATATACATATACATATACATATACATATACATATACATATACATATACATATACATATACATATACATATACATATACATATACATATACATATACATATACATATACATATACATATACATATACATATACATATACATATACATATACATATACATATACATATACATATACATATACATATACATATACATATACATATACATATACATATACATATACATATACATATACATATACATATACATATACATATACATATACATATACATATACATATACATATACATATACATATACATATACATATACATATACATATACATATACATATACATATACATATACATATACATATACATATACATATACATATACATATACATATACATATACATATACATATACATATACATATACATATACATATACATATACATATACATATACATATACATATACATATACATATACATATACATATACATATACATATACATATACATATACATATACATATACATATACATATACATATACATATACATATACATATACATATACATATACATATACATATACATATACATATACATATACATATACATATACATATACATATACATATACATATACATATACATATACATATACATATACATATACATATACATATACATATACATATACATATACATATACATATACATATACATATACATATACATATACATATACATATACATATACATATACATATACATATACATATACATATACATATACATATACATATACATATACATATACATATACATATACATATACATATACATATACATATACATATACATATACATATACATATACATATACATATACATATACATATACATATACATATACATATACATATACATATACATATACATATACATATACATATACATATACATATACATATACATATACATATACATATACATATACATATACATATACATATACATATACATATACATATACATATACATATACATATACATATACATATACATATACATATACATATACATATACATATACATATACATATACATATACATATACATATACATATACATATACATATACATATACATATACATATACATATACATATACATATACATATACATATACATATACATATACATATACATATACATATACATATACATATACATATACATATACATATACATATACATATACATATACATATACATATACATATACATATACATATACATATACATATACATATACATATACATATACATATACATATACATATACATATACATATACATATACATATACATATACATATACATATACATATACATATACATATACATATACATATACATATACATATACATATACATATACATATACATATACATATACATATACATATACATATACATATACATATACATATACATATACATATACATATACATATACATATACATATACATATACATATACATATACATATACATATACATATACATATACATATACATATACATATACATATACATATACATATACATATACATATACATATACAACATATACATATACATATACATATACATATACATATACATATACATATACATATACATATACATATACATATACATATACATATACATATACATATACATATACATATACATATACATATACATATACATATACATATACATATACATATACATATACATATACATATACATATACATATACATATACATATACATATACATATACATATACATATACATATACATATACATATACATATACATATACATATACATATACATATACATATACATATACATATACATATACATATACATATACATATACATATACATATACATATACATATACATATACATATACATATACATATACATATACATATACATATACATATACATATACATATACATATACATATACATATACATATACATATACATATACATATACATATACATATACATATACATATACATATACATATACATATACATATACATATACATATACATATACATATACATATACATATACATATACATATACATATACATATACATATACATATACATATACATATACATATACATATACATATACATATACATATACATATACATATACATATACATATACATATACATATACATATACATATACATATACATATACATATACATATACATATACATATACATATACATATACATATACATATACATATACATATACATATACATATACATATACATATACATATACATATACATATACATATACATATACATATACATATACATATACATATACATATACATATACATATACATATACATATACATATACATATACATATACATATACATATACATATACATATACATATACATATACATATACATATACATATACATATACATATACATATACATATACATATACATATACATATACATATACATATACATATACATATACATATACATATACATATACATATACATATACATATACATATACATATACATATACATATACATATACATATACATATACATATACATATACATATACATATACATATACATATACATATACATATACATATACATATACATATACATATACATATACATATACATATACATATACATATACATATACATATACATATACATATACATATACATATACATATACATATACATATACATATACATATACATATACATATACATATACATATACATATACATATACATATACATATACATATACATATACATATACATATACATATACATATACATATACATATACATATACATATACATATACATATACATATACATATACATATACATATACATATACATATACATATACATATACATATACATATACATATACATATACATATACATATACATATACATATACATATACATATACATATACATATACATATACATATACATATACATATACATATACATATACATATACATATACATATACATATACATATACATATACATATACATATACATATACATATACATATACATATACATATACATATACATATACATATACATATACATATACATATACATATACATATACATATACATATACATATACATATACATATACATATACATATACATATACATATACATATACATATACATATACATATACATATACATATACATATACATATACATATACATATACATATACATATACATATACATATACATATACATATACATATACATATACATATACATATACATATACATATACATATACATATACATATACATATACATATACATATACATATACATATACATATACATATACATATACAATACATATACATATACATATACATATACATATACATATACATATACATATACATATACATATACATATACATATACATATACATATACATATACATATACATATACATATACATATACATATACATATACATATACATATACATATACATATACATATACATATACATATACATATACATATACATATACATATACATATACATATACATATACATATACATATACATATACATATACATATACATATACATATACATATACATATACATATACATATACATATACATATACATATACATATACATATACATATACATATACATATACATATACATATACATATACATATACATATACATATACATATACATATACATATACATATACATATACATATACATATACATATACATATACATATGCATAATACATATACATATACATATACATATACATATACATATACATATACATATACATATACATATACATATACATATACATATACATATACATATACATATACATATACATATACATATACATATACATATACATATACATATACATATACATATACATATACATATACATATACATATACATATACATATACATATACATATACATATACATATACATATACATATACATATACATATACATATACATATACATATACATATACATATACATATACATATACATATACATATACATATACATATACATATACATATACATATACATATACATATACATATACATATACATATACATATACATATACATATACATATACATATACATATACATATACATATACATATACATATACATATACATATACATATACATATACATATACATATACATATACATATACATATACATATACATATACATATACATATACATATACATATACATATACATATACATATACATATACATATACATATACATATACATATACATATACATATACATATACATATACATATACATATACATATACATATACATATACATATACATATACATATACATATACATATACATATACATATACATATACATATACATATACATATACATATACATATACATATACATATACATATACATATACATATACATATACATATACATATACATATACATATACATATACATATACATATACATATACATATACATATACATATACATATACATATACATATACATATACATATACATATACATATACATATACATATACATATACATATACATATACATATACATATACATATACATATACATATACATATACATATACATATACATATACATATACATATACATATACATATACATATACATATACATATACATATACATATACATATACATATACATATACATATACATATACATATACATATACATATACATATACATATACATATACATATACATATACATATACATATACATATACATATACATAACATATACATATACATATACATATACATATACATATACATATACATATACATATACATATACATATACATATACATATACATATACATATACATATACATATACATATACATATACATATACATATACATATACATATACATATACATATACATATACATATACATATACATATACATATACATATACATATACATATACATATACATATACATATACATATACATATACATATACATATACATATACATATACATATACATATACATATACATATACATATACATATACATATACATATACATATACATATACATATACATATACATATACATATACATATACATATACATATACATATACATATACATATACATATACATATACATATACATATACATATACATATACATATACATATACATATACATATACATATACATATACATATACATATACATATACATATACATATACATATACATATACATATACATATACATATACATATACATATACATATACATATACATATACATATACATATACATATACATATACATATACATATACATATACATATACATATACATATACATATACATATACATATACATATACATATACATATACATATACATATACATATACATATACATATACATATACATATACATATACATATACATATACATATACATATACATATACATATACATATACATATACATATACATATACATATACATATACATATACATATACATATACATATACATATACATATACATATACATATACATATACATATACATATACATATACATATACATATACATATACATATACATATACATATACATATACATATACATATACATATACATATACATATACATATACATATACATATACATATACATATACATATACATATACATATACATATACATATACATATACATATACATATACATATACATATACATATACATATACATATACATATACATATACATATACATATACATATACATATACATATACATATACATATACATATACATATACATATACATATACATATACATATACATATACATATACATATACATATACATATACATATACATATACATATACATATACATATACATATACATATACATATACATATACATATACATATACATATACATATACATATACATATACATATACATATACATATACATATACATATACATATACATATACATATACATATACATATACATATACATATACATATACATATACATATACATATACATATACATATACATATACATATACATATACATATACATATACATATACATATACATATACATATACATATACATATACATATACATATACATATACATATACATATACATATACATATACATATACATATACATATACATATACATATACATATACATATACATATACATATACATATACATATACATATACATATACATATACATATACATATACATATACATATACATATACATATACATATACATATACATATACATATACATATACATATACATATACATATACATATACATATACATATACATATACATATACATATACATATACATATACATATACATATACATATACATATACATATACATATACATGTACATGTACATATACATATACATATACATATACATATACATACATGTACATGTACATGTACATGTACATATACATATACATATACATGTACATGTACATATACATATACATATACATATACATATACATATACATATACATATACATATACATATACATATACATATACATATACATATACATATACATATACATATACATATACATATACATATACATATACATATACATATACATATACATATACATATACATATACATATACATATACATATACATATACATATACATATACATATACATATACATATACATATACATATACATATACATATACATATACATATCTGGAATAACTAATTTTTGTCCTTAATTAGTCGCCAAACTTTTCTTTTCACTATGGCGCCAACACCATTGACGGCTTCCTTTCCGTGTGAGCTTGCAAAAAAACCTATTTTATCAATGGGCATTGCAAAAAACTGGCACAATCGTTAAGGCTTTTTAAAATCCATTTGTTTTTAAACTGAGAGCAGCATCCATCGGAAAATAAATATATTTTCGAAAAAAATCCATTGAAATTTTGAAGTTTCGTTTGCAGATTTATAAAAAAAACGAAATCGTCTTGCTTATTATGCTTATCGCTTATGATAGCAAAAGATTGATTTTATTGTTTTCCGTCATCTAAAATAATATAAATTAACATAAAGGTTTAAAAATTTTTTTTTTGAACCTACGATGTCGCACGGGACCAACTTCAATTGTTTATAAAATTAAGAATCACAATTTTTTTACAGTTTTTGTTTTCTGCAAAGCCAGTTAAAAAATCTGTTTAGTTACTAAATTTTGTGCATTTACTGCCAGTAGTTTCGGAGCACTGATAACAAGTAACGTTTTTGATGTCGCATGGTACATTAGAAAAAGAGATAATGCAAATGCAAAAAATCTTACTGTTATTTTTACCGAATTATTCAGCTCGCAACTTTTGCCCAATTCTTTATACTTCCACCGTTATTTGTCCATATCATCTTTGTTAACGAAGTAAAACCAATACAAAACGTGGTATAGAGATACGCAAAAATGGGGTTCTATTTTAAGTTATTTAAATTTGAACAATTTTCTTTGGATATATATCAAAACCAAGAGCTTCCAACCACATTTTTTGTGCCGCCGCAGCCAACTCAGCTTAGCTTAGGGATAGCATTGATCTAAGTAATCAGTCACAATCTTACATCTAAATAAAGAACACCGAAATTACTATAAAGTGTTTAATTAAAAGTATTAATTGGCGCGCGTTAACAGATAACTAACTGACGGCTTCACAGCTAAAAAAAAAAAGTTCGCGTAGTGGCCAAATCGCGGTTAAATTCGAAAAAGTGACTCCGGTACATTAAATTGGCCGTCGTAAATTTGATCGCAGCAATTTTAAATTTAAATATTTAAATTGGCCATCGGCGGACCGCAAGCTTTGTTGACCAATTCGCAGAGCACTTTCACGGAGTATGGACAACGGAGCCCCAGTAGGACCACCAAAAAGGAACACCTCCTACCCATCAGGAAAGGCGGGCGCAGCAGCAGTAATAGTATCGTAAGTTAGTGAATAAGAAAAAGTTAAACACAAAACACATCAAGCAAAAAGAAATTGAATTAGTGCTAAAGAAAAAAAACCTACTAAATAGTTAAGTTACCCAAACAAAAATTAAAAATGTTAAATAAAATAAAAAATCTTCGCACTATTATGCAAATTTTTGCACAATTATACACATTTAAAATTTACACACACACACACACACAAACAAAAAAAAAAAATTTTTTTTTTACACCCACACAATTACATTTATATAATTCTAACATTTCTTCAACTAAAGTTGGTCACTTATGCCGAAACCGAATATTATTTACTCTTCAATTTTATTATTTTTTGAATTTAACAAATTACAAATTTTTAACTTTTTTTTTAAAAATTACACCTTTTTTAAGAAAATACAATACCTCACGAAAAAAGAAAACTTATTTTTTACTTTTCAATTTTGACCAGAAATAGGGTTAATGGCGAACCAAAATAATTTAGTAAGACCACCCATGTTAAACCCAGAACAACCAATAGACCAGCAACAACAAAACGAATTACACGTTCATAGACAACATAATAGGCACGAACAAAGACATTTAGAATACCAACAGAATAGAGTACCACAAGAAACTGGAAACATGGAAGCATTAGTGGGGCAGCTGATCGCGCAGCAATTACCGAGGTTGCTGCAGCAACTTAATAATAATAATTTAACTGACTTTGCAAATGAAACGGGGCAGGTCATAGCAGAGGAGCATCGTAATAATCTGGCCGATTTAGACCGAGTGCCAGATATTGTTAAATGAATCAGGGAATTCTCGGGAAATCCCGCTGAAATCAGCTCCTGGAAGAAGGGCATCGATAGGATTAAAGGAACTCCAAAATATTTTGCTATTCTGCACACAATACGTCTTAAAATAATAGGACACGCTGACAGTGCCCTAGAATCATACAACGTACCCCTTAACTGGGAAGCTATTTCTAGGTGTTTGACCCTACATTTCGTGGATAAACGAGACTTGGGAACACTCGAATATCAAATGATTACAATCGTACAAGGTAGTCACCAGTCTGTGGAAGAATTTTACCAGGTTGTTTATAAGAACCTATCTTTAATTCTGAACAAAATCGGTTCTTTGCGTCTAGGCAGAGAAGCGGAAATGGTCATGACAAAATCTTACAGAGATAAAGCTCTGGATACGTTTGTCCGAGGACTGCGAGGTGACTTATCTCGTTTACTTGGGATTAAGGAACCCACAGATCTCCCAACTGCGCTACATCTGTGCTTAAAAATGGAAATCCAATCATTCCGTACTAAATATGCGACTAGTAGAATTCAAATCAAACAATAACCAATTTCGAATTATTGACCAACGACAAACAAACCTAAGACCTACGCCAGCTCCACGTACCATAATGACGTCGAACAATCTACATTATCGGCAACCGCCACCAGTTCCTCCACGGAACCTACCACAACAAAACCAAATCAGTATGTCTATATACAATAAACCTAATTACGGACAACAACAAGCACCCAATATGTTCGGACAAAATTATAAGCAATTCGGGTACCAATTATCCCCAAGGCAGAAACCTAATCTGCAACACCGAGGCGCGTGCAACCTAAATTCCCCTTCAACTGCCTCTGCAGCGATCACGCCATCCGCTGCTGACCATTTGCCAAAACTTCTCACTCAGCAGTTTCTTGTAGTTGCAGCTTTTTCGCCGCTACAACTGTCGCCGACGCCGCCGCAGCCAACTCAGCTCAGTCTTAATTTTTCGCCCACAATTTTAAAAAGTTTTTTGATTGTTTTTCGTTTTATTATTTGTCTTGCCACTTTCAATTTGGCTACGCCCCTTACAACGCACATACGTCACGACAAAACTTTTTAAAATGCTGAGTAACTGGTATTTAATAATAGAGGAACTCGACAATAGTATTCTCTCTTTTTCCATAAATATATTTTTGGTTTTGTTTAATTAAAATCTCTTAATTGGTAGGGAATAGATTTTCTTCTCGATTTTTATTATAGGTTTTATTATAGAGTTCAAAAGGTTCTGCCATACCATATGTAAGACCATAAGGAACAGTGCAGCGTAAAAGCTCTAAAGTTTTGTCACAAAGTTTGAAGTACACCTTTAATATTGTTAATATAAAACACTAAAATAATATTTTGATGTATTGTTTTTTTTTTTTGTTTTTAAAAACTACGTAATTGATTTTTATAAATAAATTTAATTTAAAATTTGCAGGTGTAAAGACGGTTGAAGGAGAAAGGCTGGTCTTAACAAATTTGCATCGTTCCGATATGGGAGGATACAATTGCATCGCATCTAATGGAATACCTCCTTCAGTTAGCAAGCGCTTTAACGTTTACGTTAATTGTAAGTAGTCCTAAAACTTAAGCCACTGTGAAACTTATGCCGATCCAACGAGTAAGAGATATATGTTGGTTTAACAAAAGATTTCGTTTTTTGGGAGGAGTACGATACAATAACTGTTGGACCTAACGATATAAGCACGAGTGGGTTGCTATATATATATAAGTTAATGCAATTGACACTTGCATAGGGGATGTTCGGCTCTCGTTGCCGAATACCTCACCTTGATATACATAAGTGTTAACATGCAGTGGGTTCTGCAGGAGAAGATCGCCTAGAAGAATAGTCGACTAGATTCAGCTTCACGTTATAAGTTGGTTTATTCAAGATTCTTAGAGTTTAACTTAATTAGGATACAATTGGTGTTCGGCTTGTGTCTGGTTTGCGGTGTCGGAAAAGACTGAAGACTGGGGCTGGGCCTAGTTCTCACCAGAGCTACGGCTCCAGAGTCGTGGGCAGCCTTCGCGGCTGGCGCAGGGTGAGGAGCGACCCCGCATAGCAGTTGGGTAAGCAGCCGAAATACGAGCCATGCTAAGTCGGCGGTCGCTTATCCAACGTCCGGCGGCTCCGCTGCACCATAACAACAAGCGTCGTTTGCAGACGCAGCAGTTTGTCGGCAGCGTGATCGCGACCAACAAACAACAACAAGTGTCGTAAGACGGCTGTCGGCAATTTGCACTCTTTATTTATGGACGCATAGTTGCTATTACTGAAAATCCATTGTTAGAAAATCTATCAAAATTGTTTATATTGCACCAGGAGGCTTCATAGTGATTAACCAACCATATATAATAGATGTACGTTTGATCTTGACGCTGATGAATGCGCACATCATCTAGGTTTTATTTGAGACGCACGTGGTACCTGCAAAGCATTGAAATATTATTTTGGTCTCGACGCTACTAAAGGTGTCTATTGTGAGGAGTCTTAAAACTCCCCACAAATCGAGGTGCAGGAGAGCTGCCTAGCAACAGCGAAGAAGGCTGGGATGCAGAAGGAGTTAAGGGCAACCAGGTCGAACTGCAAATAATGGACCTTGGACCCGAGCGAAGCAGAGAGACCGTGAACTAACGGTACCGCGCTGGACCCTGGACTCCAGCCGGCCAAGGGCACAGAGGTCGAACGGTAACGGTGCGGACTTTGGTCAAGCACAAAGAGGACGCACCGTGGACCAACGGGACCTGGGTTGTACCAAAAACACTAGAATAATAAGATGCGTAACGGCCATACATTGGTTTTGCACTATGCAGCCACTTTTTTGGTGGCGGCAATAATTGCTCTCTTCCCGCTTGCGTAAAATTGAGAGCATAAAAATCTAAAAATAGAATTCACTTGCTTGTGTGAGTGAAAACAGTAAACAAATGAGTGTGCATGTGTGCGTAGTTGTGCTAGAAGTCGATTTTCGGTCCGAAATCAATTTTGATCTAAGAAACGAATTTGATTAATGTTTTGGTCAATTTCGTTGTAATATGGGCTAATAAAATATTATTTAAAAATTGATGCCGTGACTATTATTTTTTTTAAGAAGTTGTTTTAATATTATTTAGTTAAAATCGCCGATCGAATTAGCTACCGTTTACATATGAATATTTTAATTATTAATTATCTGTAATATATAATATGTAGTCAACAAAATAATATTTGCATTTCAAATACTAAAAATTGATCGTTTACAGAAGTATGCATATTTTTTTTACTTGTTTACTAGTAATTTGTACTAATAAATATACTAAATAGTTAAAAAACATATGCAACCTGTGCATTGCAAAATTGAATTCTTGAGGCAGGACCAGCGCACCTAAGAATCACTAAGATCAAATAAATTTCCACGTTGTAAGCTGAATACTCTAACGACATATTTTCTAGTGTAAAGTAATTTATTAAAATAATTCGGTATTATTATGTACATTTATTCACCTATTACCATTTCTATGATGTAATTAAATAAGTATCATGTTAAGGCAATGCAAAATTAGAGTTTTTACTTTTTACTTACGAGTGCTTTGTACTCGATTGCCAGAGTACAAATAATATAGATTGAAAGTCCATAAACTTCTGAAGTGAAGGGCATATTTTATCAAATTTACAATATATGAGCATACGTGTGCACACATTCAGTGCTCGGTCAGTCGCTGCATGAGTACAAGAGAGCTGCTGGCTCTAGAGCGCTCTCTCTTTGACTCTTGAACAAAAATTGAAGAGAGCCTGGAGCCAGCTCTAGAGCAAGCCCCGAAAAAAGCGTGTGCAAAAAAATCTTATGGCGTTACGCATCTTATTATTCTAGTGTCTTTGGTTGGACCTTGTACCGAGCGGGCCGTGTGCAAAAAGGGGAACTAACAGGATCCCCGCGGCCTATAAAGGGGACTGCGCAAGCGCAGCTCGGGGAGTTGGCCATATAGACTATTCAGGAAGATACTCGGGCAGAGCACGGGCGCAGTCCCGACGCGGCCGCGCGTCGGACATTCAATTTTAATCACGCGAAGAGCCGCAGGTGTCGAGTACAAGCACGGAGAGTCAATTTTAATCACGCGAAGAGCCGCGGGTGCACGAGTACAATCACGGTCAGTCAGTTTGACCACGCGAAGAGCCGTACGCATACGGAGACAGTCAAACGGAGGTTCAGACTAGTGAACAGTCAGGAAGAACGCGAGTGACGCAGGAGGACGATCCCTGCAAGTGGAACCGGGCACGGTCAGAAAGGTCAGTGGAGTCAGTGGTCGGTCAAGGTGGGCCTGGGAGGAGCGTTAGCTTGACCCAACGGGCGATACACCTCTCCGCCATAACATCCTAAACCTCAAGCCCGATCAGGGAACCACCGTCGAGGACACCGCTGCACAACGAAGGCACCAGGCAGCGCACAGGAACCTGGCACTGTCAGAAGGGTCGGTGGAGTCAGTGGTCGGTCAAGGTGGGCCTGGAAGGAGCGTTAGCATGACCATAACATCCTAAGCCCCAGTCGAGCCGGCACGAGTAAGCGAACCGCGCAGCCGACGGCGAGGACTGCGTAACCCACCGGTAAAGAATTCCGCAAATAAAGCTACTACATCTTAAAACTCTGTCTTCTCCTTGGTCGGGCAATCACACAAAACATAAATTTGGTGGGACGAACACACAGACTCTCTGAGCTAGCCGTTGCAATTCGTAGCGAGCAGAAGATAAACAAAATCAGTTCGTTACACCATGCGCAGCTAGAGGCGCATGAGATGTCGGCCATGCTTAAGGGACCTTTAACTTAAATAACTATCTAGTCAATATGGTTTAAGTATACCAAGAGTGAACGTTAATTAAAAAAGTTCGACCAATATTTAAAGGTTGAAGGTAAAGAAAAATGGAAAGTCATCGGAAGGAACACACTCCAAAAATTTGAAAAATACTGAAGAAAGTGTAAAAAAGAGAGTGCAGAAAGAGCATTATGTATCTAGATACTCACAGGAATAAAGTGAAATAACAAGTTCAGCAGAAAGACGCTACACAAAAAAAAGAAACAAGAGACAATGCTATGGTAGAGATCCCCGACAACAAGATACCCAATACACAGCTAGTGGAAGTGTGTAAGAGACATTTCAACATTTTCAGGAATCTAGGTATAAATTGAAGAAAAAAAAAAATGTTTAATAGTGTGGACGTGAGAGTTTTGTGCGGTTTGTGGGTGTTAAAGTGGGCGTGGCAAAAAGTTGTTTGCAAATCTATAGAAATTTACAAGATTTATAAGAAAGTATGAAAATATCACATTTTTTAAAAGTGTTGGCATGGCAGTTTTGTGCGCTTTGTGGGCGTTAGAGTAAGCGTGGCTACATTTGGAAACAAACTTGCGTTGCGTCTATGTCTCTGAAAGCTACATGCCTAATCTCAACATTCTAGCTTTTGTAGTTCCTGGGATCGAAGCGTTCATAAGGACAAACGCACGGACGGACAGACGGACATGGCCAGTTCGACTCGGCTATTGATCCTAATCAAGAATATACGTGTATACTCGTATACTTTATATGGTCGGAAACATCTGCTCTAGAACTATTTCTTATCCTAGCCAAATTCTTACCTAGAGTTGCGGCCACAATGTTTACCAAACTTGTTTCACGGCCATTTTTATACCCGTTACTCAGCTAGTGCAAGTGCCAACCAGAAATTTCATTATTTTCTGGAATATCGGTGGAAATTGCAAGAAAATATGAAAAAATGGACAAAAAATTTGAAAATTTTTCAAAAATGTGGGCGTGGCAGTTTTGTGCGGCTTGTGAGCGTTAGAGTGGGCGTGACAACATTTGGAAACAAACCATATGCCCTAGCCAAAAGTTAACAGAAACACTAATAGGGGCTTTGATGCACTTCGTCCTCAGTTTGGGGCCCTAAACTACCAATTTCTCGGATGGAATTCAGATCATTTCGGCCTTCCTAAATAAAATTACTCTCCAGTTTTTTTTTTGTTGGGCGGTTCCTTCTGGGTTAAGAAGTTTTAAGGGTTCATGTCACGGTGAGTCAAGGGTTTTTTAAGAATTAAAACATTATAACATTTATTTCAAAGACACAATAATATAGAAGTAGTTAATGTGTATGCTTAGTATAATAATAAATATAAAAACAAATATCAATTATATTGTTAATAAAAATTATTCCATATTAAAAAAAAATATAAGTTTATTAAAGCGGTCAAAAAACTGGCATTCAAATATTTACTTTCAAGTATAGGTTTGAAAAAGAAAAGAAAATCAAATTAACTTTACTAAAACATTTCCGGTTTTTTGGAAGAAGAGACAAATCAGACCTGTTTACATGGCAAAAATATCACACCTTAAAAAATTTCAAGTATGGGTGAGAAACTGAGTGGGTAAGGACAAATTTTAATTTCTTTAAACTCGCGCTTGGGCTAGACTTTACCGTTCAAGTCGCCGTGGCCTTTTGATTTAACCTTATGTTGCACTTTAATTTTCCGGCTATGGTACAGTTTTAAGAATTTGTTCGCATTGTTCACACATTAACACATATAATATTATATGTATATATAAGGTTGTCAAATATCTCCCTTCCGCCTTTTTGTCTTTTGAATTTCGCGGCTATGTACAAAGCGCTACAGAGCTCGTTTGAAAGGTCTTGACATAACCTACAAAACGACGCTATGCATGATTAGTTTGGATATTGCGTTCACCAGTTATAGACGTGTAAACATGGAGTTCACTAGCGCCGAAATTCGCGCTATTTTAAAGTTTTCCTTCGTTAAAGGCAAATCCGCTAGAGAAACGTTCCATGAGATTAATGGTGTTTTGGGAAATGGTACTCTATCACTTCGAACCGCGGAGGAATGGTTTCGACGATTCAGAGCCGGTGAAAACGACACCATGGATAAGCCAGCCGGCGGAAGACCTGTGACGACAAATACCGATCAAATCATGGAATACATCGAGTTAGACCAGCATGTGGCATCTCGTGACATCGCCCAGGAGATGGGAGTTAGTCACCAAACCATTTTAAACCATCTGCAGAAGGCTGGATACAAAAAAAAGCTTGATGTTTGGGTGCCGCATGGTTTGACGCAAAAAAACCTTCTGGAAACGGAACGGATCAAACTCGACCAATTCTTGAAGCGGATGGTGACTGGCGACGAAAAATGGATCACATACGACAATATCAAGCGAAAACGGTCGTGCTCGAAGGCCGGTGAATCGTCCCAAACAGTGGCCAAGCCGAGATTGACGGCCAGGAAGGTTTTGCTGTGTGTTTGGTGGGATTGGAAGGTAATCATCTATTACGAGCTGCTCCCATACGGCCAGACGTTTAATTCTACCATCTACTGCGAACAACTGGACCGCTTGAAGCAGGCGATCGACCAGAAGCGTTCAGAATTGGCCAACAGGAAGGGTGTAGTGTTCCACCAGGACAACGCCAGACCACACACTTCGTTGATGACTCGTCAGAAGCTACGGGAGCTCGGATGGGAGGTTTTATCGCATCCACCATATAGCCCGGACATAGCGCCAAGTGATTACCACCTGTTCCTGTCCATGGCGAATGCCCTTGGTGGTGTAAAGTTGAACTCAAAAGAGGCTTGTGAAAAGTGGCTGTCCGAGTTTTTCGCAAATAAGAAGGGTGGCTTCTACGAGGGGGGTATTATGAAGTTGCCGTCTAGATAGATTATCGAACAAAACGGCGCATATTTGAACTAAATCCGATCACTGTAACACTTATTATAAAGCATTGAATAAAGAGCAAAAAAGCGGAAGGGAGATATTTGATATAAAACGATTGGACCGCTGCAGCACATGTATTGTCAAACAGTCTGCCTATATTTAAAAATAAACAACGCTTGAGCGTTAGAGATAAAAATACCACGAACTCCTGCGTGGGTTCATCGCTTAAACAACGATGCAAGATAAGAAATGCAGTGGAAAATTCGCGCACTTATAATCCGTTCCCATGTTTGGAGAACAAATGGCCAATGCGTTGGTCTAGTTAGAGATAAGATTAAAACATGTAAATTTCATATTAGCTACCTAAGCAGGATTTAGCGAAATAAAATTCAGTTTGAAATATCAACTGAATAAATGTAGACGTTTGCTTATGTTGCAGCCTCTTTAGATTTTGGTCAATCCAGCCTTCAAAAAAATATAAACTTCGACTGTACAGTTTCCCCCTCTATGGTAAGGGACTCAAAGAAAGGCCAGCAAAAATAATAAACTCTTGTTTCCTCCTACCAAAAGTAAGGAATAGAGTATACAATTAAAAAAGCAAAAAGATACACAAGATTCTTTTATGTTTTAAAAATAAAAGAAGCACCTTATAGTCTAAATAGCTAAAGGCTGCTTTGTAACCATAATAAATTATGGTTTGGCGTGCTTGAGGCCATACATCAGCAATTGAAAAAAGTGCTTATACGAACGGTATCAAAAGTTCGTAAATGCAATAAAAGCATTTAATAAATGCCATAAGAGCATAATAAATTAGTGCACAAAAAAGAGTGCCTAAATGCCTAATAAGCGTATATCCATTGTGCTATCAACTCAACAAAAAAAATAAAAATCATCGTTAGCATCGAATATGGTAGAAAAGTTGGGTTTCCCGGATCAAATAGGGCTGACACCCGACTTGGTATCACAATCACCATTGTGACCGGCTACCGTCATTGAGCCGGGCTAGTGTCCAAATTCAGGCTAATCTAGTTCGGCTTAACAGAGACCCAGAAAAGTCGCGTTTGAAAAGATAGAAACTAACGATGCCGGGCACTCTATTTTTGTTAGTTGCAAAGCCTTTTTGAGGTTACTTTCAGTCACAGCGGCATTGTAGAAAAACGAGCCCAGGTTCATGCATATGAAGCCTTTTGGTGGCAACATTCAGAAGGATTTGACCAGTATACTTCCAATAATAATATTTCGTAATAACTATCGGAAGTAAAGTGAGCGAAGACTATGCGTAGACGATCGACAATTTTTAACATACCATAACGATCATTAAGTGCTCTAGTGTTAGGTGAGATTCGATTGTTTTTTGAAGCAGGGCTGAGTAATTTGCTTCTTTTGAAAATGGGAGTGGTGCAGTCGTCCGCCTACACAACCACTAGAGCGGTTTCTATCGGGGAGTATTTAATATTCATCTAGGAAGCAATTTTGCGCATACCTTCGTCGAATTAATCGCTTTAGGTAGCTGTCAACGTGAATAAGTTTAAGAAAAAAAAAAGCTCATTTGATAATTTCATTAAGTAGATGGACCGGAGTTGCATATTCCATTAACATTAAACAATTGGACTTCTCTTAGAATACGTTTGTCTAAAAGACCATTCCATTCGTCCAACTGGAAGTCAATGGGATCAAAAACAATCAGACATCTGGACGCACAGTCAGCTGGGCTTGATTTCGAGTCCAAAAATTGTATTTAATTGCCACTATCAATGCCACCATCAATGAGTCCGACCAACCAAATCGGAAATGTCTAATGTAATCAGCTGTGATTGAACCCACTAATTGTCTTTCAAAAAGTGCTGCACAAAGTTCAGAGTTCTTGAGGAATGTCCATTGGTCAGCCCATTTAGTGGGTGATCATCCCAACCCGCGCTCATCGTCGTCTTCTACGCGGCGTCGCCCCTCGGCTTCGTTATCCGCTCTTTGGATTCGCTATCATAGAGTATCTTTTATTTGAGCCTCAAGACCCTCGCGGCCCCACTGGCCGTCCAGGTCGAATATTTTAGCCCGTCCGTCCTCGCCCCCTCTGATTGGCTCGATGACGAGGCTCGGCTACTCCTATTCGGCACCTCCACCCATCGTTACTCCTGGAGCAATAGGTCCATAGGTCCCATATGTTCCATAGGTCCCCAATTCCGGGCCTCGCGCGCTCGTCTCTCGTCGCGTGATGTTTCCACGTCTCGGGCAGTATTCAGCGGTCCTCGGTCCGATTATACCGCAGTCCCAATACAACTTGATCGGGCGACTATGGCTGTCCGCGTCCAGTAGTCCTGACTACCGCATTTCCAGCAGGATCGCGATGGGTTACTTACTCTTTCTCGGCTCCTCAGTGATTTCCTGGCACGTCCTTCTTACAGCGCCTTGTTCCCTCTTGGGTCGATAGCGGGCCCTATGGGTTCTCTCTCCATCAGGGAATCCAGGTTCCGGCACTCGTTCGAGAATACAATCATGGGTAGGATCGGGGTGCTCTCCTCCCTTATATCGTTCTGGGATATGCCAGGCGAAGCAGAGCCTGTAAGCTCCGTATAAATTGTTGGTAAATTGGCACTGCTCGTCTTTGACAGTCAGGACCGTGCCGGTTTTATCGAGTTCATCGGTGTCACTTAGTGGTAACGAGCTTGGCATACGCCCGTTATTTCCCGTTAATTCCCGTGCGTCCTCTGCAAGTCCAAATTCTGAGCCCTTGGCGCTTCCGTATTCCAGCCTCCTTCGCTGTTGCTAGCTGCCGCTTTCCTTCTTACAGACTTGTAAGATTCTCACACCTTTTTTCTCTACGAAAAACAAATTTAAAAATCGAACAACTTTAGCAAATAACTTGAATAAGTTCTTTCCGTAAAAGTGCCGATATATTTGAGCACCTGATGTAGGTGACGATCATAATTATACCTTACTCGTAGAGTTAAAGGGTATATTAGATTCGTTGAAAAGTATGCAACAGGCATAAGGAAACGTTTCCGACCATATAAAGTATATATATTCTTGATCAGGATCAATAGCCGAATCGATCTGGCCATGTCCGTCCGTCTGTCCGTAGGTCTGTCCGTATAAGCGCCTCGATCTCAGGAACTACAAAAGCTAGAATGTTGATATTAAGCATGCAGCTTTCAGAGACATAGTCGCCGAGACATGCCTAACAAACCGCACAAAACAGTCACGGCTACACTTTTGAAAAATGTTGTGATATTTTTTCAGTTTTTTATATATTTTGTAAATTTCTACAAATTTGCCAAAAAAACTTTTTGCTACCCACTTCTATGCCCACAAGCCGCCCAAAACTGTCACGCTCACAATTTTTAAATTTTTTTTATTTTTTTACATTTTATTATTTTTTTCCCACTTTTGAAATTTCTCGTTTACAATTCCACTAGCTGAGTAACGGATCTGATAGTCGGGGAACTCGACTATAGCATTCTATCTTGTTTTTATTTAGAAAGCGTACAAGACTTGAACTCTCAAATATCTTATCTGTTTATAAATCTCGACTATAGCGTTCTTGTTTCTATTTTTGTTTTTTAAGATTTAATTAAGCATGCAGAAGATTGTGAACTAATTTTGTTTTTCGGTATTCGGTTTTGATTTCTATTGATGTCCGCAGAGCTGGGTGAAATAAAGATTTAGTATGTTTTAACGTTGATTTGGAACAAGTTCCTGTATAGGTAGAATATAGTATATATTATTTAAGGTACTAGGGTGCATATTCTACTTTCCACCCAGTTAGCTATTTGTGCAATCAATTCAAACATTTCTTCACGTTGGTATCGAGAGTCAAATGTTAGTCCTAGAAGAGTCAATTTTAGTTAGTATAATTTATTATATTTTATATCATTTGACTTAACTGAACAATGAATATTACGTTAAGGTCATTATTATAAGGCGATTATAATAATGTTTACTCATAATATCATTACCTACATAACACATACGTGTAGTGTTCAGTTAGAAGATTAGGTAACATGCCCTATCTAACATTAAAAGGTAATATAACACCAAAAACTGTTTGGAATGGGCTCCACCTTCCCCTAATTAACCATACAAAAGAATAACTCGCCCAAACAAATTAAATATTTGGCTAGAAAAAAACTTTCTTCGGCAATAGCTGGCATAAATAATATATTTATACAGGGATCAAAAATATTTAAATCATGTTAAAACTGACATTACTACATACTGTCGTATTCAGCATTCTATTCTATAAACAACAACAAAGATATATTTTTCAGTTATTATACCCTATTCATTAGATTCGATTAGATTCTACACTAGATTCGTTGAAATTTATTTAACAGGCAGAAGGAAGCGTTTCCGACTATATAAAGTGTATATTCTTGATCAGGATCAATAGCCGAATCGATCTAGCCATGTCTGCCTGTCCGTCCGTATAAGCGTCGAGGTCTCAGGAATTATAAAAGCTAGAAAGGTTCGATTAAGCACGCAGATTTAAGAGACATGGACGCAGAGCAAGTATGTTAACCCGTGTTTCCACGCCCACTCTCACTCCTACAAGCCGCCCAAATCTGCCACGCCCAAGCTTTTGAGAAAACTTGTGGTATTTTTTCAGTTTTTTCAGTTTGGTCTATCGATTTGCCAAAAAAATTGTTGTTACGCCCACTTTAGCGCTACAAACCACCCACCACTGCCACGCCCACAGTTTTGAAAAATGCCTTGTAATTGTTTCATTATTTTTGGCCACGCGCACTGTAACGCTCACAGGCCGTCGATGACCCCAGCGCCCAGACTTTTAAAATTTTCTGCATTTTCTGTGTTTTTCTTTAATTTTATTATTTTTTACCAATTTCTATCGGTATACCGAAAAAGTTGTTGAACTTTCCCGTTCGCAATTCCACTAACTAAGTAACGGGTATCCGATAGTCGAGGAACTCTGTTATTTTTCGATTCCTTATATGCAGATATAAGTATATGCAGATTCCAGAGACATCGACGTATGGTCCATACCCGCTAGTTCCCACTTTTACACTACTAGAAATAAACCAAAGACCCTTGTAAAAGTTTCATTCAGCAATCAGAACTGGGAGACAAGCTAGAAAGCTAAAGAATTAGGATCTAATTTTAGAAAAAAAATAAAAGTACGAGGGTCATTAAAAGTCGTAGCCAATAACCAGCGGTTTGCTTAATATTCAAATTTATAAATACAATAAAAAAAGCCAAACAATTGTTCAGACATTGTGTAATCATAGATTATATTAGATATAAGACTCTGATTCCACGATCTCCTAGAAACATCGTCAGGCAGTAACCCAACTCCGTCTTATTTCGAGGAGAGGACACGGGCTAGTGTTCTGAAAGATGTGATGGTCCGTCCGATGCTAGAAGATAGATAAATAAATAATGTCGGACGAATTAGCGAAACCTATTGAAGCTTCCTGGTGGTTAGTAAATCAATTCCGCCCGTGGATTTTCAATTATCAATCAATTTTAAGCAGTAGCAGTGCTAACCAGGATTGATGGTTATTTATGTCGTACTGGAGCTGCATATGAGAATTAAATAAAACCATGTGCTTTTTGTATGCTTTTTGTGCAACCTAACGTCATTCTCTCTCATTCTAACTCTAATAACGAAATAGCAAGTTGATTTGAAGGGTGATTATACACGTACATGAGCGGAACTATACTACACTCAAGAATATACTAGAATGAGAACTTCGAGTATTTTAATTTTCGGAAACAGCGTCTTCGCCGTCTGGGGTTTCGGCATTTATTATTTTGTATGTAATTTTTACAGAATGATTAATTGATAGGGCCGGAGGGTCAGCCACAGGATTCATAGTTGGGAGGGTCAATTTAGGAGATTCAGCTAGAATTTGATCTCTGAAGGAAGGGGCGTGTAGGATGGACAAAATAGTTCCAAAATTTAGAAAGCGATCGGTAAGAACCTCGATAAGAACTGTAACGGCAGAATGCGTATATATATACATATATACGTATATATATTTTTTGAGCGATTGACAAATGCGCCTCTGATGAATTTACCAAACCATCGATAACCACTGGACTTTGATGGAGCTCCATGGCCAAAAATTAATTTAAGTTCATCGATACAATGTGGTTAAGTTAGTCCACATCGAAAGTTGTAAAGAATATTCGCACGCAAATGTTTACACTTCAATTTCATTTTTTGGGTGAGAAATTCATCTCACCTATAACCGAAATTTACTATGCTTTACTATAGTTGACAGATTGATTCCTTAGGGTTGGTCATTCCTGAAATATAAAAGGAGCCATCGTAGGAAGCGTTCTACGCGTTTAAAAAGCCGTGTATGCTTCTTAAAATTAGTTTTGTTAAATACCATTATAGCAAGTTTTTAATTGGCAACTGTATATAATTTCCTTAACTAGTAGTGTTTAAAAGCCATCTTCCAAAATATATATGCAAATGGTAAATTTATGCGAACTACTTTAGTTCGCTCACTACTCACTACTGTGAGGTGGGTAAATAATGTGGCTTTATCGTGCTTGAAAGTGACTTAAACTTCATTGAAATAAACAAAAATTTATAAATGTTATACTTACTACATAATTATATTAATATCATACCAATTCTGGAAATACATACCGCTTCAAAAAATGGTCTTCTTTTGAATATAATAACTTAGTGAACAACAGAGGAAACTCTTCTTGCATCCCTGGTTAAAAAGTGATATACACTCCAGAAAAAAAACCGAAAAGATGTAACCAACGCAACTATCGCATTCGAAGTGCGCGCAGGTCGTTGAGATCCTGCATTTGTGAATATCCAGGGTGTACGTGGTGATGGAATGGTCCCAGATGGCTTGCTAGTCTTTTCTTGTCCGTATTGTTTAGGATGCTGAATGTTTACTGAAAATAGTGTATTTAAGGAAATTCAGATAAATTATAAATGTAAAATCAAGAGGGAACGCTATAGTCGACTATAGCTATTCCGACGCTATGCCTCGACTATCAAAAACCTGTTGGCACACAAAGGGGAATTTTTAACTATTATCTATTATTAAGAATATTCATTGTGCACTTCTTCCTTTTTATTGTCAGTTTAATCGATCCACTAAAGGTGCTATTCAGGCTATTGTGACTAAATTTTGCACTAAATTACATTGTTAGATATTAAACCACCAAGAGCTGCATCCAGAAAATGTCAAAGTTTGGTGCGGCTTATGGACTGGTTGCAAATATTCAAATATAATGAGAATCGTGACGTAACTATGAATGGTGAGCGTTGCAGTGCGATGCTATCCAACTTTTTTTTGCCCAAAATGCAACGTAACATGTAGTTTCAACAATACGGTGCCACATTCCGCACAGCACGCGGATTAATTGAGAGGAGAGTTCGATGAAAATTTCATTTCACGTTCGGCAATGATCAATTGAGCATCTAGATCGTGCGATTCATACTATTTGTTGTGGGGCTATGTTAAAGCTCAGCTATATAGATACAAGGCCGCTTCAATAGACGCATTGGAAGATAACATTGAAGCATATTCGTTAGATACCGGTTGTTGGAAAGAGTACCCTAAAATTGAACTAAGCGGATGGACCATTTGAAGCGCAGTAACAGTTGCTTTTCAAACGTTAAATTATGTGGTTATCGATTCAAATAAAGATATCATGAATTTTTTTGTTTTTTGTATTTTGTGTTTTGTGTTTTTATTTATTTTTTAACTTTTCTATAGCTCTTTATAGATCAACCATATGATAAAAATAAAAAAAAAAAAAAAAAATGAAAGTTTTTTAATTTTTAAACGGTGGGCGAGACATTGTTGCTTATGGGCGTTAAATATTTTTGGCATATCAATAGAAATTGGAAAATAAATAATAAAATGAATAAATTGTAAGACATTTTTCAAAAGTGTGGGCGTGGCAGTTTTGGGCGGTCGGTGGTCATTAGAGTGGTCGCGGCGTAATGTTTTGGCAAGAATTTGACAAAACAAATATTAAACAAAGAAAATCAAAACATTATTAAAAAGTGTGGCCGTGGCAGTTTTAGGCGGTTGGTCGTGGCAATATCAAAAAACAAACATGTGCTGCGCCTATGTCTCTGGAATCTGCCTGTTTAGTCTCAGCTTGCTATATTGTATTGTTCCTGAGTTCTCGATGTTCATACGAACGGACAGACGGACATTGCAAGACCGACTCGACCAGCGATCCTGGCCAAGAATATACATACCTTATATGGTCGGAACCGATTCCTTCCACCTATTATATACTTTTCAACGAATTAAGTATACCCTTTTACTCTACGAGTAACAGGGTATAACATGCCAAAAATTCTTTTAAAAGTCAAAAATATAACACAACTTAACTTAAAATTTGTTTCCTTTTTTTGCTCATTAAAATATGCCATGAAAAATGCCATCATAAATGTTTTCTAACATTAAAAAGATCACAGTTAAACCAAGACAACCGGTATCGCGAAAATTCTCACTACACGTCACTATGGGGAATTTGACCTGTTTTTTTTTTTGGCATAAATGTGTTTTTTAAACTTTCGAATTTTGGAAATTTTGTTCTTAACGGGTAAAGAATTGATCAAAGCTTTATGGTTTGTAAGCAAAATGTTAAATTAACAGTCTTATGTTAAAAAAATAACAGTTGTAAAGTCTGCTGTTGCAAACATAAAATTGTTAAGTAAGTGGTTTAGACCATCTTGTATAGTGATTAATTCCCTATTCGAGCATATAGTCAAACCTTGCGCATATTTGCGCCTTTTCGCGATTAGCAATGCGGCCCTAGTAAAAGTTAGCTTGTGAAAAACTGAATGCAATATTCAAATTAATTTGTGGGCATATCGACGACAGCATTTTTGAAAATAATTAATGTCGCGCATATTTTATGTGACTTTATTGCATAAATGGAAAATATGCTATAGAAAGCTGAATATGGTTGCAGCAAAATACCCGGTACGGATGAAAGGCAATCTTAGCTTGAACATACTTGGAAATTCAAGCAAGGTTGATTTCCACTTTACTGATGTGTTTCACAGAGGATTGAAATTTCGGACCCCATAATATCAACTCTAAATTTAGGCAGTCGCATTCAAAAACATAAGCGACTTCCCCTTCCGCGAGAAGTCACTAAATTGTTGTCGTGCGAATTGGAACATGCAAACGAATGTTTGAATGATCCTCATACATGAAAATGACTTCTTTTTTTACGTTAAAATAGATACTGAAAAATATATTGAAAAAAAGCAAAAACTTTTTATTTTTAAGGGGGTTGGGGCATGGTGGGCGGTGGCCACACGCCCACTTTGCCAAAATAATTGTTAAGATGTATATAAGTCTAGAAAAAAAAAATGATCATCGTATCTTAAATAGTATACGAGATATTAATTTATGCCAAAAAAACAGGTAAAATTCCCAATAGTGCACGTGGGGCCCTGATAACAATTTCATGAGCTGGTCGACCTGGCCCGACCATGCGTTTGAACAGCTTTTATATTTTGGTTTGGTTTTTATACTAAAGGTATACAAATATTTTAACGGTATACGATATATACATGATATAGCGATATGACCCAGCACACTTTGAATTATAAATTAGAATAGGACAGGAAATTTATTATAGTTCGACTCAGAAGAAACTATATATAACGAGATAAAAATAAATAAATAATAAATAATTGATAATTAATAATAATAATAAATAATAATTAAATAATTAATAAATTATTAATAATAATAATTAAAAAAAAAATAATTAATAAAATTAAAATTATCATAAAAAAGGTGAAGGTCATGAATGATATTTGGACTTGTACCCTGTCAGAGACAAAGACCAATAACGCCGACACTATTAACTAGTTTTTGCTAAAACATAACACCATGGCAGCCTGACGGTTGATCAGGTTGGGCAAATCTATACATATAGTATAGTGTGGATCTATACAATAAGATCGTATTAAAAAAAAATAACTGCTTTTAAACTTGCTCAAGCATATCTTGATGGGCTCCAGCTTACAATGATCAAATATACGAGTCGTACTTAATCAATAGCCAAAAATGAGTTACAAATTATAGATCGGTTGTTCAATGATCATAAAACTCTTTAAACCAACGGTTTTGTCTTCTCGCAAAGCGAGACATACGATATACGGCAACTCCATTCGGTACCTTGGGTGGGAGGCGAGACTGTGGGACTCCCGCGAAAAAAAGGTCTGATGGTTCTTTTGTAAATGACAGACCACAACACAAAATCGTATCTATTTAACCTCGGTTGTATTAAAGTCAAAATAGCCACAAGTACAAGTTAGGAATCAGTAAGAGCGAGGAACCCAACGAAACAAAAAAGCAATGCACATAGGTAGGTCACTAATAAACTGCATACAGAAACAAACAGAAAAGTGAGATATCGGTCTCAGTAGTCTCACAAGAACCTTATTATTTTATTTTTTGGAGGAGTTCGAAGTCTACATCGGAATCGGAAGGATGTGTTTTTTAAGGCTGCGCGAACGCGACGAACTGTGCAGAACCACTCCGGGGTAATAACTTATTGCTTTGATGATAAAAAATAAATATAAGATTAGAAGTAAACAATTGTGGGGTACCACTCCGGGGTAATGCCTTATTGCTTTGATGATAAAAAATAAATATAAGTTTAGAAGTAAACAATTGTGGCTAGTGGCACTTCTTAAAATATAACAAGATAGACTGCTATAGTCGATTTCCCCGACTATCAGATACCCGGCAATCAGCTAGTAGAAGTGCGAACGAGAAATTTCATAATTTTCTGGAATATCGGTAGAAAATGGAAGAAAAATAAGAAAATTAAATTTTTTGTGAACGGGAGAATGGTCGTGGCTAACCAATTTTTGGGAAATCGATAGAAATTTACAAGACTTATAAAAAAAGAAACACATTATTTTTCAAAATTGTGGGCGTGACAGCTTTGGGCGGTTTGTGGGCGTTGGAGTGGGCGTGCCAAATTTTTTTTTGGCAAACCTATAGAAATGTACAAGATATAAAAAAAAATAAAATATATCACAACATTCTTAAAACGTGTGGGCGTGGCTGCATTATGGGGTTTGAGGGCGTTACAAAAGCTTAATCACAAGAGCTTCGGCTGTCGTAATAATGGCGGATCAAACTAACCTCATCCAGCTCAATGGTTATCATTGTGCAGCTTCACAAAAATAGTTCCTATGAATGATAGTCGGGAACAGTTTGAAGAGCTGCTGGATAAGGTACTTTGCACGAGCCGGAGGTCATTGCAGGTGGCCTTAACGTCTGGACTGTAGAATGGTGCAGCCGGACAGACGGACGCAGACAGCGCTAGACAATTATTTTGCAATTATTCCCGTAATATAATAAGGCTTTCAAAAAAAGCAGCTTAATTTAAAAGGACATCACAATATCAAGAAGCTTCGACTACTTGAAACAACAACAGATGAACTCAGGACCATAATGGCTCACAACTCACAGTAGCATGTGCATCAAAATCATTCTCAAGAGGTGAATCAAATAAGAGTTCATTCGACCTTCGACTAACTTAGACCATATATATACGGTAGACATTTCTACGTAAAAACAAAACACAAAATCTCATATTGTGAGTTAAGTCCCAATTCAAAATTCAAATGAATAAAACTCGATTTGGAAGAATACCAATTTATAAAATATTATGTGCTGATGCGTTATTGCAACTAGTACCGCAGTCACTATAGATGTGTCTAACCACTACTCTTCAGTTGATATTTCGTTGCAGTGCCTAGAGAAAAATGGATAGCTCTACTCGCTAGACAAACGAATATGACCCGTGAACCAGCATAGTTTGGACATGCAGCTACTGATCTCCGGATTGGTGTAGCCAATTTTGCCATGTATTGCTGCCAACGCTCGGCGATCGTGTCTGATAAAGAATCATCCTAGTCCAGTGCTCGAGAACTGCTATCGGTTTACTGAACGCGGAAGGTTCATTCGTCTTTCAGGAGGATATTTCACATAACGAGAACGGGTGCTAAGAACCCCAATAGGTCATAAAGTCGAGTTCCAGTCCGCAGAGTGCTGACAAATCCATAGTCATATCGCTATCCAAGCGATTGAAGTTTAAATTTGTCACATCTGACTCGATAAATAAAGAAAAATGTGCTAGAGTTAAAACATCAAGATCGGCAGGGTTTTCTGAAATTGATACTTAAAGTCGAGAATTAACTACCGCAGATATGTGGCAAGGAAGGGTTCTCAGCTCATCGAAGGTCAAAATGGAAGAGCCCACAGCACGTAAAAGTGATGCTTAGCTGTCTTCACTGCTGCAAAAAGAGGCGATCGAGGCGGAATAAAACGCCACTCGATATTCTCCACCAGGCAAAAATCCAACACTGCTTTGGTGTGGTCGTCGCTGAGGAATAAACTCGTCAGTTCAAGCTACTTGTTCCTTGCGCCAACAAAGTTAGTTGCATTGTCGAACCAAATTTGTCGTGACCTCCTCTTCTTGTGCATAAAAGCAGTTTTAGGACGTGCAAGACAGCAACTGTAGAAAGATCCTTAATGAGCTTTAAATGTATCGCCTTGGTTGCAAACCAAATAAAAGCACGCACGAAGCATTTTACAGGAGTCTTATTGCGCGCCTTAGGCTTCTAGAAAAATGGTCCACAGAAGTCCAGTGACTTCAAGCGCATGAGATCCTTCAAAAATTCTTGTGGGAGATCCGCCATTATGTGCTTGATTAGGCGAGGTTGCGTTCGAAAACACCTGACGCACTTGTTTACTGCCCTGTTTTAGGTTCCGCTCACTATAATGGCCATAGTAATTGGGTGATCCTTTGATTTGGTGGCGGCCATTGAAATCCAACGAAGAGTTCTTTAACCGACCATCTACTTGAAGAAGCCCAACTTGGTCACTTGAAGGGTGACAGCGAGGCAAGTGGACTAGACGGCGGTACTACCCCTTTGGTCTGCAAGGATTTAATGTCATTCCATAAATGAGCACCCTGAACCAGACGTAGCAACAGAGAAGTCTCACTATGAACGTGGGTGGCAGTAAGCCCAGGATGGCGAATGCGCTGGTAAAACTTATGAATGTATGCAAGCTTTCGTTGTAGAGTATAAAATGAATTCGGAGATTTTACAAACAAGACCCATCGACGAAGTTCCAGTATTAGCCACTGTTTGTGGCCAATCAGTTATGAGGCTACTCAGAAAGGGCGGTCCATGGGCCCACAAACGGGACTCGTTAAGCTCTCTGGAATGAGATCCTCGCGAAAGAATATCTGCCGGACTTGAAGCAGTGGAAATGTAGCGCCATTCCATTGTCCCGGTCAACTCCTGAATTGCAGCCACTCGGCTTGCTACAAAAACGTTGAGTCTTCTTGAGCGATCCGTCCGTATCCAAGAAAGCACCACAGTTGAGTCGCATTAGCAGTAGAATATCCCTTCGAATACTTTTAATTTACAGATTTCAGCTAGAAGCCGACCTAGGAGCTGGGGTTTTCAAAGGGACCACTCGAGACAAAGTAAGTGGCTGCTGTGAGATTGTCCCCTAGACACGACATATACACAGGTTCCGCTCCATAAGCTTCAATGCTGGCATCGCAAAAACCATGAATCTCTAATTCAGAGCTTGGAGAAAGGGTCAATCGTGGGAATGAAACATGTCGAATTTGAGCAAAACTACAGCATATATCTAGCCATTCTGAATATTATTCCAAAGGAACGCTTTCGTCCCAGGACAACTCTTCCTTGCACAGCAGCTGAAGAAAAATTTTGGGCTTTGTGATTACTGGGCCAACCAAACCAAGAGGACCGTAAACCCCAGAGATTGCGGATAAAACTGAACTTCGGCAAGGCTTTGATGTTGATTGAACCGTTGAAAATAAAAACATCAGCTGATCTGATACCGGATCCCAGGCGATGCCTAGTGTTTTTGTAAAATCGCCTAAATCGTCGAACTTCCGGAAGGACTCCTTATCATCTTCCGAAACTCCTTCCAAAACAGCCGGTACACTTGAACACCACTTCCTTAGTTTAAAATCGCCTCTGGAGCGCAGATGTCTGCTGCATTATGTTGATGGCTTTGGAGCTGGCGCCAGATATCAAATCATCAACATAAAAGTCACGACGAAGAGTCTCAGCACCCACTGGAATTGTAGCCTCGTCATCCATAAACAACTGATGCATCAACCTCACCGCTAGGTAAGAAGCAGGCTTCGTGCTATACGTAACAATATCCAGTTTAAGCACACACAGATCATCTTGAGGAGAATCTCTCCACACAATGCACTGGAAGTAGCTATCCTCAGGCGAAGCCCTGACACACCGTTACACTTTACAGATATCTTCTGTAACTGGATTGCAACTGGCGCCTATCAACAAATCAACGCGCTTGGGGCGATTAACTTCTGGATCCGTGAGCTTCAGGCTTTGGACTGATGTTCGGTTATATTGGAAGCAAAGATAGCAGTGATAGAAGTAAAGTACTCGGAGGTTCGAGATCGCATTGTTAAGTTAACTGTCCATCTGTCTTGAAACTAGAGTCACCTATTCCGGTGACACAATCGGGACGTTATTAAATGCAACTGGGAGCCAGAGTCGAGTACAGCACGGCAAGGAACAAAGGTTCCTGAACGGTTTTTTACTAACACAGTGGCAGTGGCTAAGAGTACCACATCTTTGCCTAAGTCGTGTGCAATAAGAGCTGAAGATGAGCCAAGTAATGCATAGGGTTCTGTATCAGTAAGCTGAGGTCTTCCGTGTGACGGAAACGAGACTAAGGCTCCCAAGTGAAGCAGAGTGTGGTGCTTAGATCCGCGGGCGCAGTAATGACCGGAGTTTCACTGATGGCCACTCTTAAAAAATTTATACAAAGAGTCAGTCTTTTTGCTTCTCGAAGTCGACTTGCTGGATTTAGGTTCTAAAAGCTCTGACAATTGAAATGAGTGCCCCAAAGTATTACAGAAAGCACATTTTAGAAGGTTGGCTGCCTGGCGCATGGCTTGCCATGACGAAATCCATAGTCTTTAGTGTCCTGGATCGCTGCTCCAGAAATGATGCCACCAATTCCCACGTTGGAATTAATTTCCGCAGAGGACCCCACCTCCATTTGTCCTGATTCGCCGGATCCAGCTTTCGGACAAGTACTTGTACTATAATGAATCCAGCAATTTCCTCTGTTGTATCCAATCCGTTTAGAACTCGAATATAGGCGTAGAATTTATCCGACAGCTCAGAAAGCATTGAAACGGAAGCACTCTGAGGTCAGGATGGCTATCTATTATCGTCGTAAACATAGAATACAAATTCAGCCAGTTAGCATAGCCTCCAGTGAATTTTGGTAGCTCAAGAGGGGGCAGCGAATGTGCCCTATTCCGGAGTGAACATTTCTGATGGCCACAATGGGACGGAGAAATGCCGTCAGCAAAGGTTGAGTGTGCGTGGATCTGTGAGGCGCGCTTTGAACTCTCCCTACGAACTGAGGATTTAATTTAATTTATGAGAACATCATAAAATTTCTCACTCAAATCGCTTTCCATCCAAATCAAGCTCTTCAAGCTCGCTCAGAATTTTCCGAAACGATCGTTGCAGTTCATCGATCAGCTCCAATCTCACATGCACATGAACGGAATCGTCAAATGAAGTTAACGCAGAACTTGATAACGAATTTGTTATATACTCTGTTATATATGGCTGGCGACTTGCGCCTTAAAAATGTCACCCTGTTTGCATCAGCGGTAACGTTTGCAGCCATAACAACAAAAACGAATTTGGTTCAAGCGGGAAGATGAGCGCAAAGAAGAATCACCGAATTGGCTTTAAAGTGCAATTACTGAACTTATATAGTGCAATTAAATATTGTTTATGCACATATCACTCAGAAGTTACAGCGAATTAAAGTCGAAGATTTAAATAGCTTTGCACTAATATTGTCGGGGTCACCAAAATGTTTGGCTAATAAGCATTTTTATTAGCCTTTTATGCGAATGAAAAAAGAATTTATTTATTGCTTCTTCGAGAAATTTGACAGCGATACGCAAGCATGGGGTACGAAAACGAGAGTGAGAATATTACAGAGTGAACTGCATAACGCAACGACAAAGATGCAGGCGAGAGTACAAGAGAGCGCGATCTGCAGCTGATCCGCATTGATGAAGCTGAGGTGCCGTGGACTAATTGTTTTCTCCAATGTTGACAACACCTGAGAATAAATTTAAAATGCGAGACCCGAGAACCACCAATCAGATTACCAAGCATCGTTCTACGGTTAGCTAGAAAAGGCAAATTAATTAACATTAACATTTATTACCATTAATAAACATTACTGGTATAAGGAGGTAATATACGTTTTTTTTTGTTTTTCTCTCTCTTTTTATTTACAATCTGTCTTAAGCAAGTATGACAATAACTAAATTTTATAATTAATAGTAAATTAACAGAGGCAGTAGTTATCCATTAAGCCCTACTACATACTCTATGCATAACATGTTTTAATACTTAATACCTGTCAGGGAGATCTAGCACGTGAAATCTTTTAAGTCTTCTGACGTTGTTATTATGATTTGCCAAACTTAAGACTAAGTTATTTTCATGGGTTCTTAGTCTGTCTATATATTTTCTACTATGTTTCTCCTTTAACACAAGGAATTCCTAAGTCTTTATGGATACTTGCATTTGAGATATAAAATGGAGCCCAAATGGAGCATTTGTCTTATTATTTTTGATTGGTAGCGTTGTAGAATCTCAATATTTGAGTTGCTGGCAGTAGCCCAGAGCTGTATGCCATAAGTCCACACGGGCTTTAGTATAGCTTTGTATAAACGGACCTTTATTTTCCAAAGTGGTTGCAGATTTTCAGACAAGCAACCAGGGCGTCTTCAAACTTTTTTAATTTAGCTGCTGGCGCTTTGCTTTTAAGTGGTTTTTCCACGTTAGTCTGCGATCGAGGTGCAAGCCAAGGTACTTTATGCAATTACTTTGTGGGATTGCTGATCCATTAAATGACACTTCTGGGCAGTCGCCTCTTCTTAATGCAAAAGTTATTTGCGCAGATTTCAGGGCGTTGACTTTAATTTTCCAAAGAAGAAACCAGCTTTCAATAACGCGTAGCTCTGTTTGCAGGAGTTGTGAGGCTTTTATGGCTCTTTAGATGAGCTGGTAGCTAATATAGCTGTATCATCCGCGTATGTTGCCACAGTGCAGGTATTTGTTACCGGCATATCGGCGTGTACAGGGTGTATAAGACAGGTCCTAAGACGCTTCCTTGTGGGACTCCAGCTTTTATAAAATGCAAGGGCCAGTACTAATTTTTTCTTGCACGCAAGTGTCTATTGGTTAAGTATGACTTTAATAATAAAAAATATGGAGCAGGTAACCACTTTTTGATTTTATATAATAAGCCGTCATGCCAGACTTGATTAAACACTTGTTGAACGTCAAGAAATGTTGCAGTGCAGTATTTTTGCTCTCAAATGCTGATAACATTTCTTTTATAATCCTGTGACATTGCTCAGGGGTTCCGTGGCCTTTTCTGAATCCAAACTGGTGTTCGGATATGATAGCGAATTCGTCCAAGATTGGCAACATTCTCTTTAAAAGTATTTTTTCAAATACTTTAGAAAATATTGACAACAAACTAATGGGAATGTACGATGTCACTTCATTTTCTGCCTTGTTTGGTTTAAGGATCATTATAATTTCTGCACATTTTTATTGGCTTGGGAAGTTATATAAGCGTAAGGAATCGTATACACTTTGGAGGTAGATTTTTCAAGGTTATGCCATCTATTTTGTCCGAGCCTGGAGCCTTTTTACTATTTAGCCATTTAATTTCTGATGAACCTTCATTAATACTGATTTTTCGAATGGGTAAGCTCATTTGGCAGGGTGACTCGAGAAAGTTATCTACTTCCCTATCTATTTGCGGGTTATCAATATTATTTGGCTTAAATACAGAGTGCAGGTGTTGAGCAAATGGTTTGGCTTGTTTATCATCAGATCTACACCATTCGCGATTACAGTTTCGGACTACTGTGTTTCTTTTTGCAGGTCGCTTAAGATATTTGGTTGCTCTCCATAAATTATGTTCGTGGTTACAAGAATGTGGATCTAGATTTCCAAGATATTCAGCGAGAGATTAATTTCTTAAAGTCAACATTAGTTTTTTGAGATCAGATGCAGCCTTGTTTTACGATCTTTTGTCGGCAGGGTAGAGAATTTCTTGCAATGTTTTACGAAAAATTTCTCTTGTGTTGTATTTGTTGTCGGATTTCAGCTGAGAAATAGAGCTGATTTGATTGTGAGTTTCTGGCTGGAAGCTTCGTACATATATAGCTTGCTTTATGGATCTTGTTTGTGAGAAGCTCCACAGCATGGTCTATCAATAATTATATCTAAAATTGATTATGGTCTTTGCATCTACGGCAATGCAGCACATGCACAACTGAAAAGAATACAAACTAGGTTAAATAATGCAATCAGAATAGGTCTAGGAGCATTTCCATCAACCCCTATTAACAATCTTTTAATGGATTTTGGAATAAACACAGTAGCGAACGTAGAAATTTCCTATAAGCTAAACTAATTATAAATATATATTATTTTTCTAAAGAATCTTTTAATAGTAAAGAAATTGAAAAACAAGCGATTTAATAATACTAAAACTAAATTCCTATGAGCTATAAATAAAGGAGTAAACTTTTGCCGCGATCTAGACATTAAACTCTATCAACCTCCTGAAAGTTCACCCAAACAACCTCCTTGGAAACTTAGCAGGCAATCTTAATACACAAAACACCAATGCAATAATCTTTTCAAAAAGTTTATTTTCATTTAAAATCAATTTTCCAATCATACTTTTATATACACAGATGGTTCAAAAACACAACACTCCACTTCCTTTTCTATTACTACGGAAGAAGAAACTTTAAAAATAGGTTTACTTCAAAATTTCTCTTCAATTTATTCTGCTAAAATTATAGCAATTTACGAAGCTATTATTAAAACTAAGCCAGGTAAATTTGTAATTTGTTCTGACTCCCTATCGTCACTCCAGGATATTGAAAACAGTGTAAACGTCACATACTACCCTGCCACAATAAGAACTTTATTAATGTCCTTTTACCTTAAGATATTATTACTTTGGGTACCGGGCCACAAAGGTATAAAGGGAAATGAACTAGCCGACTACCAAGCTAAATTAGCTCCTAAATTTCCTCTAATCTTTACCAACAACTTTAGCATCTGGGATTTAAACAGCGTCATCAAAACAAAACTGCTTAATAGCAAATTAAATCGACTTAACCAAACATCTAGATGGTATCAAAATATAAATAATGCTAATATAAACCACAACCATTATATAAAATATATACAACATGATACAATCCCAAGAAACATTCAAACCAAAATTATTAGACTAAGACTTGGACATACTAAGATTACCCACGAACATTACTTTAATCATAATATAAACAAAATTTGTACATACTGTCAACACAATACAATAACATTAGAACTTATCTTAATAGACTGCCCATCATAACATAAACAACATTTGTACATACTGTCAACACAATACAATAACATTTGAACATATTTTAATAGACTGCCCATCCCTATTTCTTACTAACCAACGTTCTAAATTTTTCAGAACGACACCGCTCCTTACGCTCCTTACCTTACCAAAACTCAAATATATTAAAAATGATTAATTTTTTTAAATCAACTAAACTCCTTCACCATATATAAAAAAAAAAAAAGCAAATATAAAAATATATATTTAGATATTAATGTTCCACAAAATAAAACTTATCTCAGAATTATATTATTTAAACACAACTACCTACGATTAAAAACCTCCTAGCCAAAGGCCTTTGTAGCCAGTGCTATAGCTTTAAGTTAAGTTATAAATTCACTTTGCAACTTAGCTCTATATAAATAAATAAGATTTCGGACCGAAAATCATCTTCTAGCACAACTACGCACACATGCACACTTTTCTGTTTACTGTTTTCACTCACACAAGCAAGTGAATTCTATTTTTAGATTTTTATGCTCTCAACTTTACACGAGCGGGAAGAGAGCGATTATTGCCGCCACCAAAAAAGTGGCTGCATAGTGCAAAACCAATGTATGGCCGTTACGCATCTTGTTATTCTAGTGTCTTTGGTCTAAGTATTCGTTCAGAGATGTTGAATAGATGATCATATCATCTAAATAAACAAGGCAATGCTTGTTAATGAGGTCTTTTAGGATGTAATTCATGCACCGTTGGAAGGTGCAGGTGCATTTTTTAGGCCAAATGGCAGCCGGTGTATTCATAGTGACCATGTTTGGTCGAAAACGCCGTTTTTGGTAAAGTACTGGCATTTTTCTAATTTGTCTAGTAATTCGTCCATATTAGGAATCGGAAATTTATCATTTATTGTTATTTCTTTTTGGGAACAATCCATAATGGACTGCAGTAAGGGGAGTAGCTTTCGCGTATAATACCTTGTTTTAACATTTCCTCAAATTGCTTATTTACTTCTGCTTCGTAGGCGATCGGATAATAGTATAGTCTTTTGTAAATTGGGTTTTTGTGAACGGTTTTTATATCATGATGTATTATACTTGTGAGTATAAGGTTTTCATTTTAGCAATATTGAGTCACTGAACTCTTTTAATAAATTTGTGTGTTGTTGTCCATGGCATAGTTTATTTCTGATGTAAAGTTGTTTTTTTGTAAGAGTGCATTAAAATTGTTTGAAGAGTTCCCATCATATGGATCTAGTTCTTTGTGAATAAATGTTCTTTTGTTAATTATTCTTTCCTTCCGAAAGTAATCTATTAAACCGGTATTTTCCATTAGTATTTTTCTTCCTAATAGAATGTAATAAAAAGGTGAAAACGAATGAATATAGAATTTTTGAATTAAAAAAAGTCCGTTGGCTGGAAGGTCTATATATTTATTTAATTTAGAATACTTCGGACAGTTATTTGTTTATCTTTAACTTGAAGGTTGAAAAAGTTTGAGCTCATCATGTTTATTGAAGAGCCTATGAACTATGCATCTATATCTATGGTTATTAAACATGATCTATGTATTGGTGGGATCGCAGGCTGGTATTGGAAAATTTTCATCTTGTTGATATTGGTGATCTGTAAACATTTCTGTTTGAGTATTCTGTAATTGGTCTTCGTGGAACTGTTCGTCGTTATTATTGTAGTTCCTAGTTTCGTTATCGTAATCTTATTCGTACTGGTGATGACTTTCACCTGTCTGCATACGTGACTATCCGCTGCCTTCTTTAAAGCGCTTATTCGGCAATCTTGGTTGTTGGGGGGGCTGATAGTATTTTCGGGTGTCGTTTTGCCAGTTATGAAGTAAGTTGGTTCTGAATTCGTTGTATAAATTTCTGTTCTGATCAAATTGCTGTTGTCTGGTCGGAGGAGTTTGCTTAAAAGGGGTTTGATTGCTTACGTTAGTGTTTTGGGTCTGCGTGGGATTTGTTAATGGGATAAAGGGGTCTATGAATCCTTGGTTGGGGTGAGTGTTTTTGATTTGATTAATGTTTGTGTTATTATGGGTGTTAAGTGAATTTGAGTTAAGTTTTGGCTGACTATCGGATTTTTTTTAAATTGGGTCTTCCTATAGACCTTCTTGCTGGGCGGTTTGTCTTTTTGAACGGTTGAAATGTCATGCCTCGCTAAGGTCATGAACAACCTATCGGGGAGTGAGCGCTGTATTGTATTTTTTATAGTAGTTGCCATTGCTTGTGCATAAACCGCTATATTATTTCGGTCATTTTCTAATGTTAACTTATTTATAATAACAGTTTTCTTATCTTCTAATTGTTCGCAGAATAGGCGTAAGTTACCTCTAAAAGGTGTGTGATACAACCTTCCTAGTAGTTCCTCCAGGGGCATCTGAGTCTTGAATTCCGTGATTAGGGCGTCTTTTAAAGTTGTCCCTTCGTTGTGCATTCCAAATTGGGAAACCTTTTCCGCATCTCCGACAATTTGAAGTTCGTTGGCTCCAAATATGATTGCCTTCTGTCGAATGTCGTTCGAAGGGTATAAGTTCAACAGGTATTCGATATGTCTGATGAACGAGCTGAGACTGTATGGGTCTCCAGAGAATTGCGGTACTTGGCGTATTTGCCGAAGTAATTGAGACAGATTATACGCGAGGAGCTATACCCCGGGACCGACAGTCAGTGAGAATACGCGAGGAGCTATACCCCGGTACCGACAGTCAGTGAGTATACGCGAAGTGCTATGCTCCGGGACGGACAGAAGATCCGCGAATGAGAGAAAGTGCTAGACTCGCACCCGTCGAGAAGTTAACGGTCAGTGAGAACGCGCAAGGCGCAGGAGGACGATCCCTGCAAGTCAAGAACTTGGGACGGTCAGAAGGGTCAGTGGAGTCAGTGGTCGGCAAAAGGTTGTTCGGGAAAGGGCGTTGGCTTTACCCACGTACATGACACCTCCCCACCATAACATTCTAAGCCCCATTCGAGCCGGCACGGGTAAGCGGTCGAGAACAAGGGAAGCGACGCGGCGCAGCCGACGTCGGGGACTGTAGGAGTCTATCGTTGAAGAAGTCTGTCAATAAAGCTGTTCGAATCTAAAACTCTATCTTCTCTTTGGTCGGGCAATCACATATCATAAATTTGGTGGGACGAACAAACCAAAATCTCAAAGCTGCAATTTGTAGCGAGCGAAAGCAAAAAAAAACAGTTCGTTACATCTGGCGTCCAACTTGGGGCCCTTGCCGCAGTCGAAGCATGGGAATTCATTGCTACTGGTCATGGTGGATAAATTCTCTAAATGACGAGATCGTCCCGATGCGGAGGCCAACCACCGATACATTACAGAAGGCTGCTCGCGAACGGATAGTGGCCAGATACAGGGTGCCAAAGGTCATGATAACGGATAGTGAAGTGCAGTTCACCAGCAGGGCATTCAAGTGCTTTCTGGAGGAGCTGTGCTTGCGACACCAGCTAACGGCTCCACATACCCCGCAAGAAAACCCCACGGAAAGGGCAAACGGGACCGTCAAAACAATGATCGCGCAGTTCACAGAAGCCGATCAGAGGCCGGAGCTCCAGCTGGCGGTAAACACGAGAGTCGGGGAGTCCACCTCATATTATCCGGCGTTTATCACAAAGGGAAGGGAGCCAAGGCTCCGAACGCGTTGTTTGACAAGCAGACGACTGGAACAGGCAGGTGTACACAGACGTCTGCAGAAAATGCGGAAAAGCTGAAGGAGATCTTCGAATTGGTGCGGAGGGATATGGAGAAGGCAGCGCAGGACCAGGCGCGCCACTATAATCTCCGGAGAGATTGGGTTTCCAAGGTGGGGGACACAGTATGGGCAAGAACACCACCTTTCAATGGCACGCGAAGACTTTGCACCAAGGTTCGACGGGCCGTTCAGGATAAAGAAATTCACTTCACCAGTTATCTACATCCTGGAGCACGCGGCAAAAAGGTAAAAAGGGCTCACATAAGCGACTTGAAGCCAGGAAGCGGGGGCGCCGGCGGCCCTTGTGGTGATGAAGGAGGGAAGACGATACGGGGTATCGAAAGGCACAAAAGTCACTCATACCCATACACAGACCCGTTGGAGCGTGAGAGCGAAAGTATGCAGCTGCAAGCACCATTAGCGGTTAACGCACATAGTTGCAAATTCCGAGGGAGGCAGTTAAACGGAGGAAAAGTCCTGTTACCGGTATAGGCCCCGCGGAATAACGGCACAAGGAACAGATGGGAGAACCGAGGTTTCTTCGCGGAGAGAGCGGCTCGAGTACGACTTTCGAAGTCGAGATTTGAAGATGGCAGCACATTGCGACACCAGCAACCGGCAGATGCGGAAAACCGACATCAGGAAACAGCCCCCAGCGATATGGAGTAGGGATTCCGATTCCTAAGGAAGGACTTAGAATTGATCAAAGGCTTATGTTATGTAACGGAAATGGTAAATTAGCACTCCAATGTTAAAAAATTACAGCTGTAAAGTCAGCTGTTGCAGACATAAGGTACGTGCCATCGTGGAGCTTCATTTTTTAGTGCCTACTAAAATTCATATCTTTTCAACCACAAGGGGTAAACCCATAAAATTCTTCATTCTTCAAATGTGTACTATACGTTTTTACTAATATGTTGCTTGTTTTGTGCGTTAGAACTTAACAACTTGTGTATTTAGCAAGTAGTGTCGTCGGCCAAAAAACTGTAGAGTGTTGTAGAGTGTAGAGTTGTAGAGTCTATTCGAACATATAGTCATAATTTTGTGACTTTTCTCGAAAATTAAATTTTTAGGTAGCAACCTCTCGATTAACAATGCGGCCAGAGTAGAAGTGTGTAGCGCACGCTAGCTCCTAAAATACTGAATGCATATTTAAAATTAATTAAAGTCACTTATTGCATATTATATATATTATATATTATATATTATATTATATTATTTTTTTCCCACTTTTGAAATTTCTCGTTTGCAATTCCACTAGCTGAGTAACGGATCTGATAGTCGCGGAACTCGACTATAGCATTCTATCTTGTTTTTATTTAGAAAGCGTACAAGATTGTAACGGCTTGAACTCTCAAATATCTTATCTGTTTATAAATCTCGACTATAGCGTTCTTGTTTCTATTTTTGTTTTTTAAGATTTAATTAAGCATGCAGAAGATTGTGAACTAATTTTGTTTTTCGGTATTCGGTTTTGATTTCTTTTGTCTCGATGTTATTCTCCTTATGATGTCCGCAGAGCTTGGTGAAATAAAGATTTAGTATGTTTTAACGTTGATTTGGAACAAGTTCCTGTATAGGTAGAATATAGTATCTATTATTTAAGGTACGAGAGTGCATATTCTACTTTCCACCCAGTTAGCTAAGTTAGTTAAGGTCATATAAGGTCATATTATAAGGCGATTATAATAATGTTTACTCATAATATCATTATTTACATAACACATACGAGTAGTCTAACCTCTCAACTGTAAATTTTAAGATATGCGCCTAGCCTTGCTGGCCGATTGGCAGAATGTTCACACATGAACACGGATATACATATGATATTATATGTTTATATATATTGTACGTAAACCGATTGGACCGCTGCAGCACATGTACTGTCAAACATGGGTCTGCCTATATTTAAAAATAAACAACGCTTGAGCGTTAGAGATAAAAATGCCGCGAACTCCTGCATGGGTTCATCGCTTAAATAACGATGCAAGCGATCGTATCAGTGGAAAATTCCCGCACTTACAATCCGTTCCCATGTTTGGGAACAAATGGCCACTGCGTTGGTCTAGTTAGAGATAAGATTAGAACATGTAAATTTCATATTAGCTACCTAAGCAGGATTTAGAGAAATAAAATTCAGTTTGAAATATCAACTCAACAAACGTAGACGTTTGCGTATGTTGCAGCCTCTTTAGATTTTGGTCAATCCAGCCTTCAAAAAAATAAAAACTTCGACTGTACAGTTTCCCCCTCTATGGTAAGGGACTCAAAGAAAGGCCAGCAAAAATAATAAACTCTTGTTTCCTCCTACCAAAGGTAAGGAATAGAGTATAAAATTAAAAATGCAAAAAGATACACAAGAATCTTTTATGTTTTAAAAATAGAAGAAGCACATTATAGTCTAAATAGCTAAAGGCTGCTTTGTAACCATAATAAATTATGGTTTGGCATGCTTGAGGCCATACATCAGCAATTGAAAAAAGTGCTTATACGAACGGTATCAAAAGTTCGTAAATGCAATAAAAGCATTTAATAAATGCCATAAGAGCATAATAAATTATTGCACAAAAAAGAGTGCCTAAATGCCTAATAAGCGTATATCCATTGTGCTATCAACTCAACAAAAAAAATAAAAATCATCGTTAGCATCGAATGTGGTAGAAAAGTTGGGTTTCCCGGATCAAATGGGGCTGACACCCGACTTGGTATCACAATCACCATTGTGACCGGCTACCGTCATTGAGCCGGGCTAGTGTCCAAATTCAGGCTAATCTAGTTCGGCTTAACAGAGACCCAGAAAAGTCGCGTTTGAAAAGATAGAAACTAACGATGCCGGGCACTCTATTTTTGTTAGTTGCAAAGCCTTTTTGAGTTTACTTTCAGTCACAGCGGCATTGTAGAAAAACGAGCTCCAGGTTCATTCATATGAAGCCTTTTGGTGGCAACATTCAGAAGGATTTGACCAGTATACTTCCAATAATAATATTTCGTAATAACTATCGAAAGTAAAGTAAGCGTAGACTATGCGTAGACGATCGAGAATTTTTAACATACTATAACGATCATTAAGTGCTCTAGTGTTAGGTGAGATTCGATTGTTTTTTGAAGCAGGGCTGAGTAATTTACTTCTTTTGAAAACGGGGAGTGGTGCAGTCGTCCGCATACACAACCACTAGAGAGGTTTCTATCGGGGAGTATTTAATATTCATCTAGGAAGCAATTTTGCGCATACCTTAAAACAAGAATCCTGAACTATTTCGTTAAACATAAAAGCCCCTAGGTGTTTTTACGAGATTGATTGCGTTTGTCTGAAAGACCATTCAATTCGTCCAACTGGTAGTCAATGGGATCAAAAACAATCAGACATCTGGACGCACAGTCAGCTGGGTTTGATTTCGAGTCCAACAATTGTATTTAATTGCCACTATCAATGCCACCATCAATGAGTCCGACCAACCAAATCAGAAATGTCTAGTGTAATCAGCTGTGATTGAACCCACTAATTGTCTTTCAAAAAGTGCTGCACAAAGTACAGAGTTCTTGAAGAATGTCCATTGGTCAGCCCATTTAGTGGGTGATCATCCCAACCCGCGCTCATCGTCGTCTTCTACGCGGCGTCGTCCCTCGGCTTCGTTATCCGCTCTTTGGATTCGCTATCATAGAGTATCTTTTATTTGAGCCTCAAGACCCTCGCGGCCCCACTGGCCGTTCAGGTCGTCCGTCCTCGCCCCCTCTGATTGGCTCGATGACGAGGCTCGGCTACTCCTATTCGGCACCTCCACCCATCGTTACTCCTGGAGCAATAGGTCCATAGGTCCCATATGTTCCATAGGTCCACAATTCCGGTCCTCGCGCCCTCGTCTCTCGTCGCGTGATGTTTCCACGTCTCGGGCAGTATTTAGCGGTCCTCGGCCCGATTATTCCGCAGTCCCAATACAACTTGATCGGGCGACTATGGCTGTCCGCGTCCAGTAGTCCTGACTACCGCATTTCCAGCAGGATCGCGATGGTAAGTAACCCAGTAACTCTTTCTCGGCTCCTCAGTGATTTCCTGGCACGTCCTTCTTACAGCGCCTTGTTCCCTCTTGGGTTGGGCCCGTTTGGGTTCTCTCTCCATCAGGGAATCCAGGTTCCGGCACTCGTTCGAGAATACAATCATGGGTAGGATCGGGGTGCTCTTCTCCCTTATATCGTTCTGGGATATGCCAGGCGAAGCAGAGCCTGTAAGCTCCGTATAAATTGGCAAATTGGCAAATAATTGGTAAATTGGCACTGCTCGTCTTTGACAGTCAGGACCGTGCCGGTTTTATCGAGTTCATCGGTGTCACTTAGTGGTAACGAGCTTGGCATACGCCCGTTATTTCCCGTTAATTCCCGTGCGTCCTCTGCAAGTCCAAATTCTGAGCCCTTGGCGCTTCCGTATTCCAGCCTCCTTCGCTGTTGCTAGCTGCCGCTTTCCTTCTTACAGACTTGTAAGATTCTCACACCTTTTTTCTCTACGAAAAACAAATTTAAAAATCGAACAACTTTAGCAAATAACTTGAATAAGTTCTTTCCGTAAAAGTGCCGATATATTTGAGCACCTGATGTAGGTGACGATCATAATTATACCTTACTCGTAGAGTTAAAGGGTATATTAGATTCGTTGAAAAGTATGCAACAGGCATAAGGAAACGTTTCCGACCATATAAAGTATATATATTCTTGATCAGGATCAATAGCCGAATCGATCTGGCCATGTCCGTCCGTCTGTCCGTAGGTCTGTCCGTATAAGCGCCTCGATCTCAGGAACTACAAAAGCTAGAATGTTGATATTAAGCATGCAGCTTTCAGAGACATAGTCGCCGAGACATGCCTAACAAACCGCACAAAACAGTCACGGCTACACTTTTGAAAAATGTTGTGATATTTTTTCAGTTTTTTATATATTTTGTAAATTTCTACAAATTTGCCAAAAAAACTTTTTGCTACCCACTTCTATGCCCACAAGCCGCCCAAAACTGTCACGCTCACAATTTTTAAATTTTTTTTATTTTTTTACATTTTATTATTTTTTTCCCACTTTTGAAATTTCTCGTTTACAATTCCACTAGCTGAGTAACGGATCTGATAGTCGGGGAACTCGACTATAGCATTCTATCTTGTTTTTATTTAGAAAGCGTACAAGACTTGAACTCTCAAATATCTTATCTGTTTATAAATCTCGACTATAGCGTTCTTGTTTCTATTTTTGTTTTTTAAGATTTAATTAAGCATGCAGAAGATTGTGAACTAATTTTGTTTTTCGGTATTCGGTTTTGATTTCTTTTGTCTCGATGTTATTCTTTATATAGAAGCTCCTTATGATGTCCGCAGAGCTTAGTGAAATAAAGATTTAGTATGTTTTAACGTTGATTTGGAACAAGTTCCTGTATAGGTAGAATATAGTATCTATTATTTAAGGTTCGAGGGTGCATATTCTACTTTCCACCCAGTTAGCTATTTGTGCAATCAATTCAAACATTTCTTCACGTTGGTATCGAGAGTCAAATGTTAGTCCTAGAAGAGTCAATTTTAGTTAGTATAATTTTTTATATTTTATACCATTTGATTTAACTGAACAATGAATATTACGTTAAGGTCATATTTATAAGGCGATTTAATAATGATTACTCATAATATCATTATCTACATAACACATACGTGTAGTGTTCAGTTAGAAGATTAGGTAACATGCCCTATCTAACATTAAAAGGTAATGAAACACCAAAAACTATTTGGAATTGGCTCCACCTTCCCCTAATTAACCATACAAAAGAATAACTCGCCCAAACAAATTAAATATTCGGCTAGAAAAAAAACTTTCTTCGGCAATAGCTGGCATAAATAATATATTTATACAGGGATCAAAAATATTTGAATCATGTTAAAACTGACATTACTACATACTGTCGTATTTAGCATTCTATTTTATAAACAACAACAAAGATATATTTTTCTGTTATTATACCCTATACATTAGATTCGATAAGATTATACACTAGATTCGTTGAAAAGTATTTAACAGGCAGAAGGAAGCGTTTCCGACTATATAAGGTGTATATTCTTGATCAGGATCAATAGCCGAATCGATCTAGCCATGTCTGCCTGTCCGTCCGTATAAACGTCGAGATCTCAGGAATTATAAAAGCTAGAAAAGTTCGATTAATCACGCAGATTTCAGAGACATGGACGCAGAGCAAGTATGTTAACCCATGTTTCCACGCCCACTCTAACTCCTACAAGCCGCCCAAATCTGCCACGCCCAAGCTTTTGGGAAAAGTTGTGGCATTTTTTCAGTTTTGTTTTGGTCTATCGATTTGCCCACTCTAGCGCACAAACCACCCACCACTGCCACGCCCACAGTTTTGAAAAATGCTTTGTAATTGTTTCATTATTTTTGGCCACGCGCACTGTAACGCTCACAAGCCGTCGATAACACCAGCGCCCAGACTTTTGAAATTTTCTGCATTTTCTGTGTTTTTATTTAATTTTATTATTTTTTGCCAATTTCTATCGATATACCGAAAAAGTTGTTGAACTTTCCCGTTCGCAATTCCACTAACTAAGTAACGGGTATCCGATAGTCGAGGAACTCTGCTATTTTTCGATTCTTTATATGCAGATTCCAGAGACATCGACGTATGGTCCATACCCGCTAGTTCCGACTTTTACACTACTACAAATAGACCAAAGACTCTTGTAAAAGTTTCATTCAGCAATCAGAACTGGGAGACTGGTTAGCCTGTACAAATTAACAAGCTAGAATGCTAAAGAACTAGGATCTAACTTAAGAAAAAAAAATAAAAGTACTAAGGCCATTAAAAGTCGTAGCCAATAACCAGCGGTTTGCTTAATATTCAAATTTATAAATACAATAAAAAAAGACAAACAATTTTTCAGACTTTGTGTAACCATAGATTAGATTAGACATAAGACTCTGATTCCACGATCACTTAGAAACATCGTCAGGCAGTAACCCAACTCCGTCGTATTTCGAGGAGAGGACACGGGGTAGTGCTCTGAAAGATGTGATGGTCCGTCCGATGCTAGAAGATAGATAAATAAATAGTGTGGGAAGAATTAGCGAAACCTATTGAAGCTTCCTGGTGGTCAGAGAATCAATTCCGCCCGTGGATTTTCAATTGTCAATCATTATTAAGCAGTAGCAGTGCTAACCAGGATTGATGGTTATTTATGTCGTACTGGAGCTGCATATGAGAATTAAATAAAACCATGTGCTTTTTGTATGCTTTTTGTGCAACCTAACGTCATCCTCTCTCATCCTAACTCTAATAACGAAATAGCAAGTTGATTTGAAGGGTGCTTATACACGTACATGAGCGGAACTATACTACACTCGAGAATATACTAGCACTCGGGGATGAAAACTTCGAGTATTTTAATTTTCGGAAACAGCGTCTTCGCCGTCTGGGGTTTCGGCATTTATTATATTGTATGTAATTTTTTTTATTATATTATTATTTTTTAAAGGTATTTTTACAGAAGGGTAATGTAGATCCTCGGGAACGGAATACATAGTAGCATGTATGCCAAAAATTACAAAATGCCAAAAATGCATTGCATTCGCATTGCGTACGGATATAGCTTGATTATTGCACTAGTGGATAGGACCCCCACACAAAATCAAAACTCGTTCAGATAATGTCGGAGGCAATGACACAAAAATAGAAACTAGCAAAATCAGCAATATTGAGAGTTTGTGTCGATTTAATAGCTGGAGACCGGGAAGGCGATTTACGCACGGTGTCGTTTGGACGTCTGGTGCTTTTATTGAGAAAGACAAGTTGGGGCTAAATAGCAGGATCTGAGGATCCTTTGCTGGAAAGTACATCAGAAAATATGACTTTAAATCGTTTTATGCTTAAAATGGGATTTGATAACATCAATGTCATTAGGATTGATATCGGAGAGGAGAGCTTGTAATATTATGTTCAAAAACTATAGCTGCCGCCGCTGCAGCCAGGACCCAAACTTGGATTATGTTTGGAACGATGGCCGTTAGTGAAAATCTTGGGAAATGCCCTTAGTACCTGTGTGAAGCAACGCCATCCTTGGGAAAAAGGGTACTAAGTTGGGTCTAGGAGTTCATCAATTACAGAATGATTAATTGCTAGGGCCGGAGGGTCACCCACAGGATTCATAGTTGGGAGGGTCCAGTTGTGGCTAGGCGTTGTGGACTTTTAAGTGAGTTAAATAAATACCTTGATCTGTAGGATCTGTGTAGGATGGACAAAATAGTTCCAAAATTTTCCAAGCGATCGGTAAGAACCTCGATAAGAACTGTAACGGCTGAATGCGTATATATATACATATATACGTATATATATTTTTTGAGCGATTGACAAATGCGCCTCTGATAAATTTACCAAACCATCGATAACCACTGGACTTTGATGGAGCTCTATGGCCAAAAATTAATTTAAGTTCATCGATACAATATGGTTAAGTTAGTCCACATCGAAAGTTGTAAAAAATATTCGCACGCAAATGTTTACACTTCAATTTCATTTTTTGGGTGAGAAATTCATCTCACCTATAACCGAAATATATCATGCTTTACTATAGTTGACAGATTGCTTCCTTAGGGTTGGTCATTCCTGAAATATAAAAGGAGCCATCGTAGGAAGCGTTCTACGCGTTTAAAAAGCCGTGTATGCTTCTTAAAATTAGTTTTGTTAAATACCATTATAGCAAGTTTTTAATTGGCAACTGTATATAATTTCCTTAACTAGTAGTGTTTAAAAGCCATCTTCCAAAATATATATGCAAATGGTAAATTTATGCGAACTACTTTAGTTCGCTCACTACTCACTACTGTGAGGTGGGTAAATAATGTGGCTTTATCGTGCTTGAAAGTGACTTAAACTTCATTAAGAAGACCGAAAAGATGTAACCAATGCAACTATCGCATTCGAAGTGCGCGCAAGTCGTTGAAATCCCGCATTTGTAAATATCCAGGTGATGGAATGGTCCCAGATGGCATGCTAGTCTTTTCTTGTCCGTATTGTTTAGGATGCTGAATGTTTACTGAAAATAGTGTTTTTAAGGAAATTCAGATAAATTATAAGTGTAAAATTAAGAGGGAACGCTATAGTCGACTATTGCTATTCCGACGCTATGCCCCGACTATCAAAAATGCAACGTAACTTGTGGTTTCAACAATATGCTGCCACATTCCGCACAGCACGCGGATTAATTGAGAGGAGAGTTCGATGAAAATTTCATTTCACGTTCGGCAATGGTCAATTGAGCATCTAGATCGTGCGATTCATACTATTTGTTGTGGGGCTATGTGAAAGCTCAGCTCTATAAATACAAGGCCGCTTCAATAGACGCATTGGGAGATAACATTGAAGCATATTCGTTAGATACCGGTTGAGTGGAAAGAGTGAAGCGCAGTAACAGTTGCTTTTCGAACGTTAAATTATGTGGTTATCGATTCAAATAAAGATTTCATGAATTTTTTTGTATTCTGTATTTTGAGTTTTTATTTATTTTTTAACTTTTCTATAGCCCTTTATAGATCACCCATATGATAAAAATTAAAAAAAAAAATTGAATGAAAGTTTTTTAATTTTTAAACGGTGGGCGAGACATTGTTGTTTATGGGCATTAAATGTTTTTGGCATATCAATAGAAATTGGAAAATAAATAATAAAATGAAAAAATTTGGGCGATCGGTGGTCATTAGAGTGGTCGTGGCGTAATGTTTTAGCAAGAATTTGACAAAACAAATATTAAACAAAGAAAATCAAAACATTATTAAAAAGTGTGACCGTGGCAGTTTTAGGCGGTTGGTCGTGGCAATTGTTGAATCCATTTTACTGATGTGTTTCACAGAGGATTGAAAATTTCGGACACAATAATATCATCTCTAAATTAAGGCATTCAAAAACATAAGCGACATACCCTTCCGCGAGAAGTCCTTGAATTGTTGTCGTGCGAATTTGAACATGCAGACGAATGTATGAATGATTCTCATATATTCAAATTACTTAACTTAACTCATTTAAATTATTATTTATTTATCATTTATTTATATTACTTACTTACTTTTAACGTTAAAATATATACTGAAGAATATATTGAGTACAAAAAATATATATTTTTTTTGAGCGTGGTGGGAGGTTTGGTGGGCGGTGGCCACACGAATTTTTGCCAAAATAATTGTAAAGGTGAATATAAGACTAAAAAAAAATTATCATCGTATCGTAAACAGTTTACCAGATATTAATTTATGCCAACAAAACAGGTCAAATTCTCCATAGAGCAGCAGCTGGTGGAGGCACGGAAGGCGTCCGCCGCCCAGGCCGCGTGGCAAGAGCGTTTGGCTGGGCTGCAGGAGGAAGAAGAGGCGTTGTGGACACCACCACCACCGCTTTCACAGCCGCAACCACCACCACAACCGTGTAACGAACTGTTTTTCTTGTTTCTGCTCGCTACGAATTGCAACGGCCAGCTCAGTGAGTTTGTTTGTTCGTCCAACCAAATTTTTGATTTGCCCGACCAAAAAGGAGACAGAATTTTATGTTAGACCAGCTTTATTTGTAGACTTCTCCAATGGTAGACTCCTACAGTCCTCGCCGTCGGCTGCGCGGTGTCGCTAAAGTGCGCTTACCTGTGCCGGCTTGAATGGGGCCTAGGATCTTATAGTGGGGAGGTGTATCGCCCGTTAGGTCAAGCAGACGCTCTTCCCAGGACCACCTTGACCGACCAATGACTCCACCGTCCCTTCTGACCGTTCCAGGTTCCTGTGCGCTGCCTGATACCTTCGTTGTCTTGCGGCGTCCTCGACGGTGGTTCCCTGGTTAGACTCGGGGCTTAGGATGTTATAGTGGAGACATGTATCACCCTTCGGGTCAAGCGGACGCTATTCCCAGGACCACCTTTGCCGACCACTGACTCCACTGACCCGTCTGACCGTGCCAGGTTCTCCACTTGCAGGGACCGTTCTCCTGCGTCTATCGCGTTCTCACGGACTGTTCGCTTGTCCCGCCTCTTCGCGCACTCTCGCGTATCCTGACTTTCGCACTGTATTTAGCTGACTGTCTGTGATTATCCTCCCGCGCGTACGCCTCTTCGCGTGTTTTAGCTGACTGTCTGCCTGGTTTGACTGTCTCCTTGCACGTACGGCTCTTCGCGTGTTTTAGCTGACTGTCCCTGGGCTGCGCTTGCGTTTTCCCGTTTGACCTGGTTGCCCTTGACTCCTTCTGCATTCCAGCCTTCTTCGCAGTTGCTAGACAGCTCTCCTGCCCCTCGGTTTTTGCACCTCTCCCCCTTCCTTCGGAAGTTTTTGAAAAGATGGAGCCTCCGGCGGTCCTCCGCTTCGGTGTCTCCTCGCATAGGCAGTTTTCTCGTCTCTCCTCTCGTCGACCCTGCGCCTTTTGCTCTCAGCCTGGCAGTCTCAGCCTAGTAGACCCCATCGTTTAGCGACTTGGCTTGGCATCTCGAACATCCTCGCGCCCTTCTCCAACCTCCTTCCGTTGTCCTGTACCTTCCTGATCTCAGCCTAGTAGACCCTGTCGTTTGGCGTCTTGACGTGGCATCTTGATCCTCCGTACACATCGCTCCTGACTCCTCTCGTAGACCTGCGCGTCCTTGATCTTAGCCCGGCAGTCTCAGCCTAGTAGACCCTGTCCCTTAGCGTCTCGACTCGGCATCTTGATCCTCGCGCCCTTCTCCAGCTTCCTTCATCTGCTGCCGTCTGCTCCTCGTCACCGGCTAAGTTATTCAAACTTCGCGCCTCCTTTTGAATATGGCACCCTTTCGTGTCTGGCAACTCCACCGAACCTCACAACGATCGTGTTATCGATGTTGGCGGCCGGCGTTGCCACTTCCTGTGTATATCGATGTTCCTGGGGCTGCCATGTTGTGCCGATTGTTGTCAATAGTGTGACCACGTGTTGAAATTCCTTGGTATCCAGTATTTTTTTTATTCCCTATCGATCTCACTATCAATCGACCGCCGCTTATCGCAGCGTCCCCATCCCGAATCATTACCACGAGGTGTTGCAGCTCAATGGAGGTATGCTTACGGTTTTTTTTGCGTAAATTTTCCTCCATATTGACTAATCTCCTCCTTTTACTTTTAGCTCCACCTTTTTATGTATGCCCCTACATGCTCCGGGGTGGATGGCCCTGGACCCGAGCGCCCCTCGCGTCGTTTTGCCGGTCCGTGTGCCTGGCCCAGCGTCACCACTCCTCGCGCTCATCCACGGCTGCTGCGGATGACACCCGCACTGTCGGTGGCAACGGCGGCTGCGGCGACGATACCTGCGGCTGCGGTGGTGGTGTCTGCGGCTGTGACGGCGGTGGTGGTGGTGTCCACAACGCCTCCTGTAGCCGGGCCAACCGCTCCTGCCACGCGGCCCGGGCGGCGGCCGCTTTCCGCATCCCCGCATCTCCACCGGGTCCGCGATCGGCGGTGCGCCCCCGATGCTTATCAGCCCGCGCCCCTGCGTTGCCGTACGCCATTCTAGTCCGAGCCACGCGTACGTCCTCGTCCTCGTCTGATGATACCACCGGGGTGACCGTCTCACCGCCATCGTCATCCTCACTCTCGGAGTAGAGGGTGACGATCTCCACCACTCTTACCGTCTCCGTCGTCGGCTCGTCATCCGACAAACGGACATCAGGAATCTCCTCCGGGTCCTCCACCGGGGATGGGGATTGCGACACCAGGGGTGACGCCAGGAGCTGGAGGTAGAAATCGGAATCCCTACTCCATATCGCTCCGGGCTCTTCCCCGAAACCGGTTTCTCGCATCTCCCATTCGCTAGTGTCGCTGTGTGCTGCCATCTCTGAAGCTCGATCTTGAAAGACGGACTCGAGACGCCCTCTCCGCTAAGAAACCTTGGTTGTCCCGTCTGTTCCTTGTTCCGTTACCCGCTAACGGTGCTTGCAGCTGCATCACCTTCCTGTCCCGCTCTCGCGCTCCAACGGGCCTGTGTATGTGTACAGTGACTTTTGTGCTTTTCGATACCCCGTATCGTCTTCCCCCCTTCATTGCCAAAAGGGGTTCCGCTACTGGTATTAACACTCGGTGTCCTCTGGCCTGCCGGCGCCCGCGCTTCCTGGCTTCAAGTCGCTAATGTGAGCCATTTTTACCTTCCTGGTCGCCGCGTGCTCCAGGACGCAGATATCTGGTGAAGTGAATTTCTTTATCCTGAACGGCCGTCTCCGATGATTATAGTGACGCGCTTGGTCCTGCGCCGCAGTCGTCTGCTAGTCAAACAACGCAATCGGCAGCCTTGGCTCCCTTCCTTGCGTGATGAATGCTTGCGAGTATCCGCTGGACTCCGCCACACTCGTGTTTATCGCTGCAGCTCCGGCCAGTTTTCGTCCCAGGAATGACCACCCTCGCAATCGTCTTTCGATTACCTAGGTGACCTGCCGTTGGCATGTCGTGGTTCTCGGCCATGACGCGCTGCCTCTCTTGGGACGGTACACACAGCTTCCATGATGTCACTTCCTCATTCCCTACTCGATGCGGAATGTGGCGGTATAGCCGGCCAGCCTCCTCCAAATAGTCTGGGAATTTTTGTGACACCTGCTTCACTTTCCTACGCATCCTTTCCGTCCACCTGCATCCCTGCTGCTCGTCTGGGTATCCTTCGTCCTTCGTCCTTATCCTGCGGCACGTTTCTTGAAGAGGCTGCCTCGATAGGGCATCCGCAAAGACGTTCAGCTGGCCCTTCCTATAAGAAATTTCAAAATCGTACTGTTGAAGCTCCAGTGCCAGCCGTGCTATTCTTCCGGACGTGCTCTATGCTATTTAGCCATTTCCAGGCCATGTGATTCGTTATCACTTTGAAATGGTAACCCTCAAGGTACGGTCTTAATTTCCTGACGGCCCACACTATCGCGAAACATTCCTTTTTCGTTGCGGAATAAATCCTTTTCGCTCCGTTCAGCGTCCTACTGGAGTAGGATTGGACCATAATCCAATATTTTCAGACCATAGTTCGTCTATTATCAGTCAGGCCAGGGATGTGCTTTGTTTAATAAAAACGTGACACATGACGAAAACCTTATTCATTTCGCTAGTCCGTTCGATTCTTGATCACATGTTTGGAATCCACAATACGGAGTTCATTTGGACCGCATTGAATCGGTTCTTACTGTTTGTTGGTTCCTTGTTTGTAATGAACTGTTTTTCATGGTTCTGCGCGCTACGAATTGCAACGGCTAGCTCAGAGAGCTTGTTCGTTTGTTCCACCAAATTTATGATTTTTGTAGTTGCCCGACCAAGGAGAGAATAGGGTTTCAGATCAAGTTAGCTTTATTGTTAGACCACTTGATAATAGACTCCTATAGTCCTTGTGGTCCGCTGCGCGCCGTCTCTCCTTCGTCGCCCTGCGGCTACACCCGTTGCAACACCCGGAAGCGCACGTCTGTTAGGACCGCGTTTGTCACTGAAGGGTTTGCCATTCACTTTCTGACTGTGCCGAGCTTCGCTTGCGCCGTCCTTTTATAGGCTCGTTATTCCCTCTTATGCGCACGGCCCACTCGGGTTCAAGGTTCACAAATGACCCGTTAGTTCACGGTTCTCTTTGTATATGTCCAAAGTCCACACCGTTACCGTTCGATCTCTGTGCCCTTAATCGCCTCGAGTCCAAGGTCCAGCGCGGTGCCGTTAGTTCACGGTCTCTTCGCTTTGCCGGGGTCCAAGGTCCTTTATTTGCTGTTTGACCTGGCCGCCCTTGACTGCTCCTGCTTTCCAGCCTTCTTCGGTCTTGCTAGCTGTTGCAGGACTCCTGCACCTCGATTTGTGGGGACTTTTAATACTCCTCACAATTATTTCAAAAATCTAAAGTTCTGAGCCTGCTAACTACGCCCTTGCGGTAAATTTACCAGCTCGCTTGCAAGTATTGATTTTGTGTCTTTGTACAGTGGTCTCAATAGAAAAAAACATGGAAACTAATTGTCGGGTCTCGCAGCCGCCAGCAGCACCTAAATTTATGTCTAGTTGTTGTCAACATTGGAGATAATAATTGGTGTACGGCACCTCATCTTTATCTATGCGGATCAGCTGCAGATCGCTCTTGTACTCTCGCCTGTATCTTTGTCTTTGCGTTATGCTGTTCGCTATGTAATACACACTCTCGTTTTCGTATCCCATGCATGCGCATTGCTGCCAAATTTCTCGAAGATTAATAAATAACATCGCCGTTTTAAAAATGCTTGTTAGCCCAACATTTTGGTTACCCCGACGTGATCGATATATATATAAACAATAATAGTCCAAATTATACAAAGCTATTTAAATATTCAACTTTAAGACGCTGTTACTACCGAGTGATTTGGGCATATACAATATATAGTGCAATAATACAAAGCTGTTTGAAGCTTAAACTTCGCCGGTACTGCTGAGTGATTTGTGCATAAACACTATTTGTCTACAATAATTGCACAATAAAGCCAAGTAACGGAAACATCGTTGATTCTTCTTTGCGCTCATCTTCCCTATTGCAACGTTGCGGAAAATTCTGAGCGAGCTGATAAGCGTGATTTGGATCAAATTGAGTGAGAAATTTGATGATGTTCTCATAACGCTTAAATCCCCAGTTCGTGGGGAGATTTCAAAGCGCGCCTCACAGATCCACGCACCCTCAACCTTTGCTGACGGTATTTCTGCGTGCGATTGTGGCCATCAGAAACATTCACTCCGGAATAGGGCACCGTCGCTGCCCCTTCTATGCTAACTGGCTGGATTTTTATTCTATGCTTACGACGATAATAGAGAGACATCCTGACCTCACAAACATAGAAAAGCTGTAGCATTTACGATCCTGTTTGAGGGACACGGCGTTGGAAACCGGTCGCTTACTAAAAATTTCGGAGGGCAACTATGATATAGCTTTGGAGTTTTTACAAAACAGATTTTCTAATCGACGTTAAGTTTCTCAGGCGCATGTCACTGAAATTCTGGGGCTAAGGGCAGCCCAGAGTGGTTCCGTTTCAATGCATTGTGAGCTTTCGTATAAATTCATCGCCCATATTCGCGTTCTAAACGGATTGGGTACAACGGAACAAAGATGGATCCAGCGAGTCAGGTCAAATGGGAGGAGTATTTGGAGGAACCCGCTCTGCGGAATTTGATTCCAACGCGGGAATCCATGGCATCACATCTGGATTTCGTCATGGCAAGCTATGCGCCAGGCAGCCAGGTGGGAGCTATTCGTACATCTAATTTGCGTAGGTCATCCTTTCTTACCACAAATCTTAACCTTCTGACATGTGCCTTTTGTAATGATTCGGGGCACTTAATTCAGTATTGTCAGAGTTTTAAGAACCTATATCCAGCAAGTTGATTTCGAGAAGCAAAAAGGCTGACTCTTTGAATAAATTGCCTTAAGAGTGGCTATCAATTAAGGCACTGCAACTCCGGCCATTGCCGCTCCTGCGGATCTAATCACCACATTCTGCTTCACTTGGGAACCTTAGCCTCGTTTTCGTCACACGAAGATCTCAGCTTACTGAAACGTTGGCCTCAGATTCATCATTTAATCCCGCTGCAGAACCCTCTGCATTACCTGGCTCATCTTCAGCTCTTTTTGCGCACGACTTAGGCAAAGATGTGGTACTCCTAGTAAAAAACCGTTCAGCAACCTTTGTTCCTTGCCGTGCTGTACTCGACTGTAGCTTCCTGCGGCACTTAATAACATCCCGCTTTGTAAACTTGCTTTAGCTTAGAAACACAAAATCGTCCGCTTGTGTCACCGGAATAGGTGACTCTGTTTCAAGACAGATGGTTTGTGAGTTAACGTATCAATGCGATCTCGAACCTCTGAGTACTTGACTTCTATCACTGCTGTCATTGCTTCCAATATAACCGAACATCAGCCCAACTTTAACATCGACGTTTGTAACTGGAACATACCCCAAAACCTGAAGCTTGCGGATCCAGAGTTCAATCGACCCCAGCGCGTTGATTTGTTGATAGGCGCCAGTCTATTTAACGACCTGCTATGCGTTGGTCAAGTCAATCTGCCGGGATTGCCTCTAATTCAAAAGACTCGTTGACTAGGTTGTTTCCGGAGGCTGCAGTCACTCCAATGGCCAAGTTTTAATATCATCGTGCGCGGATGATCCGCTGTTGGATTTTTGCCTGATAGAGAATATCGAGTGGCGTTTCAATCCGCCTTGATCGCCTCACTTTGGTGGTCTTTGGGAAGCTGCAGTGAAGACAGCTAAGAATCACTTTTATCGTGCTGTGGGCTCTTCCATTTTCAACTTCGATGAGCTGAGAACTTCTTTGCCACATATCTGCGGTAGTTAATTCTCGACCTTTAGTATCAATTTCAGAAAACCCTGCCGATCTTGATGTCGCATCGCCTACCTGCTGCAGGTTTTCTGGTCTCGATGGAAGGAAGTGTATTTAACCTTACTGCAGCAAGGATCTTAGTAGTACCAAGCCTGGGTTAGTTGTGGATGACGTAGTCCTCGTTAAGGAGGAATATTTCCCGCCCCTGAAGTGGCCTCTAGTGAGAGTCGTTGAGCTGCTGCCTGGAAGAGATGAAGTCGCCCAAATTGGTATGCTGAGGACACCAACAGGATGGACCAAGCGGGCAGTGAATAAGCTGTGTCAACTTCTTCTTAAGGATGCGGTTGAAAGCCACCCTTGCAAAGGGGGGAGTATGTCGGGTCTCGGAGCCGCCAGCAGCACCTAAATTTATGTCCAGTTGTTGTCAACATTGGAGTCCACAGCACCTCAACCTTATCTATGCGGATCAGCTACAGATCGCTCTCTGTTGTACTCTCGCCTGCATCCTTGTCGTTGCTTTATGCTGTTCCATCTGTAATACACTCACTCTCGCTTTCGTACCCCATGCATATTGCTGCCAAATTTCTCGAAGAAACAATAAAAATCATCGCTTGAATTCGCTACCATAAAATCGTCTTTCACTCGCAAAAAAAGGCTAATAAAAATGCTTATTACCCCAACATAATTAAAATTTTAAATTGGCATTAGTCACATATTCATCTACGCCATATTTTGCTAAAAAAAAACTTAAATGAAATAATTACTATATGTGCGGTTTGAAAGACTATGTGAATATTTTAGGAAACCTCTATATTTTGCTATAAAAAACTAAAAATTATTTCAAAGTGTGGGCGTGACCGTTTTCGGCGGTTTGTGGGCGTTAGAGTGGGCGTGGCAACATTTGGAAACAAACTTACGCTGCGTCTATGTCTCTGGAAGCTGCATGCTTAATCTCAACATTCTAGCTTTTGTAGTTCCTGAGATCGAGGCGTTCATACGGACAGACGGACGGACATGGCCAGATCGACTCGGCTATTTATCCTGATCAAGAGTATATCTACTTTATATGTTCGGAAACGTTTCCTTGTACCTGTAACATACTTTTCAACGAATCTAGTATACCATTTTACCGAGTAACGGGCTTAAAGATGTTTGGAAAAATTATAGTGAACCTTTGTTGTATCAAGAAAATATTTTATTTTAGGAGTATGTCAGTAATACAGGTTCATAAGTTTGCTGGTGCTACCGGAAAGGCTTTTGCATTTGTGTATGCGGATTAAAGGACTCCACCACACAGCAGACCGGAATGAAATTATTGAAGAATCAAATCAAAGATTTGGACATACCCAGCGATAATGTCTCCTGGAATTTCGCTGCGTGAAATGTGGAGGCCTGCATGACTCGAAAGAGTACGCAAAAAAGGATAATGAAAAAGCATACTGCCTTCACTGCCAAGCCGATCACCCTGCGTCATACAGAGAATGCCCAGTCTACAAGTCTAAAGTTTTCGAAAAGTTTGGGCGTGACAGTTTTGGGCGGTTTGTGGGCGTTATTTAATAAACATGCGCTGCGGATATATCTCTGGAATCTGGATGCCTAATCTCAACATTTTAGCTTTTGTAGTTCACACGGACAGACGGACATTGCTAGATCGACTCGGCTATTGATGCTATATACTTTATATGGTCGTATAACTTTTCTTCTGCCTGTTACATCAACGAATCTAGTATACCCTTTTACTTACGAGTAACGGGTGTAATTAAAGTTCTCAAATCAATTAAAATTTACAAAACATTTTTTAAAAAAATTAATAAATATCCCATTTTTAAAAAGATTAGGCTTGAAAGTTTGGGCGGCTTGTGGGCTTTGCAGGAGGGGTCAAAAATATTTTTCAAAAATATCAAAACATTTTTCAAAAGTGCGAGCGTGGCAGTTTTTGGCGGTTTGTGTGCGTGGCAACATTTGAAAACAAACTTGCGCTGCGCCTATGTCCCTGGAAGCTGCATGCTAAATCTTAACATTCTAGCTTTCGCAGTGGCCAGTTCGATTCCGCTATAACGGGTCTGTTGAAAGCGTTTATAAAATATTTACAACAACGCTATACTTGCGTGTTTGGTTGCGCTATCATCAGAGTAGTGCAAGATCGAGCTCGAACCAGATTGCAAAGTCCTTAAGAAAATCTTATTGAAGAACCGTTGAAGAATCACACAAACGCCACTGTCCTGTATAAAGCACAAACTGCCTGGAGTATGGACATGTTTTGTGTCTGACACTGACACTTCGGTCAGTCTGCATAGTCTGCGAAGACTTTCACAACTCCGTAAGCTGCCCCGCTAGCATTGGAGACCCCCAAAAGTAAAATGTGGAAACTGTGGAGGAATCCATGCGGAAACCTACAGAGAAAGCTGAAGAGGCGCATGCGACGAGCGACAGCAACGTGTCAACAAAATACGGCAAGTGCGTATAATAACTCTAAAACAACACCATACGTATTTTTCGACAAAGCAGCCAGATCATCATTCGGTCCGCATCTTCTATTCAGAAGCCCTACGAACTGGCATGGAAAACCCACTACAGCCAGACTATGTAAACACTCAGAATTTCCCAGGGTAGCCACGAAGCAATTTGGAAACTATGATGTTTACCATGCAAAAAAGTATATATAATATATATATAAAAACGACTGTGTTCAGAACCAGAATATGGTGATTCAGTTGCTTGTAGCACAACTGTCTAAGTAATAAATGTCTACGTATATCCATGTGTTAAGCCAACGCCATTTCACGGAAATTTACTTAAAATAACGCAATTCCTAAACGTAAATTACTTCGACGCCATGCTGTTGGTTGAACCCACCTTACAAAGCGGTTTAACTTCCACATAAGTTATACCTCTTACAACACAGATCACAAGGATGGCAAAGCCCACTGCGGAACCGTGAGAAAGCATCTGTGAACGCATCGAACACTAATTTTTCCAAAGGTTTGCAACAAATTACTTGCAAGCCACGTCCATAAAAGTGCAGTCAAGAAACGGTAACTATTGCATTGCCTTTGTCTACTCCCCACCTCGCTTTACTATCTCTGAAGGTCAATTCATGGATTTCTATAACACACTGAAGATAACGCCTCGTGACTCCTAAGGGAAGGCAACTGTATAATGCACTTATAAAAGAGACCAATAAACTCCTGTTTGCCCCACATATTGGACAACAGACCCCAAAAAGATCCCAGATCTAATTGATTTCGCATTGATTTACAGACCCTACAGGCTGACGTCACACAACACCAACTGAATGAAATACAGAAAGTATGTGAGTTCCCACATAGGGCTAACCCCACTGCTTAATATCGAAGTGGACATAGACCGCTCTGGAATAGCTGCTCGTCACAGCAGTCAGGATCTCAGCACCATATCGGAAGTACGTTGAAATTAAGAAGTCCAAAACCAACCTCCAAACTGAACAGCTGCTTTTGAAAAAGAAGCGTCTGCGACGGTCGTGGCAAGCTAGCATATCGCCATGCTCAAAGCAACACATGACTGAAGCCACACGCAAACTAAACTGGGCTCTGAAATAAGACGCCGAAAATGCGCAACTAAAATATATCGAAAAACTCTCGCCAGCTTGTACAAAGCACCCTTGTGAAGGGCTCACCCGCTGGGCCCACAGCATCAAAGACAGAGCCGAAACATCTGGAAGACGCCCTCCAGCCAAACCATGCTGCAAATGCTTATATTCTTCCGCAAATCAGGGAGCTAAAACCCAAAAAGGCTCTAGGCGGTGACCTAATAATTACAAAAATGATAATGGAACTTTAGTACTGTGCCATTAAGGTATTTGTAAACATTTCAATGGAATAATAAGTCTCGGCACTACCCAAGTAAATTGAAAAAATCTATTATCATAATCATATCGAGGCCAGGGAAAGATTACACAATTCCTTCATCTTACAGACCAATAAATTATTCGAAAAATACCTTTTAACGGGTATAAAACCATTTATGGAAGCTTACAGTATTATCCTAGTTCATCCGCTGGTCTGCAGAGAAAAAACTGGAACATCGAGCTAGTAAACAGAATAACATCAGAAATTCGGACATCCTTGATATTCGCGATATTCCTCAATGTATCTCAAGCATTCGATGGCGTTTTCACCTTCGCAGTGAGGTGCAACACAACAATATTCGACAACTACACTATCGAGGCTGCATTCTCACAGCCGCTCCAGATGAACAGTCCGTGCAACAACCCAACTCGCCAACCACCTCACGGAAGTCGAGAAGTAACTATCTGACTGGAGTATTAAAATAAACGAACAAAAGTGTAAACACATAACGTTTACTCTTAATAGACAAACGTGCCCTCCGCTCTCCCTGAATAGCACGTAGCAATGAAATAACGTATCTCGGCGTTCACCTCGACAGACGCCTAATGCAAGAAACTACATCTTAACCTAAAAGCCAGCAGTCTTCACTGGATTATAAACGCCCGATCGCACTTGTTTCATAACTACAAGTTCCTGCTCTACAACTCCACTCTTAAGCCAATCTGGACTTATGACCCCCAGCTCTGGGGGAACGCGAGACATTGTTGGGCTAAGCCCTTTTTTGCGAATGAACGACGATTTTTTGGTAGCGAATTCAAGCGATGTTATTTATTGTTTCTTCGAGAAATTTGGCAGCTATGCGCATGCATGGGTTACGAAAACGAGAGTGTGTATTGCATAGCGAACAGCATGACGCAACGACAAAGATGCATGCGAGAGTACAAGAGAGAGCGATTTACAGCTGATCCGCATAGATACAGCTGAGGTGGACTAATTATTTTCTCCAATGTTGACAACAACTGGACATAAATTTATGTGCTGCTGGCGGTTGCGAAACCCGACATACCCTCCCCGTTAAATGCGTGTCTTTCAACCGCATACTTAAGGGGAAGAAGAGACAGCTTATTGACTGCCCTCTTTGTCAATCCTGTTGGTGTCCTCAGTACAGCAACTCGGGCGACTCCATCTCTTCCAGGCAGCAGCTCAACGACTCTCACTAGAGGCCACTTCAGGGGCGGGAAATATTCCTCCTTAACGAGGACTACGTCATCCACAACTAACCCAGGCTTGGTCTAAGATCCTTGCTGCAGTAAGGTTAAATACTCTTCCTTCCATCGAGACCAGAAAACCTGCAGCAGGTAGGCGATGCGATATCAAGATCGGCAGGGTTTTCTGAAATTGATACTAAAGGTTGAAAGTTAACTACCGCAGATATGTGGGAAAGAAGTTCTCAGCTCATCGAAGTTGAAAATGGAAGAGCCCACAGCACGATAAAAGTGATTCTTAGCTGTCTTCACTGCATCTTCCCAAAGACCACCAAAGTGAGGCGATCAAGGCGGATTGAAACGCCACTCGATATTATCTATCAGGCAAAAATCCAACAGCGGATCATCCGCGCACGATGATATTAAAACTTGACCATTGGAGTGACTGCAGCCTCCGGAAACAACCTAGTCAAACGAGTCTTTTCAATTAGAGGCAATCTCGGCAGAAGTTTGACTTGACCAACGCATAGCAGGTCGTTAAATAGACTGGCGCCTATCAACAAATCAACGCGCTGGGGTCGATTGAACTCTGGATCCGTAAGCTTCAGGTTTTGGGGTATGTTCCAGTTACAAACGTCGATGTTAAAGTTGGGCTGATGTTCGGTTATATTGGAAGCAATGACAGCAGTGATAGAAGTCAAGTACTCAGAGGTTCGAGATCGGATTGATACGTTAACTGACAAACCATCTGTCTTGAAACAGAGTCACCTATTCCGGTGACACAAGCGGACGATTCTGTGTTTCTAAGCTAAAGCAAGTTTACAAAGCGGGATGTTATTAAGTGCCGCAGGAAGCTACAGTCGAGTACAGCACGGCAAGGAACAAAGGTTGCTGAACGGTTTTTTACTAACACAGTGGCAGTGGCTAGGAGTACCACATCTTTGCCTAAGTCGTGCGCAAAAAGAGCTGAAGATGAGTCAGGTAATGCAGAGGGTTCTGCAGCGGGATTAAATGATGAATCTGAGGCCAACGTTTCAGTAAGCTGAGATCTTCGTGTGACGAAAACGAGGCTAAGGTTCCCAAGTGAAGCAGATTGTGGTGATTAGATCCGCAGGAGAGGCAATGGCCGAAGTTGCAGTGCCTTAATTGATAGCCACTCTTAAGGCAATTTATTCAAAGAGTCAGCCTTTTTCCTTCTCGAAATCAACTTTCTGGATATAGGTTCTTAAAACTCTGACAATACTGAATTGAGTGCCCCGAAGCATTACAAAAGGCACATGTCAGAAGGTTAAGATTTGTGGTAAGAAAGGATGACCTACGCAAATTAGATGTACGATTAGCTCCCACCTGGCTGCCTGGCGCATAGCTTGCCATGACGAAATCCAGAAGTGATGCCATGGATTCCCGCGTTGGAATCAAATTCCGCAGAGCGGGTTCCTCCAAATACTCCTCCCATTTGACCTGACTCGCTGGATCCATCTTTGTTCCGTTGTACCCAATCCGTTTAGAACGCGAATATGGGCGATGAATTTATACGAAAGCTCACAATGCATTGAAACGGAACCACTCTGGGCTGCCCTTAGCCCCAGAATTTCAGTGACATGCGCCTGAGAAACTTAACGTCGATTAGAAAATCTGTTTTGTAAAAACTCCAAAGCTATATCATAGTTGCCCTCCGAAATTTTTAGTAAGCGACCGGTTTCCAACGCCGTGTCCCTCAAACAGGATCGTAAATGCTACAGCTTTTCTATGTTTGTGAGGTCAGGATGTCTCTCTATTATCGTCGTAAGCATAGAATAAAAATCCAGCCAGTTAGCATAGAAGGGGCAGCGACGGTGCCCTATTCCGGAGTGAATGTTTCTGATGGCCACAATCGCACGCAGAAATACCGTCAGCAAAGGTTGAGGGTGCGTGGATCTGTGAGGCGCGCTTTGAAATCTCCCCACGAACTGGGGATTTAAGCGTTATGAGAACATCATCAAATTTCTCACTCAATTTGATCCAAATCACGCTTATCAGCTCGCTCAGAACGTTTGTTGCAGCTCATCGATCAGCTCCAATCTAACATGCAGAACGGAATCGTCAAATGAAGTTAACGCAGAACTTTATAACGAATCTTCTAATCGTTCCATTCTGTTATCTATGGCTGTCGCCTTGCGCCTCAATAATGCCACCTTGTTTGCATCAGCAACAACAACAAATTCGGTGCAAGCGGGAAGATGAGCGCAAAGAAGAATCAACGATGCTTCCGTTACTTGGCTTTATTGTGCAATTATTGTAGACAAATAGTGTTTATGCACAAATCACTCAGCAGTACCAGCGAAGTTTAAGCTTCAAACAGCTTTGTATTATTGCACTATATATTGTATATTCCCAAGTCACTCGGTAGTAACAGCGTCTTAAAGTTGAATATTTAAATAGCTTTGTATAATTTGGACTATTATTGTTTATATATATATCGATCACGTCGGGGTAACCAAAATGTTGGGCTAACAAGCATTTTTATTAGCCTTTTTTGTGAATGAAAGACGACGAAAAACGGCGATGTTATTTATTAATCTTCGAGAAATTTGGCAGCAATGCGCATGCATGGGATACGAAAACGAGAGTGTGTATTACATAGCGAACAGCATAACGCAAAGACAAAGATACAGGCGAGAGTACAAGAGCGATCTGCAGCTGATCCGCATAGATAAAGATGAGGTGCCGTACACCAATTATTATCTCCAATGTTGACAACAACTAGACATAAATTTAGGTGCTGCTGGCGGCTGCGAGACCCGACAATTAGTTTCCATGTTTTTTTCTATTGAGACCACTGTACAAAGACATAAAATCAATACTTGCAAGCGAGCTGGTAAATTTACCGCAAGGGCGTAGTTAGCAGGCTCAGAACTTTAGATTTTTGAAATAATTGTGAGGAGTCTTAAAAGTCCCCACAAATCGAGGTGCAGGAGTCCTGCAACAGCTAGCAACACCGAAGAAGGCTGGAAAGCAGGAGCAGTCAAGGGCGGCCAGGTCAAACAGCAAATAAAGGACCTTGGACCCCGGCAAAGCGAAGAGAACGTGAACTAACGGCACCGCGCTGGACCTTGGACTCGAGGCGATTAAGGGCACAGAGATCGAACGGTAACGGTGTGGACTTTGGACATATACAAAGAGAACCGTGAACTAACGGGTCATTTGTGAACCTTGAACCCGAGCGGGCCGTGCGCATAAGAGGGAATAACGAGCCTATAAAAGGACGGCGCAAGCGAAGCTCGGCACAGTCAGAAAGTGAATGGCAAACCCTTCAGTGACAAACGCGGTCCTAACAGACGTGCGCTTCCGGGTGTTGCAACGGGTGTAGCCGCAGGGCGACGAAGGAGAGACGGCGCGCAGCGGACCACAAGGACTATAGGAGTCTATTATCAAGTGGTCTAACAATAAAGCTAACTTGATCTGAAACCCTATTCTCTCCTTGGTCGGGCAACTACAAAAATCATAAATTTGGTGGAACAAACGAACAAGCTCTCTGAGCTAGCCGTTGCAATTCGTAGCGCGCAGAACCATGAAAAACAGTTCATTACAAACAAGGAACCAACAAACAGTAAGAACCGATTCAATGCGGTCCAAATGAACTCCGTATTGTGGATTCCAAACATGTGATCAAGAATCGAACGGACTAGCGAAATGAATAAGGTTTTCGTCATGTGTCACGTTTTTATTAAACAAAGCACATCCCTGGCCTGACTGATAATAGACGAACTATGGTCTGAAAATATTGGATTATGGTCCAATCCTACTCCAGTAGGACGCTGAACGGAGCGAAAAGGATTTATTCCGCAACGGAAAAGGAATGTTTCGCGATAGTGTGGGCCGTCAGGAAATTAAGACCGTACCTTGAGGGTTACCATTTCAAAGTGATAACGAATCACATGGCCTGGAAATGGCTAAATAGCATAGAGCACGTCCGGAAGAATAGCACGGCTGGCACTGGAGCTTCAACAGTACGATTTTGAAATTTCTTATAGGAAGGGCCAGCTGAACGTCTTTGCGGATGCCCTATCGAGGCAGCCTCTTCAAGAAACGTGCCGCAGGATAAGGACGAAGGACGAAGGATACCCAGACGAGCAGCAGGGATGCAGGTGGACGGAAAGGATGCGTAGGAAAGTGAAGCAGGTGTCACAAAAATTCCCAGACTATTTGGAGGAGGCTGGCCGGCTATACCGCCACATTCCGCATCGAGTAGGGAATGAGGAAGTGACATCATGGAAGCTGTGTGTACCGTCCCAAGAGAGGCAGCGCGTCATGGCCGAGAACCACGACATGCCAACGGCAGGTCACCTAGGTAATCGAAAGACGATTGCGAGGGTGGTCATTCCTGGGACGAAAACTGGCCGGAGCTGCAGCGATAAACACGAGTGTGGCGGAGTCCAGCGGATACTCGCAAGCATTCATCACGCAAGGAAGGGAGCCAAGGCTGCCGATTGCGTTGTTTGACTAGCAGACGACTGCGGCGCAGGACCAAGCGCGTCACTATAATCATCGGAGACGGCCGTTCAGGATAAAGAAATTCACTTCACCAGATATCTGCGTCCTGGAGCACGCGGCGACCAGGAAGGTAAAAATGGCTCACATTAGCGACTTGAAGCCAGGAAGCGCGGGCGCCGGCAGGCCAGAGGACACCGAGTGTTAATACCAGTAGCGGAACCCCTTTTGGCAATGAAGGGGGGAAGCACAAAAGTCACTGTACACATACACAGGCCCGTTGGAGCGCGAGAGCGGGACAGGAAGGTGATGCAGCTGCAAGCACCGTTAGCGGGTAACGGAACAAGGAACAGACGGGACAACCAAGGTTTCTTAGCGGAGAGGGCGTCTCGAGTCCGTCTTTCAAGATCGAGCTTCAGAGATGGCAGCACACAGCGACACTAGCGAATGGGAGATGCGAGAAACCGGTTTCGGGGAAGAGCCCGGAGCGATATGGAGTAGGGATTCCGATTTCTACCTCCAGCTCCTGGCGTCACCCCTGGTGTCGCAATCCCCATCCCCGGTGGAGGACCCGAAGGAGATTCCTGATGTCCGTTTGTCGGATGACGAGCCGACGACGGAGACGGTAAGAGTGGTGGAGATCGTCACCCTCTACTCCGAGAGTGAGGATGACGATGGCGGTGAGACGGTCACCCCGGTGGTATCATCAGACGAGGACGAGGACGTACGCGTGGCTCGGACTAGAATGGCGTACCGCAGCGTGTGGCGTGCAACGCAGGGGCGCGGGCTGATAAGCCTAGGGGGCGCTCCGCCGACCGCGGACCCGGTGGAGATGCGGGGATGCGGAAAGCGGCCGCCTCCCGGGCCGCGTGGCAGGAGCGGTTGGCCCGGCTACAGGAGGCGTTGTGGACACCACCACCACCGCCGCCACAGCCGCAGACACCACCACCGCAGCCGCAGGCATCGTCGCCGCAGCCGCCGTTGCCACCGACACTACCGTCGCAGCAGCCGCCGCCGCCGCCGACACCACCGCCGATGGCAAGAGACGAGCGCGATCGGATGGAGGCCGGTGCCACAGGTGACTCGCGATCCGCCTTTGCGCGCTCGGCAGGTCGACGACAGCCCGGAGAAGGGTCCATGGGTGTGGCCCGCACTCCAGAAAGCGCCGCCCCCGCCGAAGCTGCCACGGTAGGACTCGTGCCCCGCGGCACGCCCACCACCGCTGCGACCCTGCACCCGCAGGCAGGCGTCGCTGACAGACCAGGTATGGAGTGAGCTTCTGAGGGAGGAGTGGCCACCCCAACTGGCCGAGGAGGCCGACAGACAGGCGGGCCGAGGAAGGCGAGACCGCTGGGCCACGTTGATTTCCCATGACGGCCAGCGCTACCACCTCAAGGTGCGGCGAGGAGGGGGGGCCAAGGTTCTAAGAGCCGAATAAAGAGCGTCACAAAAAAAGCAATAATGGATTTCAGGGAAGGGTAAAGGAGACACTGCACTACACAAAACAAAAAGTGCGGGTGTCATCCACAGCAGCCGTGGATGAGCGCGAGGGGTGGTGACGCTGGGCCAGGCACACGGACCGGCAAAACGACGCGAGGGGCGCTCGGGTCCAGGGCCAGCCACCCCAGAGCATGCAGTGGCATCCATGAAAGGTGGAGCTAAAAGCAAAAGGTGAAAATTAGTAAAGATAATTAAATTACGCCGAAGACCGTAATACATACCTCCATTGAGGTGCAACAACAAACCACGTGCTAAGAAAATTCGGGATGGGGGCGCTCGATTGATAGTGAGATCGATAGGGAACAAAAAATACTGGATACGCATAGATTTTCAACACGTGGTCACACTATTGACAACAATCGGCACAACATGGCAACCCCAGGAATATCGACATAAAGGTAGGGAAGGTACAGGACAACGGAAGGAGGTTGGAGAGGGGCGCGAGGATGTTCGAGATGCCAATTCAAGACGCTAGACGACGGGGTCTACTAGGCTGAGAACTAAAGGTGCAGGTTCGACGAGAGGAGAGACGAAAAAACTGCCTATGCGAGAAGACACCGAGCGGAGGACTGCCGGAGGCTCCATGTTTTCAAAAACTTCCGAAGGATGGGGGAGATGTGAGGAGTCTTAAAACTCCCCACAAATCGAGGTGCAGAAGAGCTGCCTAGCAACAGCGAAGAAGGCTGGAATGTAGGAGGAGTCAAGGGCAGCCAGGTCATACGGGAAATGATGGACTTGGACCCGAGCAAAGCGGAGAGACCGTGAACTAACGGTACCGCGCTGGACCTTGGACTCAAGCCGGCCAAGGGCACAGAGATTGACGGTAACGGTGCGGACATTGGTCGAGCGCAAAGAGAACGCACCGTGAACTAACGGGAAATGGACCTTGTACCCAGCGGCCCACGCGCAAAAGGGAAATAACGGAATCCCCACGGTCTATAAATACGCGAGGAGCTATACCCCGGTACCGAGGCAGTGAGAATACGCGAGGGGCTATACCCCAGGACCGACAGTCAGTAAAAATACGCGAGGAGCTATACCCCGGGACCGACAGAAGATCCGCGAGTGAGAGAAGGTGTGAGAACGCGCAAGGCGCAGAAGGACGATCCCTGCAAGGGAAGAACTCGGCACGGTCAGAAGGGTCAGTGGTCGGCAAAGATTGTTCGGGAAAGGGCGTTGGCTTTATCCACGGACGTGACACCTCCCCACTATAACATCCTAAGCCCAGTCGAGCCAGCACGGGACCGCTGTCGAAGGCGCCGCAGGAAAACGAAAGACATCAGGCAGTGCACAGGAACCTGGCATAGTCAGAAGAGACGGTGGAGTCATTGGTCGGCAAAGGTGGTTCGGGGAAGAGCGTCAGCTTTACCTAACGGGCGATACACCTTCCCACCATAACATCCTAAGCCCCATTTGAGCCGGCACGGGTAAGCGGTCGAGAACAAGGGTAGGACGACGAAGGAGCGATGCCGCGCAGCCGACGGCGAGGACTGTTGGAGTTTATCTTTGAAGAAATCTGTCAGTAAAGCTGTCCGAATTTAAAACTCTGTCTTCTCTTTGGTCGGGCAATCACACAATCATAAATTTGGTTGGACGAACAAACAAACTCTCTGAGCTAGCGGTTGCAATTCGTAGCGAGCGGAACCAAAAAAAACAGTTCGTTACATCATTTATAGCAGGTTCCACTGGCAATTCATCAGAGGTATCTGCCGGCCACGCGAATCTGTTGCAGCTTGCGGGCTTTATCCCTTGCTAGGGATAAAGTTAATATTTTCTGGAAAACTACGACTTAATTTATAATTTATAAATTTGAAGGCTAAGATTCCTTTTTCTTATTTTGTTGCGATCCAGTCCAGTCTGCAAAGATCTTTTTTACGTTATGCTCTGCTAATGACGCATCAGAACCGTTTAGTTCTATTAATTTTGTTTTGATCGCTCACGGGTTTTGAAGAACAGGTGCTATCGACAACGAAATTGGACGAGTTGTCGATGCCGTTCCAGTTCTTGTTGTGATTACAGTTGCAGTGATTATTGAGGACACTGTACTAGTCGCCGTAGCTAAGAAAATATCAAATTCATTTTGTGCCAAAAAGAGTGTTGAAGGAGAGCAAAAGCTCTTAAATTAGTTAATTGTAGAGATAAATTCTTCGTGTTATGAGCTGGATGGAGACATAGGATAACTTAATCCTTTACAGAGAACGTGTACCTTTACAGGGTAAAGTTTTTCCTCTCCTGCCTTGTATAGTTTTTAAAATGATGTATAAATCTATTTTTATTTCTATTTTGCCTCAGCTGAATTTTATGTCCATTCTCGCCAAACTCCAATGGGGTTCAGCATACTATGTTAAGTCCGCTTTAAATCAACAAAGTAAGCTATTTTTATTATCTATTTATTACGAAAAATTTTGGATCTTTTTTTTTGAATAGTTTGACGATGATGCATTCCGCTATTTGTTCCGTTGAGACCATTTCATTTAGTGCGCGAATAAATAGCGTTGAATTTATCCGACAGTTCACGAAGCATTGAGTCGGAACCACTCTGCACTGCCTTAGACCCAGAATATCAGTTATTTGCAAAACTGTTTTATAATAAATCTAATATTTTTCAACGAATCTAGTATACCCATTTACACTACGAGTAATGGATATAATAATCTGAGAACAACCAATTTTCTGTATAATTGTATACACTAGTTTTTAGAGGATATTATATTTCGGTTTTAATTTAATCACAATCGAAGCTATGTTATATAAAGTACTAGCTAATGAATGCACAAAAATGACTGGTTTCGTTTGGTGTTTTCGTTTTTAGGTTAAAGTCGGAATATTATTCAAAAATATTAAAATAGAAATCAGTGCGGATGTGCTCTTGTTGCCGGGGGTTACACTTGAGCAACTGGTCCTTATAATGTACTTTGGGATCGTAGCTGTGAATTACTTAAAATCGATTTCATGCTACAAAATCCTGGGAATTTGTTTAGATCCGTTGCGGCGTAGCGGTTACCATCGCTGCACTGTGTAAAAAATATGTTAGAATTTCGGTATTTCAACGTAATTGAGATTTTGCAAATCAGTTTTGCCTAACCAGGCAAAAAATCTTTCATGACTATACTTTCGTTATCTTTTTCGGTCAATTGGTTTTCTGTCTCTCATCAAAAAATGTTCCTCGAATCAATAAAAAAAAACTGGTTTGAATTAACAATTTCTTATTTTCACCGTATACATCAAAAAGATAGTGGATATTTTACCCCCGTTTTGTTTATTAGGTCAAAAAATTCCTTAGCATATTTAAACATAACAATTATATTTTTTTTTATCCATAAAAGAACAATGGAAAATGCTTTGCTGATCAATTTATACTAGTTAATTTATTATCTATTTATTACGAAAAATTTTGGATCTATTTTTTGAAGAAGGAGTTTGACGATGATGCATTCCGCTATTTGTTCCGTTGAGACCATTTCATTTAGTGCGCGAATAAATAGCGTTGAATTTATCCGACAGTTCACGAAGCATTGAGTCGGAACCACTCTGCACTGCCTTAGACCCAGAATATCAGTTATTTGCAAAACTGTTTTATAATAAATCTAATGCTATAGCATAGACAACCTTATTGCAGTCGCCTTGAGCTTTAAAAATGTTAACCTGTTTGCATCAGCGGTAACGTTTCCAGTATTTTCAGCAGCCACGGTAAAACTACAACAATAAACCAGCAGAAATGCACAAAAGCACACGCAGTAGCAATTGCGATTCAATTAAAGTTAAAGTCTTAAAAAGCTTTGCATTATGTATTGTTTATTTGCAAATCACGTGGGGGTCACCAAAATGTTAATGTCGATGCGAGTATGCATGGGCTTCGACAGCGAATGTAATGAGCGAAAAGCAAAACGCTAAGCCAAAGTGCAAGCTCGTGAGTACAAGAGAGAAAGAGAGGAGCAAGCTTAGATCCTCCAGCAGCTTCTCTGCATAAATAAAAAAGATTTGTACAGCTGAGGTACCGTAGTTAATTTCTCGAAAATGAAAAACATTAATTTAGGAACTGGTGGCGGCTGCGAGACCCGACATAAAGGCGAAAAATAATAATGGATTGCCTTGGAACTCAGTTTTTCAACGTGTGTGGTAGTCCTTGGAATTTGCGACACTCTATGTGGATAAACTAGTTTGCAGGCCCATTTTACTGTCTCTTCACGTCTATTTCACGTCTTCGCAGTGTAGGGCTGTTATTGGACACAAGTCCAATTTCATATTTATTCTAAAAATATTGCATATTTTGACTGACGTTAACTCAATGTCAACATCGGAGAAAATAAAACTAAGAAGGAATTCAACCCGCTTTAAACGACAAAAGGCCATTTATAAAACTGAATTTCATAACTTTAACATTGAAGGGTGATATCGGAGAGGAGAGACGTAAAATGATTTTTTTCATATTTATAGCTGTCGCAGACGGCTTAAGCGAAAACATATGGAATAGCATATGCTGTGATAAAGCGTGGACCAGTACGCGAGATGGAGCATCATTAATGATTTGGAGGTTCCACGATAGGTGTTATCGGAATTGATGGAACTGTATTAATAGTGGCGGTGACAGTGTCACAATGCAGTGTCCAATTTGCTTGTATGGGATCTGAAAATTATATGTCCGGATAAATTAAAAGCACCGTCCAAACTAAATATCAATAAAAGACGTGTGGATGGATAGTCAGAGAGTAGACCGGGAGATTAGATAAATTCAGAGCGTGAGGTGGAACAATGGATGTCGCTTAGTGCATGAGGATATGCGCAAAGAGAGCAGAGAACCCCAACAACAACAAGGCACGGAGTATGATGATGTCAATGTAGCTTAGAGAGCAACGCGGCAGCTACATAGCCATATTTATTTAGTCAAACATTAAATTCTACGTAATTGTTAATATAAACAAAAAAACGAAATTTTTTATGTTAAGTTAAATTTTGTTATGTGTCAGAATGGTATAATTAATTTCTTTCAGTTTCGCCAACAATTAAAGCCATAAGTCAATTGGTTGGAGCACCCGTTGAAAGAGAAGTAACTTTGGAATGCATTGTAGAAGTTTATCCCAAGCCTCTTAATGGTTGGTACCTCAGTGAAGGTAAAAAATGTACATTTAAATAATCTTCAGAAATTCATTTGTATATTTTATAGGAAATATTAAACTGCACAGCGGAAACAAATATAATATTTCTGAAGAAATGATTAACCCATATACATGGCACCTCAACCTTACCATAAGACATCTGACCAAATCAGATTTTGGAACTTATAGTTGTTCGAGCGTTAATGCCCTTGGCAAAAGTGAATCACTCGTTCGATTGCAAGGTGAGAGATCCAAGATATACTAAACACTGGGCTGTTGCTGTAGCAGCGCCAAGTAGGCCCAAAACAGCTAAAAATAAAGATTCAAGAAGCACTGGTATATTTCAAATTAAAATTAGACAAACATATTTCGTTACGTATTAAATTTTATTCAAGATCTGTGAGTATTGTCATAGTAGCTCAAAAATCTTAAGGACAATAAAATTCACAATTCTCGGATAATTTGCTTAGAGTATTTATTATTTCAATTTTATATACTGCGCTTAACAGTATCAGTCCGTTTATAGTACAGCAGGTAAGTCGGAAATATAACTGATACACGTATATGAATAATACAAAAATATGAAAGGAAGCTAACTTTGACTAGCTTATGCTTACAAACTCTTTCAAGAAGTATACCAACTTAAAGCCGAAATTCTAGTGACATAAACACAAGTTTTTAGCCTAAGAGGTTCGACGACCATAGAAGTATATAATTTAGATATTTTTTTCATCTTATCTTACAGGTTTTTCAAAAAGTCGTGAGTCTATAGTTTCATATATCGAGCTAATTTCCATTATTTAAATGGTTTCTTGTCCCTAAAAAACGCTTAAATATGCACGTTTACGCTGTTTATACAAGATTAGTTGTTCTGAAGTGGGTTGTGACCACCACAAAATATTATTCGAAACTGAAGAGGCGGGGCAGTTTTTGGCGTATTGTGGGCGTTAAAGTGGGCGTGCCAATATGCGCTGCGTCTATGTCTCTTGGAAGCTTTTATAATTTATCAGATTGAGGCAATTATACGGAAAGATAGATGGAGCGATCTTCACGGCCAGTTCGATTCGGCTGATTTTGGTCAAAAATATATATAAGAAATTTAGAATATATGGTCGAAAGCGCTTCCTTCTGCCTGCTACATATTTTTCAACGAATCTAGTATACCCATTTACACTACGAGTAATGGATATAATAATCTGAGAACAACCAATTTTCTGTATAATTGTATACACTAGTTTTTAGAGGATATTATATTTCGGTTTTAATTTAATCACAATCGAAGCTATGTTATATAAAGTACTAGCTAATGAATGCACAAAAATGACTGGTTTCGTTTGGTGTTTTCGTTTTTAGGTTAAAGTCGGAATATTATTCAAAAATATTAAAATAGAAATCAGTGCGGATGTGCTCTTGTTGCCGGGGGTTACACTTGAGCAACTGGTCCTTATAATGTACTTTGGGATCGTAGCTGTGAATTACTTAAAATCGATTTCATGCTACAAAATCCTGGGAATTGGTTTAGATCCGTTGCGGCGTAGCGGTTACCATCGCTGCACTGTGTAAAAAATATGTTAGAATTTCGGTATTTCAACGTAATTGAGATTTTGCAAATCAGTTTTGCCTAACCAGGCAAAAAATCTTTCATGACTATACTTTCGTTATCTTTTTCGGTCAATTGGTTTTCTGTCTCTCATCAAAAAATGTTCCTCGAATCAATAAAAAAAAACTGGTTTGAATTAACAATTTCTTATTTTCACCGTATACATCAAAAAGATAGTGGATATTTTACCCCCGTTTTGTTTATTAGGTCAAAAAATTCCTTAGCATATTTAAACATAACAATTATATTTTTTTTTATCCATAAAAGAACAATGGAAAATGCGAAATTAAAAATAAATCATTAGCTTGTAAGAGATCAATCATAGCAGACAAGCTTTGCTGATCAATTTATACTAGTTAAAGTTTTATTTTGTGTCCTTCAGACAAATAAAAAATTTACCGTTGGGCATAATCCATCAACATCTAAAATATACCTTTATCTTCTATATCTGTTACTTCAGAGTCAACAAATAATGTTTGGAATATGCTTGGGACAATACCTGGTAATGCATTTTTACAATATTGTATATTTACCTATACAAAAACAGAAACAAGGATGTTTTTTGTCGTAAAAGTTTTTTTTCAGTTTCTGAGCGTTATGGAGGGCGTGTTTTCGGCACATCCATAGAAAAAAAAGGCAAATGATAAACTGAAAAAAAATTTAAAATGCGCAGGTGTCACTATATTCGACACGATTATTATCAGCTTAATATATTTTTTAGTTTCCGAGATTACACACCTCATGCCGATAGACAGGCGGACAGAAAGACAATCACAAATTATATGTAACTGTAACAAATATTTCAATCTGTCAAGTACATCCTTTTACTCGACGAGTAACAGTTAAAATTAAAAAGAAATGTAAAAGTATACTTAATTCATAAATGAATTGGCTTCAGCCAAATGTTTTGCTCTTTATTCAATGCTTTATAAAAAGTGTTACAGTGATCGGATTTAGTTCAAATATGCGCCGTTTTGTTCGATAATCTGTTTCCATCTAGACGGCAACTTCATAATACCTCCCTCGTAGAAGCCCCCCTCCTTATTTGCGAAGAACTCGGACAGCCACTTTTCACAAGCCTCTTTTGAGTTCAACTTTACACCACCAAGGGCATTCGCCATGGACAGGAACAGGTGGTAATCACTTGGCGCTATGTCCGGGCTATATGGTGGATGCGATAAAACCTCCCATCCGAGCTCCCGTAGCTTCTGACGAGTCATCAACGAAGTGTGTGGTCTGGCGTTGTCCTGGTGGAACACTACACCCTTCCTGTTGGCCAATTCTGAACGCTTCTGGTCGATCGCCTGCTTCAAGCGGTCCAGTTGTTCGCAGTAGATGGTAGAATTAAGCGTCTGGCCATATGGGAGCAGTTCATAGTAGATGATTTCCTTCCAATCCCACCAAACACACAGCAAAACCTTCCTGGCCGTCAATCTCGGCTTGGCCACTGTTTGGGACGATTCACCGGCCTTCGAGCACGACCGTTTTCGCTTGATATTGTCGTATGTGATCCATTTTTCGTCGCCAGTCACCATCCGCTTCAAGAATTGGTCGAGTTCGATCCGTTCCGTTTCCAGAAGGTTTTTTTGCGTCAAATCATGCGGCACCCAAACATCAAGCTTTTTTTTGTATCCAGCCATAACAAAACAACAAAGTAATACAGTGAAGAAAATGAAAAAATGTGGTGTTGAAAAAATGTATAGTCAAATAAAAATTTATAATCATGATACATCATGATACATCTTTTGTACACATTTTGTAAATACAGCAGCACCAAATTTATGTCCAGTTGTCAACAATGCACTATGGGGAATTTGACCTGTTTTTTTTGGCATAAATGTGTTTTTCCAACATTTTCGAATTTTTGGAAATTTTGTTCTTAACGGGTTAAGAATTGATCAAAGCTTTATGTTATGTAACGGAAATGTTAAATTAACAGTCTTATGTTAAAAAATAACAGCTGTAAAGTCAGCTGTTGCAAACATAAAGCACGTGCCATCGGTGAGCCTCTATCTTTAGTGAATACTAAGATTCATATCTTTTGAACCACAAGGCCTAAGCTCATCATATTTGAAATGAAAACTCATTATTTAGGTGTTTACTATGTGTTTTTGCTAATATGTTACTTATTTTGTGCGTGTCGGATGTCGAAGCCGCCAGCAGCACCTAAATTTATGTCTAGTTGTTGTCAACATTGGAGATAACAAATAGTTCTCGGCACCGATCAGCTGCAGATCGCGCTCTTTTGTACTCTCGCCTGCATCTTTGTCGTTGCGTTATGCTGTTCGCTTACTTTCGTTTTCGTACCCCATGCATGCGTATCGCTGCCAAATTTCTCGAATAAAATAAATCCGCTTAAATTCTCTACCATAAACATTGTTTTTAGTTCGCAAAAAAGGCTTATTAACCCAACATTTTCGTGACCCTGACAATATTAGTACAAATTTCACAAAGGTTTTTAAATCTTTAACTTTAATTCACTGTTACTTCTGAGTAATTTGTGCATAAACAATATATATACTATATATTGTATATACTATATACACTACACTACTATATATTCTACAAAAGTGCAATAATTGCACATTAAAGACAAATAACGGAAGCTTCGATGATTCTTCCTTGCGCTCATCTTCCCGCTTGAACTGAATTTGTTGTTGTTGCTGTTGCCATGTCTGCTAAAAATTCTGGAAACGTTACCGCTAATGCCAACAGGGTGACCTTTTAGAGGCGCAAGGCGGCAGCTATATATTATATGACAGAGTGGAACGATTAGCAGATTCTTTATCAAGTTCTGCGTTAACTTCATTTGACGTTTCCGTTCTGCATGTGAGATTGGAGCTGATCGATGAGCTGATCGAAAGCGCGCCTCACAGATCCACGCACACCCAACCTTTGCTGACGGCATTTCTCCGTGCGATTGTGGCCATCAGAAACGCTCACTCCGGAATAGGGCACATTCGCTGCCCCTCTTGAGCTACTAAATTTCGCTGGAGGCTATGCTAACTGGCTGGATTTGTATTCTATGTTTACGACGATAATAGATAGCCATCCTGACCTCACAAACATAGAAATGGTACAGCATTTACGATCCTGTTTGAGGGACACGACCTTGGAAACCGTTTGCTCACTAAAAATTTCGAAGGGCAACCATGTCACTGAGATTCTGGGGCTAAGGGCAGTGCAGAGTTGTTGCGTTTCAATGCTTTGTAAGCTTTCGTATAAATTCAACGTCCATATTCGCGTTCTAAACTGATTGGGTACAACGAAACAAAGTGCTGGATACATCATAGTCCAAGTACTTGGCCATAAGATGGATCCAGCGAGTCAGGTCAAATGGGAGGAGTATTTGGAGGAACCCGCTCTGCGGAATTTGATTCCAACGCGGGAATCCATGGCATCACATCTGGATTTCGTCATGGCAAGCTATGCGCCAGGCAGCCAGGTGGGAGCTAATCGTACATCTAATTTGCGTAGGTCATCCTTTCTTACCACAAATCTTAACCTTCTGACATGTGCCTTTTGTAATGATTCGGGGCACTTAATTCAGTATTGTCAGAGTTTTAAGAACCTATATCCAGCAAGTTGATTTCGAGAAGCAAAAAGGCTGACTCTTTGAATAAATTGCCTTAAGAGTGGCTATCAATTAAGGCACTGCAACTCCGGCCATTGCCGCTCCTGCGGATCTAATCTCCACACTCTGCTTCACTTGGGAACCTTAGCCTCGTTTTCGTCACACGAAAGATCTCAGCTTACTGAAACGTTGGCCTCAGATTCATCATTTAATCCCGCTGCAGAACCCTCTGCATTACCTGGCTCATCTTCAGCTCTTTTTGCGCACGACTTAGGCAAAGATGTGGTACTCCACTACCACTGTGTTAGTAAAAAACCGTTCAGCAACCTTTGTTCCTTGCCGTGCTGTACTCGACTGTAGCTTCCTGCGGCACTTAATAACATCCCGCTTTGTAAACTTGCTTTAGCTTAGAAACACAAAATCGTCCGCTTGTGTCACCGGAATAGGTGACTCTGTTTCAAGACAGATGGTTTGTGAGTTAACGTATCAATGCGATCTCGAACCTCTGAGTACTTGACTTCTATCACTGCTGTCATTGCTTCCAATATAACCGAACATCAGCCCAACTTTAACATCGACGTTTGTAACTGGAACATACCCCAAAACCTGAAGCTTGCGGATCCAGAGTTCAATCGACCCCAGCGCGTTGATTTGTTGATAGGCGCCAGTCTATTTAACGACCTGCTATGCGTTGGTCAAGTCAATCTGCCGGGATTGCCTCTAATTCAAAAGACTCGTTGACTAGGTTGTTTCCGGAGGCTGCAGTCACTCCAATGGCCAAGTTTTAATATCATCGTGCGCGGATGATCCGCTGTTGGATTTTTGCCTGATAGAGAATATCGAGTGGCGTTTCAATCCGCCTTGATCGCCTCACTTTGGTGGTCTTTGGGAAGCTGCAGTGAAGACAGCTAAGAATCACTTTTATCGTGCTGTGGGCTCTTCCATTTTCAACTTCGATGAGCTGAGAACTTCTTTGCCACATATCTGCGGTAGTTAATTCTCGACCTTTAGTATCAATTTCAGAAAACCCTGCCGATCTTGATGTCGCATCGCCTACCTGCTGCAGGTTTTCTGGTCTCGATGGAAGGAAGTGTATTTAACCTTACTGCAGCAAGGATCTTAGTAGTACCAAGCCTGGGTTAGTTGTGTATGACGTAGTCCTCGTTAAGGAGGAATATTTCCCGCCCCTGAAGTGGCCTCTAGTGAGAGTCGTTGAGCTGCTGCCTGGAAGAGATGAAGTCGCCCAAATTGGTATGCTGAGGACACCAACAGGATGGACCAAGCGGGCAGTGAATAAGCTGTGTCAACTTCTTCTTAAGGATGCGGTTGAAAGCCACCCTTGCAAAGGGGGGAGTATGTCGGGTCTCGGAGCCGCCAGCAGCACCTAAATTTATGTCCAGTTGTTGTCAACATTGGAGTCCACAGCACCTCAACCTTATCTATGCGGATCAGCTACAGATCGCTCTCTGTTGTACTCTCGCCTGCATCCTTGTCGTTGCTTTTAGCTGTTCCATCTGTAATACACTCACTCTCGCTTTCGTACCCCATGCATATTGCTGCCAAATTTCTCGAAGAAACAATAAAAATCATCGCTTGAATTCGCTACCATAAAATCGTCTTTCACTCGCAAAAAAAGGCTAATAAAAATGCTTATTACCACAACATAATTAAAATTTTAAATTGGCATTAGTCACATATTCATCTACGCCATATTTTGCTAAAACAAAAACTTAAATTAAATAATTACTATATGTGCGGTTTGAAAGACTATGTGAATATTTTAGGAAACCTCTATATTTTGCTATAAAAAACTAAAAATTATTTCAAAGTGTGGGCGTGACCGTTTTCGGCGGTTTGTGGGCGTTAGAGTGGGCGTGGCAACATTTGGAAACAAACTTGCGCTGCGCCTATGTCCCTGGAAGCTGCATGCTAAGTTTCAACATTCTAGCTTTCGCAGTGGCCAGTTCGATTCGGCTATAACGGGTCTGTTGAAAGCGTTTTTTAAATATTTACAACAACGCTATAATTGCGTGTTTGGTTGCGCTATCATCAGAGTAGTGCAAGATCGAGCTCGAACCAGATTGCAAAGTCCTTAAGAAAATCTTATTGAAGAACCACACAAACGCCACTGTCCTGTATAATGCACAAACTGCCTGGAGTATGGACATGTTTTGTGTCTGACACTGAGACTTCGGTCAGTCTGCATAGTCTGCGAAGACTTTCACAACTCCGTAAGCTGCCCCGCTAGCATTGGAGACCCCCAAAAGAAAAATGTGGAAACTGTGGAGGAATCCATGCGGAAAACTACAGAGGAAGCTGAAGAGGCGCATGCGACGAGCGACAGCAACGTGTCAACAAAATACGGCAAATGCGTATTATAACTCTAAAACAACACCATACGTATTTTTCGACAAAGCAGCCAGATCATTCTATTCAGAAGCCCTACGAACTGGCATGGAAAACCCACTACAGCCAGACTATGTAAACACTTAGAATTTCCCAAGGTAGCCACGAAGCAATTTGGAAACTATGATGTTTACCATGCAAAAAAGTATATATAATATATATATAAAAACGACTGTGTTCAGAACCAGAATATGGTGATTCAGTTGCTTGTAGCACAACTGTATAAGTAATAAATGTCTACGTATATGCATGTGTTAAGCCAACGCCATTTCACGGCATTTACTTAAAATAACGCAATTCCTAAACGTAAATTACTTCGACGCCATGCTGTTGGTTGAACCCACCTTACAAAGCGGTTTAACTTCCACATAAGTTATACCTCTTACAGCACAGATCACCCGGATGGCAAAGACTGCTCTACCACCGCTCTGGAATAGCTGCTCGTCACAGCAGTCAGGATCTCAGCACCATATCGGAAGTACGTTGAAATTAAGAAGTCCAAAACCAGCCTCCAAACTGAACAGCTGCTTTTGAAAAAGAAGCGTCTGCGACGGTCGTGGCAAGCTAGCATATCGCCATGCTCAAAGCAACGCATGACAGAAGCCACACGCAAACTAATCTGGGCTCTGAAATAAGACGCCAAAAATTCGCAACTAAAATATATCGAAAAACTCTCGCCAGCTTGTACAAAGCACCCTTGTGAAGGGCTCACCCGCTGGGCCCACAGCATCAAAGACAGAGCCGAAACATCTGGAAGACGCCCTCCAGCCAAACCATGCTGCAAATGCTTATATTCTTCCGCAAATCAGGGAGCTAAAACCCAAAAAGGCTCTAGACGGTGACCTAATAATTACAAAAATGATAATGGAACTTTCGTACTGTCCCATTTAGGTATTTGTAAACATTTCAATGGAATAATAAGTCTCGGCAATACCCAAGTAAATTGAAAAAATCTATTATCATAATCATATCGAGGCCAGGGAAAGATTACACAATTTCTTCATCTTACAGACCAATAAATATACCTTTTAACGGGTATAAGACCATTTATGGAACCTTACAGTATTATCCTAGTTCATCCGCTGGTCTGCAGAGAAAAAACTGGAACTATCGGGCTAGTAAACAGAATAACATCAGAAATTCGGACATCCTCGATATTCGCGATATTCCTCAATGTATCTCAAGCATTCGATCGCGTTTTCACCTTCGCAGTGAGGTGCAACACAACAATATTCGACAACTACACTATCGAGGCTGCATTCTCACAGGGCAGCGGACTTGGGCCAACACTTTTCGTCCTTTACGCAGCGTTTATTCCCACGAGTGACCGACTAACAACATTCACCTTCGTTGACGACACTGCGATCCTCATGCGCTCCAGATGAACAGTCCGTGCAACAACCCAACTCGCCAACCACATCACGGAAGTCGAGAAGTAGCTATCTGACAGGCGTATTTAAATAAACGAACAAAAGTGTAAACACATAACGTTTACTCTTAACAGACAAACTTGCCCTCCGCTCTGCCTGAATAGCACGTAGCAATGAAATAACGTATCTCGGCGTTCACCTCGACAGACGCCTAATGCAAGAAACTACACCTAAAACTAAAAGCCAGCAGTCTCCACTGGATTATAAACGCCCGATCGCACTTGTTTCATGACTACAAGGTCCTGCTCTACAACTCCACTCTTAAGCCAATCTTGACTTATGACCCCCAGCTCTGGGGGAACGCGAGCAAAACCAACATAGACATTGTTGGGCTAAGCCCTTTTTTGCGAATGAACGACGATTTTGTGGTAGCGAATTCAAGCGATGTTATTTATTGTTCTTCGAGAAATTTGGCAGCTATGCGCATGCATGGGTTAAGAAAACGAGAGTGTGTATTGCATAGCGAACAGCATGACGCAACGACAAAGATGCATGCGAGAGTACAAGAGAGAGCGATTTGCAGCTGATCCGCATAGATACAGCTGAGGTGGACTAATTATTTTCTCCAATTTTGACAACAACTGGACATAAATTTATGTGCTGCTGGCGGTTGCGAGACCCGACATACCCTCCCCGTTAAAAGCGTGTCTTTCAACCGCATACTTAAGGGGAAGAAGAGACAGCTTATTCACTGCCCTCTTTGTCAATCCTGTTGGTGTCCTCAGCACAGCAACTCGGGCGACACCATCTCTTCCAGGCAGCAGCTCAACGACTCTCACTAGAGGCCACTTCAGGGACGGGAAATATTCCTCCTTACCGAGGACTACGTCATCCACAACTAAACCAGGCTTGGTACTACTACGATCCTTGCTGCAGTAAGGTTAAATACCCTTCCTTCTATCGAGACCAGAAAACCTGCAGCAGGTAGGCGATGCGACATCAAGATCGGCAGGGTTTTCTGAAATTGATACTAAAGGTCGAGAATTAACTACCGCAGATATGTGGCAAAGAAGGGTTCTCAGATCATTGAAGTTGAAAATGGAAGAGCCCACAGCACGATAAAAGTGATTCTTAGCTGCCTTCACTGCAGCTTCCCAAAGACCACCAAAGTGAGGCGATCAAGGCGGATGAAACGCCACTCGATATTCTCTATCAGGCAAAAATCCAACAGCGGATCATCTGCGCACGATGATATTAAAACTTGGCCATTGGAGTGACTGCAGCCTCCGGAAACAACCTAGTCAACGAGTCTTTTGAATTAGAGGCAATCCAGGCAGAAGTTTGACTTGACCAACGCATAGCAGGTCGTTAAATAGACTGGCGCCTATCAACAAATCAACGCGCTGGGGTCGATTGAACTCTGGATCCGCAAGCTTCAGGTTTTGGGGTATGTTCCAGTTACAAACGTCGATGTTAAAGTTGGGCTGATGTTCGGTTATATTGGAAGCAATGACAGCAGTGATAGAAGTCAAGTACTCAGAGGTTCGAGATCGCATTGATACGTTAACTGACAAACCATCTGTCTTGAAACAGAGTCACCTATTCCGGTGACACAAGCGGACAATTTTGTGTTTCTAAGCTAATGCAAGTTTACAAAGCGGGATGTTATTAAGTGCCGCAGGAGGCTACAGTCGAGTACAGCACGGCAAGGAACAAAGGTTGCTGAACGGTATTTTACTAACACAGTGGCAGTGGCTAGGAGTACCACATCTTTGCCTAAGTCGTGCGCAAAAAGAGCTGAAGATGAGCCAGGTAATGCAGAGGGTTCTGCAGCGGGATTAAATGATGAATCTGAGGCCAACGTTTCAGTAAGCTGAGATCTTTCGTATGACGAAAACGAGGCTAAGGTTCCCAAGTGAAGCAGAGTGTGGTGATTAGATCCGCAGGAGCGGCAATGGCCGGAGTTGCAGTGCCTTAATTGATAGCCACTCTTAAGGCAATTTATTCAAGGAGTTAGCCTTTTTGCTTCTCGAAATCAACTTTCTGGATATAGGTTCTTAAAACTCTGAGAATACTGAATTGAGTGCCCCGAAGCATTACAAAAGGCACATGTCAGAAGGTTAAGATTTGTGGTAAGAAAGGATGACCTACGCAAATTAGATGTACGATTAGCTCCCACCTGGCTGCCTGGCGCATAGCTTGCCATGACGAAATCCAGAAGTGATGCCATGGATTCCCGCGTTGGAATCAAATTCTGCAGAGCGGGTTCCTCCAAATACTCCTCCCATTTGACCTAACTCGCTGGATCCATCTTTTGGACTATAATGCATCTAGCACTTTGTTCCGTTGTACCCAATCCGTTTAGAACGCGAATATGGGCGATGAATTTATACGAAAGCTCACAATGCATTGAAACGGAACCTCTCTGGGCTACCCTTAGCCCCAGAATTTCAGTGACATGCGCCTGAGAAACTTAACGTCGATTAGAAAATCTGTTTTGTAAAAACTCCAAAGCTATATCATAGTTGCCCTCCGAAATTTTTAGTAAGCGAACGGTTTCCAAAGCCGTGTCCCTCAAACAGGATCGTAAATGCTACAGCTTTTCTATGTTTGTGAGGTCAGGATGTCCCTTTATTATCGTCGTAAACATAGAATAAAAATCCAGCCAGTTAGGATAGAAGGGGCAGCGACGGTGCCCTATTCCGGAGTGAATGTTTCTGATGGCCACAATCGCACGCAGAAATACCGTCAGCAAAGGTTGAGGGTGCGTGGATCTGTGAGGCGCGCTTTGAAATCTCCCCACTGGGGATTTAAGCGTTATGAGAACATCATCAAATTTCTCACTCAATTTGATCCAAATTACGCTTTTCAAGCTCGCTCAGAATTTTCCGCAACGTTTGTTGCAGCTCATCGATCAGCTCCAATCTAACATGCAGAACGGAATCGTCAAATGAAGTTAACGCAGAACTTTATAACGAATCTTCTCATCGTTCCACTCTGTTATATGTGGCTGCCGCCTTGCGCCTCAATAATGTCACCTTGTTTGCATCAGCGGTAACGTTTCCAGAATTTTAAGCAGCCATGGCAACAGCAAAAACAACAAATTCGGTGCAAGCGGGAAGATGAGCGCAAAGAAGAATCAACGATGCGTCCGTTACTTGGCTTTATTGTGCAATTATTGTAGACAAATAGTGTTTATGCACAAATCACTCAGCAGTACCAGCGAAGTTTAAGCTTCAAACAGCTTTGTATTATTGCACTATATATTGTATATGCCCAAATCACTAAGTAGTAACAGCGTCTTAAAGTTGAATATTTAAATAGCTTTGTATAATTTGGATTATTATTGTTTATATATATATCGATCACGTCGGGGTAACCAAAATGTTGGGCTAACAAGCATTTTTATTAGCCTTTTTTGTGAATGAAAGACGACGAAAAACGGCGATGTTATTTATTAATCTTCGAGGTGCGGTGGACTAATTGTTTTCTCCAATGTTGACAACAACTAAATATATAAATTTAGGTGCTGCTGGCAGCTGCGAGACCCGACAGACATCATGCAGTGCGCTCAATCAAAGATCATGCGAACTATCACTGGGTCACTATGGTATATTTGAGACCAAAACATCCAAAGAGATGTTTGCGGCACTCACGGAGAAAAAGGTGAATTAGACTAACAAACAGCGTCCTACAATGTAAAACTCTCTGCCAACCCAAATCCTCTCGGACTTGACTCGGGCTTCCATCCGAACCCGCCTGCAACGTACCGGCTTTCCAAACCAGCCATAATTTGTCAGGGCCATTTGTACTGCTTCAGTCTACATGACTGCTAGTCAGGTTAAAGTATAATTTTTAATACACTTATTGTTCGTTTCGAAATTGAGAAGATTCAATTAATAACAGCAAAGTACATACCGTCTTCTAACTTCAAAGCGAACGGTCGTGTTTTTTTCTGCGCTCCGAAAACAAGCGGTGGCTTAAAAAAATTCTTTAATAATTCTATTTTGTTTACATAACTAAAACACATAACTTAAAACTCTTTTTAAACTATTAAATCGCTTTTGATTTGTTCTATTTCAAACAAATTAAAGCTTTTGTTTTTTCGTTGCCTTTGTGTTCTGTTTACTGTCTCTCTTTTGTGCGTTGTCCGTAGTGCTGATTGGTGTTGCACTGCAATATGCACTCACTCTCTCGCTCTCCCACACAAAATCGAAAGTTCTAAGCGTGCGGTACATTTAAGAGCTCGCTTAAAAGTTTTGATTTTGTGTCTTTGTACAGTGGTCTGAAACAAAAAAACATGGAAAGTTGTTGTCTGCTTCCACAACAAATGCCGTTAGGTAATAAAGCCTGAGCAGCCAAAAATGACTGGTTAGCAGTGTGATAAAATGGAGCAAACCAAGTGCGCAGGTTTTAGCGGCCGAACAGGTGATCCCCTAGCTAAGGGCCAAAATCTTAAATGCTGTTGTGATGCTTGCCTAGGGTCAGCCGTTTTGGCGAGCTAGATATAGTTTTCGTCGAGCGGATGATCCCCAACAGCCTCCGGCAAGTGATCTCAGCAAATCCTAAAATTTTGCTTAGATCGGCAGCTAAAAAAGTTCAATCAAGAGCAATCCAATCAATCCGTTGTGGAGGCAGTCCAAGTTGGGACTACTAGAGATTCCGCATTGTGTGCACTGGTTTCTCAACCAGTGATTCCCACCTGTCCCGATTAATTTACCATCACAACGGAACATTGAGTCCGGACTACCAGTGCAAGTTGGCCCTTTAGAAATACAATCTGCAGTGACAAAACTTGGCTGCGTCTATGTCTCTGGAATCTGCATACCTAATCTCGAGTTCCCCGATTATCAGCTACACGTTACTCAACTAGTGGAAGTGCGAACGAAATTTTTCAATATTATTTTAAATAAAATAATAAGAAAATTAAAAGTTTTTTAAGTGTGAGCGTGACAGCTTTGGGCGGCTTGCGGGCATTAGAATGGGCGTGGCAAAACGTAACAGGGTATTGTAGTGATGTAGGTTTCATTAGTGCTTGTTTTAAAAAATTGAATGCATCATTGGATTTCCATTACATCTTAGTCCATTCAACTATGACATTTTTCCAGCATAGCTTCGAGAGCTGATGAGAATGTGGTGCAAAATTAAAAAAAAGCTTCTGTATAAATTACAGAAACGTCGTTCGCATCTGTTGCTATAGTATAATTTGTAATAACATGGTAATTCTTATCATCCGGTAGAATGCAAAACTCCAAGCCGCTCTCTCCTATGTTTGCAGGCCTTGTTATAAGACATAATATGTCCCACGGTGGATCCCGGACTCTTAATCTTAATTTATTTATCTCCTGATCTTTACGATCTCCTGACTATATATAATTTCGGGTTAAATTTGATCGGGAATAGCTCGCCTTAGGTGTGGGTTTTTTTGGCTTAGGATAGTAGGAAAGCTACTATATTTAATAAGTGCTTCTTATTCACCAGAATAATATTTGAGAATGTGCTCGACATAAGTACTCGACAAACCCTTAAAACTATTTATTCACAATTCATTCTTTTCAATTTATATTCAATTATTATTCCATTTTTATAAATTTAGTTTCAGCTTCTCCATTAAATTTTCATTTACTAATTTAAAAATCTTAACCTAACGTATAATTCTTTTAGTCATTCTCTAAATCTTCATTTTCATTTATAGTAAGTAGTTATAAGTATTTGAATATTAATTTAAAAATATAGTTATAAGATTTATAAATAAATGAAGACATTATTTTTAATTTGGATGATCAGCGGCATTTTACAGGATTTATAATATGTATTTATTGTTCTTGTTGTTTCTGTTGTACTCACGACCTTAAAATATCCACTCCATGATGCGCGTAAAGTTGGGCCCAAGTTTACGTTGTCATTGTGAGCTGTAGGTCAAATTTTAAATGATCCTAATTTAAGCTCCTATTCGAATGCCAGATCCAGTCGATCTGCAAGTACTTAACTCAATAATATATCAGAGTAAGTTATGGAGGTTATGTCGTGCCTTGACCGTTGCCTGGAGTGAAACTGGGTCCAAAGGTAGAGCCAGAAAATATGCCCTTATCGAGGCCTTGGCCTCCGTCACGCCTTGGGGTCGGAACCATATGAAAACTAGGTTAGAATTGGACCTCACTATATCTCACTTCTTAACGTTTTCCACTTTCACAAAATCGCACACGGAAATTTATTGGAATATCCCACTCTTGTTTAATTCGGCTTAAATATTTATAATTTAATTTTATCTCCACGTGAATTTGGAGTTTGCATCGACGTAAATAAACGTAAATTACTTCGACGCCATGCTGTTGGTTGAACCCACCTTACAAAGCGGTTTAACTTCCACATAAGTTATACCTCTTACAGCACAGATCACCCGGATGGCAAAGACTGCTCTACCACCGCTCTGGAATAGCTGCTCGTCACAGCAGTCAGGATCTCAGCACCATATCGGAAGTACGTTGAAATTAAGAAGTCCAAAACCAGCCTCCAAACTGAACAGCTGCTTTTGAAAAAGAAGCGTCTGCGACGGTCGTGGCAAGCTAGCATATCGCCATGCTCAAAGCAACGCATGACAGAAGCCACACGCAAACTAATCTGGGCTCTGAAATAAGACGCCAAAAATTCGCAACTAAAATATATCGAAAAACTCTCGCCAGCTTGTACAAAGCACCCTTGTGAAGGGCTCACCCGCTGGGCCCACAGCATCAAAGACAGAGCCGAAACATCTGGAAGACGCCCTCCAGCCAAACCATGCTGCAAATGCTTATATTCTTCCGCAAATCAGGGAGCTAAAACCCAAAAAGGCTCTAGACGGTGACCTAATAATTACAAAAATGATAATGGAACTTTCGTACTGTCCCATTTAGGTATTTGTAAACATTTCAATGGAATAATAAGTCTCGGCAATACCCAAGTAAATTGAAAAAATCTATTATCATAATCATATCGAGGCCAGGGAAAGATTACACAATTTCTTCATCTTACAGACCAATAAATATACCTTTTAACGGGTATAAGACCATTTATGGAACCTTACAGTATTATCCTAGTTCATCCGCTGGTCTGCAGAGAAAAAACTGGAACTATCGGGCTAGTAAACAGAATAACATCAGAAATTCGGACATCCTCGATATTCGCGATATTCCTCAATGTATCTCAAGCATTCGATCGCGTTTTCACCTTCGCAGTGAGGTGCAACACAACAATATTCGACAACTACACTATCGAGGCTGCATTCTCACAGGGCAGCGGACTTGGGCCAACACTTTTCGTCCTTTACGCAGCGTTTATTCCCACGAGTGACCGACTAACAACATTCACCTTCGTTGACGACACTGCGATCCTCATGCGCTCCAGATGAACAGTCCGTGCAACAACCCAACTCGCCAACCACATCACGGAAGTCGAGAAGTAGCTATCTGACAGGCGTATTTAAATAAACGAACAAAAGTGTAAACACATAACGTTTACTCTTAACAGACAAACTTGCCCTCCGCTCTGCCTGAATAGCACGTAGCAATGAAATAACGTATCTCGGCGTTCACCTCGACAGACGCCTAATGCAAGAAACTACACCTAAAACTAAAAGCCAGCAGTCTCCACTGGATTATAAACGCCCGATCGCACTTGTTTCATGACTACAAGGTCCTGCTCTACAACTCCACTCTTAAGCCAATCTTGACTTATGACCCCCAGCTCTGGGGGAACGCGAGCAAAACCAACATAGACATTGTTGGGCTAAGCCCTTTTTTGCGAATGAACGACGATTTTGTGGTAGCGAATTCAAGCGATGTTATTTATTGTTCTTCGAGAAATTTGGCAGCTATGCGCATGCATGGGTTAAGAAAACGAGAGTGTGTATTGCATAGCGAACAGCATGACGCAACGACAAAGATGCATGCGAGAGTACAAGAGAGAGCGATTTGCAGCTGATCCGCATAGATACAGCTGAGGTGGACTAATTATTTTCTCCAATTTTGACAACAACTGGACATAAATTTATGTGCTGCTGGCGGTTGCGAGACCCGACATACCCTCCCCGTTAAAAGCGTGTCTTTCAACCGCATACTTAAGGGGAAGAAGAGACAGCTTATTCACTGCCCTCTTTGTCAATCCTGTTGGTGTCCTCAGCACAGCAACTCGGGCGACACCATCTCTTCCAGGCAGCAGCTCAACGACTCTCACTAGAGGCCACTTCAGGGACGGGAAATATTCCTCCTTACCGAGGACTACGTCATCCACAACTAAACCAGGCTTGGTACTACTACGATCCTTGCTGCAGTAAGGTTAAATACCCTTCCTTCTATCGAGACCAGAAAACCTGCAGCAGGTAGGCGATGCGACATCAAGATCGGCAGGGTTTTCTGAAATTGATACTAAAGGTCGAGAATTAACTACCGCAGATATGTGGCAAAGAAGGGTTCTCAGATCATTGAAGTTGAAAATGGAAGAGCCCACAGCACGATAAAAGTGATTCTTAGCTGCCTTCACTGCAGCTTCCCAAAGACCACCAAAGTGAGGCGATCAAGGCGGATGAAACGCCACTCGATATTCTCTATCAGGCAAAAATCCAACAGCGGATCATCTGCGCACGATGATATTAAAACTTGGCCATTGGAGTGACTGCAGCCTCCGGAAACAACCTAGTCAACGAGTCTTTTGAATTAGAGGCAATCCAGGCAGAAGTTTGACTTGACCAACGCATAGCAGGTCGTTAAATAGACTGGCGCCTATCAACAAATCAACGCGCTGGGGTCGATTGAACTCTGGATCCGCAAGCTTCAGGTTTTGGGGTATGTTCCAGTTACAAACGTCGATGTTAAAGTTGGGCTGATGTTCGGTTATATTGGAAGCAATGACAGCAGTGATAGAAGTCAAGTACTCAGAGGTTCGAGATCGCATTGATACGTTAACTGACAAACCATCTGTCTTGAAACAGAGTCACCTATTCCGGTGACACAAGCGGACAATTTTGTGTTTCTAAGCTAATGCAAGTTTACAAAGCGGGATGTTATTAAGTGCCGCAGGAGGCTACAGTCGAGTACAGCACGGCAAGGAACAAAGGTTGCTGAACGGTATTTTACTAACACAGTGGCAGTGGCTAGGAGTACCACATCTTTGCCTAAGTCGTGCGCAAAAAGAGCTGAAGATGAGCCAGGTAATGCAGAGGGTTCTGCAGCGGGATTAAATGATGAATCTGAGGCCAACGTTTCAGTAAGCTGAGATCTTTCGTATGACGAAAACGAGGCTAAGGTTCCCAAGTGAAGCAGAGTGTGGTGATTAGATCCGCAGGAGCGGCAATGGCCGGAGTTGCAGTGCCTTAATTGATAGCCACTCTTAAGGCAATTTATTCAAGGAGTTAGCCTTTTTGCTTCTCGAAATCAACTTTCTGGATATAGGTTCTTAAAACTCTGAGAATACTGAATTGAGTGCCCCGAAGCATTACAAAAGGCACATGTCAGAAGGTTAAGATTTGTGGTAAGAAAGGATGACCTACGCAAATTAGATGTACGATTAGCTCCCACCTGGCTGCCTGGCGCATAGCTTGCCATGACGAAATCCAGAAGTGATGCCATGGATTCCCGCGTTGGAATCAAATTCTGCAGAGCGGGTTCCTCCAAATACTCCTCCCATTTGACCTAACTCGCTGGATCCATCTTTTGGACTATAATGCATCTAGCACTTTGTTCCGTTGTACCCAATCCGTTTAGAACGCGAATATGGGCGATGAATTTATACGAAAGCTCACAATGCATTGAAACGGAACCTCTCTGGGCTACCCTTAGCCCCAGAATTTCAGTGACATGCGCCTGAGAAACTTAACGTCGATTAGAAAATCTGTTTTGTAAAAACTCCAAAGCTATATCATAGTTGCCCTCCGAAATTTTTAGTAAGCGAACGGTTTCCAAAGCCGTGTCCCTCAAACAGGATCGTAAATGCTACAGCTTTTCTATGTTTGTGAGGTCAGGATGTCCCTTTATTATCGTCGTAAACATAGAATAAAAATCCAGCCAGTTAGGATAGAAGGGGCAGCGACGGTGCCCTATTCCGGAGTGAATGTTTCTGATGGCCACAATCGCACGCAGAAATACCGTCAGCAAAGGTTGAGGGTGCGTGGATCTGTGAGGCGCGCTTTGAAATCTCCCCACTGGGGATTTAAGCGTTATGAGAACATCATCAAATTTCTCACTCAATTTGATCCAAATTACGCTTTTCAAGCTCGCTCAGAATTTTCCGCAACGTTTGTTGCAGCTCATCGATCAGCTCCAATCTAACATGCAGAACGGAATCGTCAAATGAAGTTAACGCAGAACTTTATAACGAATCTTCTCATCGTTCCACTCTGTTATATGTGGCTGCCGCCTTGCGCCTCAATAATGTCACCTTGTTTGCATCAGCGGTAACGTTTCCAGAATTTTAAGCAGCCATGGCAACAGCAAAAACAACAAATTCGGTGCAAGCGGGAAGATGAGCGCAAAGAAGAATCAACGATGCGTCCGTTACTTGGCTTTATTGTGCAATTATTGTAGACAAATAGTGTTTATGCACAAATCACTCAGCAGTACCAGCGAAGTTTAAGCTTCAAACAGCTTTGTATTATTGCACTATATATTGTATATGCCCAAATCACTAAGTAGTAACAGCGTCTTAAAGTTGAATATTTAAATAGCTTTGTATAATTTGGATTATTATTGTTTATATATATATCGATCACGTCGGGGTAACCAAAATGTTGGGCTAACAAGCATTTTTATTAGCCTTTTTTGTGAATGAAAGACGACGAAAAACGGCGATGTTATTTATTAATCTTCGAGGTGCGGTGGACTAATTGTTTTCTCCAATGTTGACAACAACTAAATATATAAATTTAGGTGCTGCTGGCAGCTGCGAGACCCGACAGACATCATGCAGTGCGCTCAATCAAAGATCATGCGAACTATCACTGGGTCACTATGGTATATTTGAGACCAAAACATCCAAAGAGATGTTTGCGGCACTCACGGAGAAAAAGGTGAATTAGACTAACAAACAGCGTCCTACAATGTAAAACTCTCTGCCAACCCAAATCCTCTCGGACTTGACTCGGGCTTCCATCCGAACCCGCCTGCAACGTACCGGCTTTCCAAACCAGCCATAATTTGTCAGGGCCATTTGTACTGCTTCAGTCTACATGACTGCTAGTTAGGTTAAAGTATAATTTTTAATACACTTATTGTTCGTTTCGAAATTGAGAAGATTCAATTAATAACAGCAAAGTACATACCGTCTTCTAACTTCAAAGCGAACGGTCGTGTTTTTTTTCTGCGCTCCGAAAACAAGCGGTGGCTTAAAAAAATTCTTTAATAATTCTATTTTGTTTACATAACTAAAACACATAACTTAAAACTCTTTTTAAACTATTAAATCGCTTTTGATTTGTTCTATTTCAAACAAATTAAAGCTTTTGTTTTTTCGTTGCCTTTGTGTTCTGTTTACTGTCTCTCTTTTGTGCGTTGTCCGTAGTGCTGATTGGTGTTGCACTGCAATATGCACTCACTCTCTCGCTCTCCCACACAAAATCGAAAGTTCTAAGCGTGCGGTACATTTAAGAGCTCGCTTAAAAGTTTTGATTTTGTGTCTTTGTACAGTGGTCTGAAACAAAAAAACATGGAAAGTTGTTGTCTGCTTCCACAACAAATGCCGTTAGGTAATAAAGCCTGAGCAGCCAAAAATGACTGGTTAGCAGTGTGATAAAATGGAGCAAACCAAGTGCGCAGGTTTTAGCGGCCGAACAGGTGATCCCCTAGCTAAGGGCCAAAATCTTAAATGCTGTTGTGATGCTTGCCTAGGGTCAGCCGTTTTGGCGAGCTAGATATAGTTTTCGTCGAGCGGATGATCCCCAACAGCCTCCGGCAAGTGATCTCAGCAAATCCTAAAATTTTGCTTAGATCGGCAGCTAAAAAAGTTCAATCAAGAGCAATCCAATCAATCCGTTGTGGAGGCAGTCCAAGTTGGGACTACTAGAGATTCCGCATTGTGTGCACTGGTTTCTCAACCAGTGATTCCCACCTGTCCCGATTAATTTACCATCACAACGGAACATTGAGTCCGGACTACCAGTGCAAGTTGGCCCTTTAGAAATACAATCTGCAGTGACAAAACTTGGCTGCGTCTATGTCTCTGGAATCTGCATACCTAATCTCGAGTTCCCCGATTATCAGCTACACGTTACTCAACTAGTGGAAGTGCGAACGAAATTTTTCAATATTATTTTAAATAAAATAATAAGAAAATTAAAAGTTTTTTAAGTGTGAGCGTGACAGCTTTGGGCGGCTTGCGGGCATTAGAATGGGCGTGGCAAAACGTAACAGGGTATTGTAGTGATGTAGGTTTCATTAGTGCTTGTTTTAAAAAATTGAATGCATCATTGGATTTCCATTACATCTTAGTCCATTCAACTATGACATTTTTCCAGCATAGCTTCGAGAGCTGATGAGAATGTGGTGCAAAATTAAAAAAAAGCTTCTGTATAAATTACAGAAACGTCGTTCGCATCTGTTGCTATAGTATAATTTGTAATAACATGGTAATTCTTATCATCCGGTAGAATGCAAAACTCCAAGCCGCTCTCTCCTATGTTTGCAGGCCTTGTTATAAGACATAATATGTCCCACGGTGGATCCCGGACTCTTAATCTTAATTTATTTATCTCCTGATCTTTACGATCTCCTGACTATATATAATTTCGGGTTAAATTTGATCGGGAATAGCTCGCCTTAGGTGTGGGTTTTTTTGGCTTAGGATAGTAGGAAAGCTACTATATTTAATAAGTGCTTCTTATTCACCAGAATAATATTTGAGAATGTGCTCGACATAAGTACTCGACAAACCCTTAAAACTATTTATTCACAATTCATTCTTTTCAATTTATATTCAATTATTATTCCATTTTTATAAATTTAGTTTCAGCTTCTCCATTAAATTTTCATTTACTAATTTAAAAATCTTAACCTAACGTATAATTCTTTTAGTCATTCTCTAAATCTTCATTTTCATTTATAGTAAGTAGTTATAAGTATTTGAATATTAATTTAAAAATATAGTTATAAGATTTATAAATAAATGAAGACATTATTTTTAATTTGGATGATCAGCGGCATTTTACAGGATTTATAATATGTATTTATTGTTCTTGTTGTTTCTGTTGTACTCACGACCTTAAAATATCCACTCCATGATGCGCGTAAAGTTGGGCCCAAGTTTACGTTGTCATTGTGAGCTGTAGGTCAAATTTTAAATGATCCTAATTTAAGCTCCTATTCGAATGCCAGATCCAGTCGATCTGCAAGTACTTAACTCAATAATATATCAGAGTAAGTTATGGAGGTTATGTCGTGCCTTGACCGTTGCCTGGAGTGAAACTGGGTCCAAAGGTAGAGCCAGAAAATATGCCCTTATCGAGGCCTTGGCCTCCGTCACGCCTTGGGGTCGGAACCATATGAAAACTAGGTTAGAATTGGACCTCACTATATCTCACTTCTTAACGTTTTCCACTTTCACAAAATCGCACACGGAAATTTATTGGAATATCCCACTCTTGTTTAATTCGGCTTAAATATTTATAATTTAATTTTATCTCCACGTGAATTTGGAGTTTGCATCGAGGTCTGGGAAGTTTCGTGCAGGTGGCCACTGCTATGAGCTTTGCTGTCCCTAACTGTACAGTCGTACGATCATATTCTGTACTGATTGCCCTAAGGCATTGCTCTCACTGTTCTTATTAGAGAAAAGCTGCATAATATGGTGCAAGGGTGGGTTGAAGAGTTTTTGGCAGTGTAACGCCTTAGCCGGTCACTACATATGGGATCCAAGTCAGTTTAAGAAACCTCTAACCCCTAAAAGGAAAATTAATTATTTAATTTTTAATAATGAAAACTTTATTAACTATCTTGAACCCTGGCCCAAAGTATCAAGTAATCCATATATAAAATTGTTTTAAGCTTTTGTCATTGAAAATTTATTAGTCTATGCTCTATCTTACGACTGAAGTTCCATTAAGGTAGAGCCCGCTCAATAGTGAAAACAAACTTCATATTATTAAAAGCAAGAGAGAAATCTATAGTCCTCGACTATGACAGGACATACTCAGATAGGGGAAGAAACATTTCAAAATTTGGTTGTCAAAGCGATTGAACTGGGCGAGACAATAATGGCTCGAAAAAAAACTAAAGATTTTTTAAAAGCGTGGTCGTTGCACTTTTAGCCGTTTTGTGGGCGTTAGAGTGGGAGTAGAACCGCTCAGAAACAAACTGGCACAACATGGACGTCCCTAGAATTTGCGTAATTTTTTGTAAAGTGATAGTTATACCCGATAATCGTAGAGTTAAAGGGTATACTAGATTCGTTGAAAAGTACACGTATGTAACAGGCAGAAGAAAACGTTTCTGATCATATAAACTATATAAATTCTTGATCAGGATCAATAGCCGAGTCGATCTGGCCATGTCTGTTTGTCCGTCCGTCTGTCCGTATAAACGCCTCGATCTCAGGAGCTACAAAAGCTTAAATGTTTAGATTACGCATGCAGCTTCCACAGACAGAGACGCAGCGCAAGTTTGTTGCCACGTGCTACCCCCTCTAACTCTTACGCCCACGCTTATAACATTTTTTTATTTTTTTATTTTATTTTTTTTCCCCATTCCTTACCGATATATCACAAAATTTTGAAAATTTTACTTAACGGGTATCTGATAGTCGGGAAACTCGACTATAGCATTCTTGTTTTATTTACTCGATTTAAGAACTCTTTAAGCTCTTTTCGCCTTGTGTTTCTTGCTCTTGTAGAAGCAATACTTGTACAAGTTGGCAACCACGTAGTGCGGCTGGTATACCGTTCAACAGTGTTCAGTCCCCTGTTCCCACACTCCTTACCTAAAAGAATATGGATTGGCAAGAAGTTCATAAAGGAAATTCACCACACAGCAGACCGGAATCAATCGTTGAAGAGCTTCGTAACCAGAGCTATACCGTTAAAGATCTACATCATCCCATTGGAAAAAGAGTCAAGGAACCTTTGGGAATTTTCTTTGCGAAGCTCGAAACTTCCAGCAACAACACGAAGGTATTTAAAGTTAAAAGAATTTCAGGTCGGTTGCCGCCATTGAGCCTCTTCTGAAATTCAACGACGTTCCGTAATGCTTCTGTCAAGGATTTATATACCTAGCTATACTGCTTCCTGGCATTTCGCTGTTAGGCCTGTTGTGAGCAACATCAAACCCTCGCCCATCCTAAATCCAACCGTAACCAACGGGATAAGCTACAAGGATGCACTCATCGCATCCCAGGAGTCGCAGCTGAAACCCATTCACTCCTAACATATCCCCCAGAAGCCCCACAACCCAGCCAAATAGAGGCAATGTTTGTCCCCCTTGAAGGCATGATGGCGAGGATGATGGAGAAAATGTTCTCCTAAATGACAGCTGGTAGCTACCATACTAAACAGCAATACATGCGAGTAAGACCCAAAATTGTCATTTCGAACACAAACGGCCTGCAAAGTAGTAAGCTGAAGTGGAACACATCAAGATGAACAAAGTCGACCAACTCCTCGCCTCGGAAACCCACTTCTGTCACAGATCCCAGATTAACATCAACGGATACGGCCTCATCCAATCCAACCACCCATCCGGCAGTGGGGGGAGCTGCCAGCCTCATCAGAAGCGGCATTCAATATAGGGAGCTACCAGCGATCCAGGAAAAATGGGCTCTATGTGCCAATCTTGGGATCACAAGTCTGCAGGGAGACATAGGAGCAGTCTACCATAGGAGCAGTCTATTTCCTCCCAGACATTCGCTAACTGACAGGAACCTTCGGGAGTTCTTTGAGTCCCTCGGATCCCCATCCATAGAAGTTTTAATGCTAAACACTCCTGGTGAGGGTCTCGAGCTAACAACCCCAAAGGGAGAACTCTTCACGGATACCTGCAGCTCAACGGACTGGAATGTCACTCCACAGGCGAGAACACTCATTGGCCAACCAATCCTCTAAGGCTGGATTTTGCCGTCACAAAAGGTATTGGGCAGGCCAAGATATATTGCTCCACCAACACAGGCCTCCTCTCCGATCACTGTGCAGTCCTCAACATCCTGGTATTCAGGAAAACGCCTCAATGGAGACTCTGGTGTTCTTTCCACCCGTTGTGCCTCCCGGCATTGCCACGCTGAGTCCTGGACACTCCATACTCGCTCCTACTCTTGATAGGTAGTCCCAACCCAGTACTAGGGCGTCGATTATGTTGTGGAGTATTAGCAGATGCACCTTACAGTCCTCTATCAGAGTCCTATATCCACTTCGATCTGCGAGGTGACTTTTTCATATCGCCCATCTGCCATCCGCACCTCCCTCCTAATAGGTACAAACCCCTCCCGCCGCCTGCAATTTGTCCGCCAGCACTTTGCTAATAAAATTAGCCGTGGCGTTTCCCGTTCTCGTTCCCACAATTCCAGCAGAAGTGGATCGACCGGTTCCGGCACACCCGCGCCCAGTGGTCTTGACTTCCGAATCTCCGGTAGGCTTGTGACGGGCTCACTACAAAATCCCTTCGCACATGGACCGCCACTCGCTCATTGGTGTTATGCCTGCTCGGCCCGGTTTCTTCTTGGCATCTCTTGCACACTGCGGTTTGTTCCCCTCTTGGGGTTCCTTGCTGGGGCGAACCCTGTGAGTCCGCTCCTTTTCAAAATGTTTCCTTTGTGTATTTAGCTCATAGAACTCGTCGGCCAACGCCATCAGGTCCTACAGGTTCCAGCACTAATAAGAGCGTACAAAAGTGTTTAAGGCTGTGGTGCAGTTCTCCCTTATCCGTTCCAGCGTTTCCTTCTAAAACACCCCCAGGGGCCGCATTAGAGTCTGTACGTCCACCATGTAATTCTTAAAGTTCTCGCCATGTCTCTGCTTCCTTTTTCTGATCTGGTCTTCCAGTTTCGTCATGAAGCTTCTGGGCGGAAGAACTCCTGGAAGCTCTGTGTTAATTGCGCCCATATCTCCCAGAACCTGTTGTTGGCTATTAACCACTTCAACGCCGGCGTACCAAAAGCTCTACTCCCACACCTGTTTCGCCACCTTTGCGTAATCCTGAGATGTTGCTATCGCGGTATCCCGACGGTCACGACTAACCTCCAACCTCTCGTTCTTCGCGCGGCTGACTTTCCTTCGGACTCGCGGCTGTCTTGGTGTCCGGACTCCTATCTTTCGGATCTGCTTCCGCTTGCATTCATCATGCTAGCAAAGTCGAGGCTCCTTACCAGGCCTTCAACGCCGGTGGCTTTAACCTATACGGTCAGTCTCCTTCCGCTTTTCTTTTATAACGCCTCCAGTATAGCGACCGTTTCGTGCTCGTCTGCGGCTTGTTCGATAAATTCGAACAGTGTCTTCCGCATTCCCTTGAACAAGCTTGATCCCTAAGGCGCTTGCTATGGCGGGAAGTTCAACCTCTTTCAAGCTGTATAGCCTCGACTTTTCCATCGTATTCTCTGCTCTTTTGGCAGACGGGCTTTCACGGTTGCGCGCAAGATATAAAGAACAGTTTTAATTCGTTCTGGTAGCTACGAGTTGCAACAGCTAGCTCAGAGAGTTTGTTCGTCACACCAAAATTATGATATGTGTGATACTCGGTAGGGACTCAGATGGTCCACGTCATCTGCTGTGCGAACCGCTCCTGTCGCAGGGCACCAACCACAGACTCGACAATCTCTTCTGACCAGGTTCTTGTTTTCTCCTCCTTCAGTATTCTCATCGTGTGGATCTCCGCGTTGCACTGCTCAGTCACTCACACTGATTATCCTTGTACTTCCGCTCCTGACGCTCACTGACGGATCTCCCTCCGACGGGTTTCTTACTGCGTCGTGCTCGTTCTCACTCATTGGTTTCTTATTGACTATTGCGCGTTCTCACTGACGGGTCTCTTATTGTCTGGTTCCGAGCTGCGCTTCCGCCTTCCTTTTATAGGCCGCAGCGATCTTGATATTTCTCTTTTTGCGCACGGCCTGCTTGGGCCCAAGGTCCACAAATGTGCCGTTAGTTCACGGTGCGTCCTCTTTGTGCTTGTCCAATGTCCACACCGTTGCCGTTGGACCTCTGTGCCTATTGTCGACTCGAGTCCAAGGTTCAGAGCAGTACCGCTGGTTCACGGTCTCTCCGCTCTGCCGGGGTCCGAAGTCCATTATTTCCCGTTTGACCTGGCTGCCCTTGACTCCTGCCGCATTACACATTCTTCGCTGTTGCTTGGTGGCTCTCCTGCACCTCAATTTGTGGGGAGTCTTAAGATTTCTTGCAAAACCATTTAACGCAACTATAATCTATAAACGCAATACTAAGTCGATCTTTATGCCAAGCACAGTCAAGAGAACAACTTGCCTGTCGTGGAATAGTGGAAAGTTGGTTTGCGTACTGGCGCATCAAGATAAACGATGCTAAAAGCAGACATGTAACCTTCACACTAAACAGACAATGCTGGCCACAATACATTCATTCCGCACGCAGCTATATATGAAGCTTAAATGAGCCAAATAAGCTTTAATAGGCTTAATAATTGTAATTTTCCCTTTAGTCTGAGTACAAAGTACTCTTCAACAATACCGTGCTGAAACTCATCTGGACATACGGCAAAAAAAAAAACATTTCAAAAACCGCCCCCCTGGAATGAAGGGATGGCCACATCGATGGAATGGCCGGACCGTAATTCAATGGAATTTCCGCCGGGGTGATCGTAATGCTTTTACCTTGAAGGCCAGGATACATGCCGTGCATATGGTCAATAAAACAATTAGTATGTAAAGTGCGTAGAGGTGATTTGTTGCTGAAGTCCTCATGACAATTATGTCGTCTTGGCTCGATAACGACTGAAGGTAAAGTTTGCGCAGATTTATATCCTCGAACGAGTTGTTTATGCTCAGATACTTGAAGGATTTTATGGAGAGCTCGGTTTTTGGCTTGAAATCACAGAATCGTCGTATGTCAAGCTGTTAATTTTAACAGTACAGCTGTCGAAGGTTAATATTGCTGACCCATTAATCACGAAGGGCTTCTGGCACGAAGATGTGACATTGGTATTTATGGTGTTAAAAATGCCGATGTAGCATTGTTCGATTTCTTTGATGATTTCTTGCCGGCCAACGTTTTTGATGTTGCACGTTGCTGTTTGATTGTAGAGTATACCTTTGAGGCAATGGATGTTTAATATATTGGTTTGCGTCCGCAAATATATGTCTAGTGTATTTTAGGATATTTTTCTTTGAAATACAAAATTTGATCGTTTTGATCGTATAGAATATAGTTGGGTACAATTAAAAATTTAGTCTGATGTTGGGCCAAGGCGATATTGTGTGCGAGCTTATACATTTCTTTGTAAAATATAGGTATTTTAACGTGGAATGTTATGTATAAACTATTAATATATGTTCCTAAAGTTAGCAATCTGTATAAATGTTCATCGGAAAAGTTACATTTTGGTTCGCTTTAAATTCGTTTATGGATTGAAATTCTTTTTCTGACAGGGTGAATTTAGGTATTAGGTTTAGCTTCGTTAATAAAATACTTTCTGCTATGTTATTTCTGTGGTTGTGTAAGATGTCTATATTGAAATTAATTCTGGTGATATTGGATAAGGTGTATTTCGTCTTGTTATTATGAGGATTCTTAATGAAATTGTTAATCATATCTTGTACTTGGTTAATGTGTTTAGTAATGTTTTCAAGCCTAATGATGGCTAAACATAGTTTGTTTATTAATGTTATTAGTTATCTTATTTTCAATTTCCTTAACAACGTTAAACTTATCATTATCTGCTGCCAAGACCGTCTACTAATCCTCTATTTTCCATTTTTTTGGGTAATAATGCGTTTACTTTGATTTTCAGTTGGTCTACTTTTGCTTTTAGACCGCCAATGATTTCTTCCGGAACCTATTTGTTTCAAGTTATTTAGTACTGTTTCGAATTTTTCCGTGTTTCCTTCCATGCTTTTTATGTTAATCTTGTGTAGTAAATGTTTGTATGAGTTTATTACTCTTGCTTTTCCCAGGTCTATCTTTGCGATTCTGTCATGTTCCGCCAGCTGTTGAATTTTGACAATTTGCGCTGTTACACAGCAAAATCTGGAAAATATGACCGTAATTACTATTTTGTTTTTTTCTTTACTTTGGATTTTTGGATCTTTTGATCCTTGTGCGATAAAAGGGTTAGAACTTCGTCTTGCCTTACGGTGTGTTTGTTTAGTGAGTAAGTTTGTTTCTCCCATTCTCTTTCCTTTATGGCCCATTCAAAGGTTTCCTGGAAGTTGGTAGGTCTCATGAATCTTATTGGTAGTCCAAGCGGGCCTCTAATGCCCGTAAAAAATGTACTCAAGCAAGTGTTAGCAAATAATTTCTTCTTGGTCTTTATAAGTATTGGTTCGTGTTCCTTAGTATCTGTCAATTTGATGAGGGTCGTTCTGATATCGCAAATTTTTTCGAGTAAAGATTTAATTGGCAGTTGAGAGTAAGCGAGATTATGATGTTCGATCATAAGGGTTTGTTCGTCTTGCTTGTCAGAACAATGCAAAATTAATGCATCTTTAATTCCATCCCAGTGAAGGCCAGCTCCAGATGTGTGAACCGCGTCATCGGCTTTGCCTTCAATTTTCTGCCTGATCGCCCTTAGGAGCATTTACCGTAAGGTATCTTATCCGTTCCTCTATTCAAAAGTAGAATTTCCTCCACATTATTGATGAAATCACTAAGTTTTTTTGGATTACCGTCATACGGCGGTAGAAAGCGGATCACATCCGGAATTTTAAGGGGCGAGACTAAGTCTACCTGATTGGCCGGCATAGCGGCTTGATTAGGTGGAGGTGAGCTAGATGCCGAATTCATTGATGGTGTTGAAGGTAATCTTCTAACGGTTTCTAGTATTAACTGTTTGGGCTCTTCCCTAATATCTGTAAGGCTTGTGCTAGCTCTGATCTTACTCCTAGTGTTTGGGATAAGCCAATAGTAGACATCTAATTAGCGAAAGGTAAAAATTTTTTAAAATTCGATTATAATTGGTCTCTTGGTCCTATTACTAATAATTTTTAAGGTAATTTCTTCTAATAAAAAGTTTAGCGACAACTGCTTACTGAATATTATGTGTATTGCTTTCTAAAATTTTATATGTTTATGGATTTCTTAGATAAAATGTGTGTAGTGTAGGTTTCTTAAATGACGTGTGTGTATGTATGTACATCTCTAGCTAGCTCTGATCCTACTCCGGGTTTTTGGGATAAGCCAATAGTAGACATCTAATTAGCGAAAGGTAAAAATTTTTTAAAATTCAATTATAATTGGTCTCTTGGTCCTATTACTAATCATTTTTAAGGTAATTTCTTCTAATAAAAAGTTTAGCGACAACTGCTTACTGAATATTATGTGTATTGCTTTCTAAAATTTTATATGTTTATGGATTTCTTAGATAAAGTGTGTGTAGTGTAGATTTCTTAAATGACGTGCGTGTATGTACATCTCAAGGTTGGGCGTGGGTAGTGTTATAGCTGTAGAATTATGTCTTCCTTGATTGTAATGTGTATCTTTAATTAGTTGACAATGTTATTCTTTTTTATATTTCCTTGAATTTTTTTTTTTTTGTTTTGGCAGCTGGTGTACAAAATTTACTAACGAAGTTGAATTGAAAGTTTCAATACCAGAAGGGTACGATAAAAATAAAATTATTTATTTACTTTAGGCTGGCTCCGCACTTCCGTTGGATTACGCTTCAGTGACCCATTCGAATCGATTCTAGGTTCCAGGTTTCAACTCTAGGTTTACTTGCTTCAGTGACCTATTCAATCCTGAATTGATTCGCGTCCAGCGTTAGATAGTTCGAGCTTGGAACTTGTTCAATTCTGTATTTTTTATTTATTTATTAAGTTATATATTTTTGTGTGGAAAATTTTGTTTTTCATGTCCGCTATACTTTGTTGTATCTCATGACGTGACTGGTACACGTATAACTTTGGACGAACTTGTGCATACAACCGTCGGACTGCCGATATGGTTTTATCGTATACTTCAGAGACCTATTCGAGCCAAATCGTGTTGCGTTCCGCGTGTCGAAGCTTTTGCCCGACTTGCTTTAGTAACCTGTTCAACAGCGAACGATATGTGCCTCGAGCACGGCGCAATCCGTGGCTGTCGCTTACCTATAACGTTGGTTGTGTTCCAACCGTTTGCCCCATCGTTGTTCGCCCGTCACAACGAGCACGTTGTTGAGGTCAGAAGACAGCATTTAACCTGCTGCCTGACGTTGGAATTTGAAGCATTTTGTGAAAATTTGCACTTGTTTTGTATTTCATGTATAAATTTGTTTGTAGTAAATGATATATATTTACCATTTTGATATATGTATAGCTATCATAGTCATAATTTATGTGTGTTGATAATTATTAATCATACATGTAAGAGACGAGCATTGTCCCATTTTTATTCTTTTTTCTTTTCTTTCGTGTTTAGTTTTATTTTTATCATTATCTTTTCTTTTATACCGTAGCTTACACATAACTTTCACAATATTTTCAAACTAACTTTGCATTTTGCATTACTTACAATACTATCATTAGGGCGGTGTTCATACATGGGCAGCCATTCAAGCAGCCGTAACCGAGGTACTGAAGAACATTTCTATAAATGACATACAAAATCTATACATGCGCTGGTTGATCGTTCCAAACGTTGTGTTGAGTCAAATGGAACCTATTTTGAATAAATAATAACTTTCAAAGATATTATAATGTGTATTTTTGTTTATATCCAAAAAGTTCGGCTATTTTCAATTGTTTAATTGGGTCAAGGGAAGATACAGGCGTCCGATACAAGCACGGAAATAAAGATGACGTCATGCGGCACACTTCGTGGAACGAACAAACAAGACCTCTGAGCCGCTGCAATTCGTAGCTTAGAAAAACAGTGCAACAAGTTCAAGTGCACAACTGTATAACAACTGAGCGAATAGAATCCATTATTAATAATAATAAGGTAGAACTTTACGCTTGGTGTGATTCCACTATCTCCTTGGCGTGGACTAACAATGGTGATAGTAAGGCGAATTTTATTGAAAAAAGAACGATTAAGCGAGTACAAAATGGAATGATGATAAGCCTGATGATATATTGATAATCTTTTTCTTCAAATGTTATAATATATATTAACTATTATTTTGAGTTACCTAAAATACAAAACTTGTATTACTAAAGCCTAGTTAGATAAACGGTGCGATTTTCAGATTTGAGATTTTAATCTCATCAGAAAGAAGATCAACGATCAAAGATCCGTTTTTTGAGTGAAGCTGGCGTAAACGAGCTAGAATTTGCCCGGAACAGCATCGCATTACAGTAGTGGTATCGCTCGTGATAATAGGTACCAAAGTTTGTAGTGAAGTGTAGTGAAGAATATAAGCCGGGCTAATCCGGACATTTGCTACAAAGTTGGTGAGCGATTTAAAATGTCTTTAAAAGGTCCTTAATTAAATTTTGTTTAAATTTTTTTAATAGGCTTGAGTTTATTTATTACAATTATTATATTATAAAGAAACTGAAACTTAAGAAACTAACTAAGCACTGAGTTTATCTGGAGGTCAACTTTTCTTTTTAAATAATAAATAAAATAATTCCAACACCAATATCCCTGTCAATGTTGTCGATTCGATTATCACATTATGCTCCAGTGACAGTTCGCAGTCTTATAAATTACCCGCTGAATAATGTTGACGTTGCTGCTACTCACGTTACCCCACATCTGGGGACTTTAAGCCCATACTGGTTTAAGCGTTGAATTTAAAGTAAGAAATTAAATTCCTTTCAGATGGAAATTCAATGTATGATATTGGTCTTTAGTTAGGGGTCAATAAGGCTAAAAGCGTACAGGTTGCAAGGTTTCCGACCATATAAAGTATTGTAACGAACTGTTTTTTTGGTTCTGCTCGCTACGAATTGCAACGGCTAGCTCAGAGAGTTTGTTTGTTCGCCCCACCAAATTTATGATTTGTGTGATTGCCCGACCAAAGAGAAGACAGAGTTTTAGGTTCGAGCAGCTTTATTTTCGGACTTCTTCAATGAAAGACTCCTACAGCCCTCGCCGGCTGCGCGGCGGCGCCCCTTCGCCGTCCTTCCATTGCTCACGACTGCTTACCCGTGCCGGCTCGAATTGGGCTTAGGATGTTATGGTGGGGGGGTGTATCGCCCGCTAGGTCAAGCTGACGCTCTTTCCCGGACCACCTTTGCCGACCACTGACTCCACTGACCTTTCTGACCGTGCCCAGCTCTGCATTTGCAGGGTCCGTCCTCCTGCGTCTCTCGCGTTCTCACTGACTGTTCACTTGCCCCGGGCTATAGCTCTTCGCGGACGCTCGTGTTCTCTCACTGACTGTCGTACCTGGGGTACGGCTCCTCGCGTATTCTCACTGACTGAGACGAGCTGCGCTTTCGCCGTACCTGTTATAGGCCGTGGGGATCCCGTTATTTCTCACGGCCCGCTCGGGTACAAGGTACAACCCATGTCCGGTTAGTACCCTTGGCCGGCTTGAGTCCAAGGTACAGCGCAGTGGTAGAACCACCGCCCGGCAGTTTTAGCCTAGTAGACCCTGTCGTTCAGCGTCTTGTCTGGGCATCTCGATCCTCGCGCGTTTCTCCAGCTTCCTTCATCTTTCGTGTCGTGTAGTAAATGTTTGTATGAGTTTATTACTCTTGCTTTTCCCAGGGGTATCTTTGCGATTCTGTCATGTTCCGCCAGCTGTTGAATTTTGACAATTTGCTCTGTTAGACAGCAAAATCTGGAAAATATGACCGTAATTACTATTTTGTTTTTTTCTTTACTTTGGATTTGTGGATCTTTTGATCCTTGTTAAATAAAAGGGTTAGAACTTCTTCTTGTTTTACGGTGTGTTTAGTGAATCGCGGAGTAAGTTTGTTTCTGCCATTCTCTTTCCTTTATGGCCCATTTAAAGGCTTCCTGGAAGTTGGTAGGTCTCATGAATCTTATTGGTAGTCCAAGCGGGCCTCTAATGCCCGTAAAAAATGTACTCAAGCAAGTGTTAGCAAATAATTTCTTCTTGGTCTTTATAAGTATTGGTTCGTGTTCCTTAGTATCTGTCAATTTGATGAGGGTCGTTCTGTATCTCAAATTTTTTCGAGTAAAGATTTAATTGGCAGTTGAGAGTAAGCGAGATTATGATGTTCGATCATAAGGGTTTGTTCTTCTCGCTTGTCAGAACAATGCAAAATTAATGCATCTTTAATTTCATCCCAGTGAAGGCCAGCTCCAGATGTGTGAACCGCGTCATCGGCTTTGCCTTCAATTTTCTGCCTGATCGCCCTTAGGAGCATTTACCGTAAGGTAAACTTCCAGCAACAACACGAAGGTATTTAAAGTTAAAAGAATTTCAGGTCGGTTGCCGCCATTGAGCCTCTTCTGAAATTCAACGACGTTCCGTAATGCTTCTGTCAAGGATTTATATACCTAGCTATACTGCTTCTTGGCATTTCGCTGTTAGGCCTGTTGTGAGCAACATCAAACCCTCGCCCATCCTAAATCCAACCGTAACCAACGGGATAAGCTACAAGGATGCACTCATCGCATCCCAGGAGTCGCAGCTGAAACCCATTCACTCCTAACATATCCCCCAGAAGCCCCACAACCCAGCCAAATAGAGGCAATGTTTGTCCCCCTTGAAGGCATGATGGCGAGGATGATGGAGAAAATGTTCTCCTAAATGGCAGCTGGTAGCTACCATACTAAACAGCAATACATGCGAGTAAGACCCAAAATTGTCATTTCGAACACAAACGGCCTGCAAAGTAGTAAGCTGAAGTGGAACACATCAAGATGAACAAAGTCGACCAACTCCTCGCCTCGGAAACCCACTTCTGTCACAGATCCCAGATTAACATCAACGGATACGGCCTCATCCAATCCAACCACCCATCCGGCAGTGGGGGGAGCTGCCAGCCTCATCAGAAGCGCCATTCAATATACGGAGCTACCAGCGATCCAGGAAAAATGGGCTCTATGTGCCAATCTTGGGATCACAAGTCTGCAGGGAGACATAGGAGCAGTCTACCATAGGAGCAGTCTATTTTCCTCCCAGACATTCGCTAACTGACAGGAACCTTCGGGAGTTCTTTGAGTCCCTCGGATCCCCATCCATAGAAGTTTTAATGCTAAACACTCCTGGTGAGGGTCGCGAGCTAACAACCCCAAAGGGAGAACTCTTCACGGATACCTGCAGCTCAACGGACTGGAATGTCACTCCACAGGCGAGAACACTCATTGGCCAACCAATCCTCTAAGGCTGGATTTTGCCGTCACAAAAGGTATTGGGCAGGCCAAGATATATTGCTCCACCAACACAGGCCTCCTCTCCGATCACTGTGCAGTCCTCAACATCCTGGTATTCAGGAAAACGCCTCAATGGAGACTCTGGTGTTCTTTCCACGAGTCCCTCGCGTGTCGCACTTTGACCCGTTGTGCCTCCCGGCATTGCCACGCTGAGTCCTGGACACTCCATACTCGTTCCTACTCTTGATAGGAAGTCCCAACCCAGTACTAGGGCGTCGATTATGTTGTGGAGTATTAGCAGATGCACCTTACAGTCCTCTATCAGAGTCCTATATCCACTTCGATCTGCGAGGTGACTTTTTCATATCGCCCATCTGCCATCCGCACCTCCCTCCTAATAGGTACAAACCCCTCCCGCCGCCTGCAATTTGTCCGCCAGCACTTTGCTAATAAAATTAGCCTTGGCGTTTCCCGTTCTCGTTCCCACAATTCCAGCAGAAGTGGATCGACCGGTTCCGGCACACCCGCGCCCAGTGGTCCTGACTTCCGAATCTCCGGTAGGCTTGTGACGGGCTCACTACAAAATCCCTTCGCACATGGACCGCCACTCGCTCATTGGTGTTATGCCTGCTCGGCCCGGTTTCTTCTTGGCATCTCTTGCACACTGCGGTTTGTTCCCCTCTTGGGGTTCCTTGCTGGGGCGAACCCTGTGAGTCCGCTCCTTTTCGAAATGTTTCCTTTGTGTATTTAGCTCATAGAACTCGTCTGCCAACGCCATCAGGTCCTACAGGTTCCAGCACTAATAAGAGCGTACAAAAGTGTTTAAGGCTGTGGTGCAGTTCTCCCTTATCCGTTCCAGCGTTTCCTTCTAAAACACCCCCAGGGGCCGCATTAGAGTCTGTACGTCCACCATGTAATTCTTAAAGTTCTCGCCATGTCTCTGCTTCCTTTTTCTGATCTGGCCTTCCAGTTTCGTCATGAAGCTTCTGGGCGGAAGAACTCCTGGAAGCTCTGTGTTAATTGCGCCCATATCTCCCAGAACCTGTTGTTGGCTATTAACCACTTAACCACCTGTTTCGCCACCTTTGCGTAATCCTGAGATGTTGCTATCGCGGTATCCCGACGGTCACGACTAACCTCCAACCTCTCGTTCTTGCGCGGCTGACTTTCCTTCGGACTCGCGGCTGTCTTGGTGTCCGGACTCCTATCTTTCGGATCTGCTTCCGCTTGCATTCATCATGCTAGCAAAGTCGAGGCTCCTTACCAGGCTTTCAACGCCGGTGGCTTTAACCTATACGGTCAGTCTCCTTCCGCTTTTCTTTTATAACGCCTCCAGTATAGCGACCGTTTCGTGCTCGTCTGCGGCTTGTTCGATAAATTCGAACAGTGTCTTCCGCATTCCCTTGAACAAGCTTGATCCCTAAGGCGCTTGCTATGGCGGGAAGTTCAACCTCTTTCAAGCTGTATAGCCTCGACTTTTCCATCGTATTCTCTGCTCTTTTGGCAGACGGGCTTTCACGGTTGCGCGCAAGATATAAAGAACAGTTTTAATTCGTTCTGGTAGCTACGAGTTGCAACAGCTAGCTCAGAGAGTTTGTTCGTCACACCAAAATTATGATATGTGTGATACTCGGTAGGGACTCAGATGGTCCACGTCATCTGCTGTGCGAACCGCTCCTGTCGCAGGGCACCAACCACAGACTCGACAATCTCTTCTGACCAGGTTCTTGTTTTCTCCTCCTTCAGTATTCTCATCGTGTGGATCTCCGCGTTGCACTGCTCAGTCACTCACACTGATTATCCTTGTACTTCCGCTCCTGACGCTCACTGACGGATCTCCCTCCGACGGGTTTCTTACTGCGTCGTGCTCGTTCTCACTCATTGGTTTCTTATTGACTATTGCGCGTTCTCACTGACGGGTCTCTTATTGACTGGTTCCGAGCTGCGCTTCCGCCTTCCTTTTATAGGCCGCAGCGATCTTGATATTTCTCTTTTTGCGCACGGCCTGCTTGGGCCCAAGGTCCACAAATGTACCGTTAGTTCACGGTGCGTCCTCTTTGTGCTTGTCCAATGTCCACACCGTTGCCGTTGGACCTCTGTGCCTATTGTCGACTCGAGTCCAAGGTTCAGAGCAGTACCGCTGGTTCACGGTCTCTCCGCTCTGCCGGGGTCCGAAGTCCATTATTTCCCGTTTGACCTGGCTGCCCTTGACTCCTGCCGCATTACACATTCTTCGCTGTTGCTTGGTGGCTCTCCTGCACCTCAATTTGTGGGGAGTCTTAAGATTTCTTGCAAAACCATTTAACGCAACTATAATCTATAAACGCAATACTAAGTCGATCTTTATGCCAAGCACAGTCAAGAGAACAACTTGCCTGTCGTGGAATAGTGGAAAGTTGGTTTGCGTACTGGCGCATCAAGATAAACGATGCTAAAAGCAGACATGTAACCTTCACACTAAACAGACAATGCTGGCCACAATACATTCATTCCGCACGCAGCTATATATGAAGCTTAAATGAGCCAAATAAGCTTTAATAGGCTTAATAATTGTAATTTTCCCTTTAGTCTGAGTACAAAGTACTCTTCAACAATACCGTGCTGAAACTCATCTGGACATACGGCAAAAAAAAAAACATTTCAAAAACCGCCCCCCTGGAATGAAGGGATGGCCACATCGATGGAATGGCCGGACCGTAATTCAATGGAATTTCCGCCGGGGTGATCGTAATGCTTTTACCTTGAAGGCCAGGATACATGCCGTGCATATGGTCAATAAAACAATTAGTATGTAAAGTGCGTAGAGGTGATTTGTTGCTGAAGTCCTCATGACAATTATGTCGTCTTGGCTCGATAACGACTGAAGGTAAAGTTTGCGCAGATTTATATCCTCGAACGAGTTGTTTATGCTCAGATACTTGAAGGATTTTATGGAGAGCTCGGTTTTTGGCTTGAAATCACAGAATCGTCGTATGTCAAGCTGTTAATTTTAACAGTACAGCTGTCGAAGGTTAATATTGCTGACCCATTAATCACGAAGGGCTTCTGGCACGAAGATGTGACATTGGCATTTATGGTGTTAAAAATGCCGATGTAGCATTGTTCGATTTCTTTGATGATTTCTTGCCGGCCAACGTTTTTGATGTTGCACGTTGCTGTTTGATTGTAGAGTATACCTTTGAGGCAATGGATGTTTAATATATTGGTTTGCGTCCGCAAATATATGTCTAGTGTATTTTAGGATATTTTTCTTTGAAATACAAAATTTGATCGTTTTGATCGTATAGAATATAGTTGGGTACAATTAAAAATTTAGTCTGATGTTGGGCCAAGGCGATATTGTGTGCGAGCTTATACATTTCTTTGTAAAATATAGGTATTTTAACGTGGAATGTTATGTATAAACTATTAATATATGTTCCTAAAGTTAGCAATCTGTATAAATGTTCATCGGAAAAGTTACATTTTGGTTCGCTTTAAATTCGTTTATGGATTGAAATTCTTTTTCTGACAGGGTGAATTTAGGTATTAGGTTTAGCTTCGTTAATAAAATACTTTCTGCTATGTTATTTCTGTGGTTGTGTAAGATGTCTATATTGAAATTAATTCTGGTGATATTGGATAAGGTGTATTTCGTCTTGTTATTATGAGGATTCTTAATGAAATTGTTAATTATATCTTGTACTTGGTTAATGTGTTTAGTAATGTTTTCAAGCCTAATGATGGCTAAACATAGTTTGTTTATTAATGTTATTAGTTATCTTATTTTCAATTTCCTTAACAACGTTAAACTTATCATTATCTGCTGCCAAGACCGTCTACTAATCCTCTATTTTCCATTTTTTTGGGTAATAATGCGTTTACTTTGATTTTCAGTTGGTCTACTTTTGCTTTTAGACCGCCAATGATTTCTTCCGGAACCTATTTGTTTCAAGTTATTTAGTACTGTTTCGAATTTTTCCGTGTTTCCTTCCATGCTTTTTATGTTAATCTTGTGTAGTAAATGTTTGTATGAGTTTATTACTCTTGCTTTTCCCAGGTCTATCTTTGCGATTCTGTCATGTTCCGCCAGCTGTTGAATTTTGACAATTTGCGCTGTTACACAGCAAAATCTGGAAAATATGACCGTAATTACTATTTTGTTGTTTTTTTCTTTACTTTGGATTTTTGGATCTTTTGATCCTTGTGCGATAAAAGGGTTAGAACTTCGTCTTGTCTTACGGTGTGTTTGTTTAGTGAGTAAGTTTGTTTCTCCCATTCTCTTTCCTTTATGGCCCATTCAAAGGTTTCCTGGAAGTTGGTAGGTCTCATGAATCTTATTGGTAGTCCAAGCGGGCCTCTAATGCCCGTAAAAAATGTACTCAAGCAAGTGTTAGCAAATAATTTCTTCTTGGTCTTTATAAGTATTGGTTCGTGTTCCTTAGTATCTGTCAATTTGATGAGGGTCGTTCTGATATCGCAAATTTTTTCGAGTAAAGATTTAATTGGCAGTTGAGCGTAAGCGAGATTATGATGTTCGATCATAAGGGTTTGTTCGTCTCGCTTGTCAGAACAATGCAAAATTAATGCATCTTTAATTCCATCCCAGTGAAGGCCAGCTCCAGATGTGTGAACCGCGTCATCGGCTTTGCCATCAATTTTCTGCCTGATCGCCCTTAGGAGCATTTACCGTAAGGTATCTTATCCGTTCCTCTATTCAAAAGTAGAATTTCCTCCACATTATTGCTGAAATCACTAAGTTTTTTTGGATTACCGTCATACGGCGGTAGAAAGCGGATCACATCCGGAATTTTAAGGGGCGAGACTAAGTCTACCTGATTGGCCGGCATGGCGGCTTGATTAGGTGGAGGTGAGCTAGATGCCGAATTCATTGATGGTGTTGAAGGTAATCTTCTAACGGTTTCTAGTATTAACTGTTTGGGCTCTTCCCTAATATCTGTAAGGCTTGTGCTAGCTCTGATCTTACTCCTAGTGTTTGGGATAAGCCAATAGTAGACATCTAATTAGCGAAAGGTAAAAATTTTTTAAAATTCGATTATAATTGGTCTCTTGGTCCTATTACTAATAATTTTTAAGGTAATTTCTTCTAATAAAAAGTTTAGCGACAACTGCTTACTGAATATTATGTGTATTGCTTTCTAAAATTTTATATGTTTATGGATTTCTTAGATAAAATGTGTGTAGTGTAGGTTTCTTAAATGACGTGTGTGTATGTATGTACATCTCTAGCTAGCTCTGATCCTACTCCGGGTTTTTGGGATAAGCCAATAGTAGACATCTAATTAGCGAAAGGTAAAATTTTTTTAAAATTCGATTATAATTGGTCTCTTGGTCCTATTACTAATCATTTTTAAGGTAATTTCTTCTAATAAAAAGTTTAGCGACAACTGCTTACTGAATATTATGTGTATTGCTTTCTAAAATTTTATATGTTTATGGATTTCTTAGATAAAGTGTGTGTAGTGTAGATTTCTTAAATGACGTGCGTGTATGTACATCTCAAGGTTGGGCGTGGGTAGTGTTATAGCTGTAGAATTATGTCTTCCTTGATTGTAATGTGTATCTTTAATTAGTTGACAATGTTATTGTTTCTTATATTTCCTTGAATTTTTTTTTTTTTGTTTTGGCAGCTGGTGTACAAAATTTACTAACGAAGTTGAATTGAAAGTTTCATTACCAGAAGGGTACGATAAATGTACGTGTATGTTTCTTTCTTTCTTGTTAAAAATAAAATTATTTATTTACTTTAGGCTGGCTCCGCACTTCTGTTGGATTACGCTTCAGTGACCCATTCGAATCGATTCTAGGGTCCAGGTTTCAACTCTAGGTTTACTTGCTTCAGTGACCTATTCAATCCTGAATTGATTCGCGTCCAGCGTTAGATAGTTTGAGCTTGGAACTTGTTCAATTCTGTTTTTTTATTTATTTATTAAGTTATATATTTTTGTGTGGAAAATTTTGTTTTTCATGTCCGCTATACTTTGTTGTATCTCATGACGTGACTGGTACACGTATAACTTTGGACGAACTTGTGCATACAACCGTCGGACTGCCGAGATGGTTTTATCGTATACTTCAGAGACCTATTCGAGCCAATTCGTGTTGCGTTCCGCGTGTCGAAGCTTTTGCCCGACTTGCTTCAGTAACCTGTTCAACAGCGAACGATATGTGCCTCGAGCACGGCGCAATCCGTGGCTGTCGCTTACCTATAACGTTGGTTGTGTTCCAACCGTTTGCCCCATCGTTGTTCGCCCGTCACACCGAGCACGTTGTTGAGGTCAGAAGACAGCATTAAACCTGCTGCCTGAAGTTGGAATTTGAAGCATTTTGTGAAAATTTGCACTTGTTTTGTTGTTTCATGTATATATTTGTTTGTAGTAAATGATATATATTTACCATTTTGATATATGTATAGCTATCATAGTCATAATTTATGTGTGTTGATAATTATTAATCATACATGTAAGAGACGAGCATTGTCCCATTTTTATTCTTTTTTCTTTTCTTTCGTGTTTAGTTTTATTTTTATCATTATCTTTTCTTTTATACCGTAGCTTACACATAACTTTCACAATATTTTCAAATTAACTTTGCATTTTGCATTACTTCCAATACTATCATTAGGGCGGTGTTCATCCATGGGCAGCCATTCAAGCAGCCGTAACCGAGGTACTGAAGAACATTTCTATAAATGACATACAAAATCTATACATGTTCCAAACGTTGTGTTGAGTCAAATGGAACCTATTTTGAATAAATAATAACTTTCAAAGATAATATAATGTGTATTTTTGTTTATATCCAAAAAGTTCGGCTATTTTCAATTGTTTAATTGGGTCAAGGGAAGATACAGGCGTCCGATACAAGCACGGAAATAAAGATGACGTCATGCGGCACACTTCGTGAAACGAACAAACAAGACCTCTGAGCCGCTGCAATTCGTAGCTTAGAAAAACAGTGCAACAAGTTCAAGTGCACAACTGTATAACAACTGAGCGAATAGAATCCATTATTAATAATAATAAGGTAGAACTTTACGCTTGGTGTGATTCCACTATCTCCTTGGCGTGGACTAACAATGGTGATAGTAAGGCGAATTTTATTGAAAAAAGAACGATTAAGCGAGTACAAAATGGAATGATGATAAGCCTGATGATATATTGATAATCTTTTTCTTCAAATGTTATAATATATATTAACTATTATTTTGAGTTACCTAAAATACAAAACTTGTATTACTAAAGCCTAGTTAGATAAACGGTGCGATTTTCAGATTTGAGATTTTAATCTCATCAGAAAGAAGATCAACGATCAAAGATCCGTTTTTTGAGTGAAGCTGGCGTAAACGAGCTAGAATTTGCCCGGAACAGCATCGCATTACAGTAGTGGTATCGCTCGTGATAATAGGTACCAAAGTTTGTAGTGAAGTGTAGTGAAGAATATAAGCCGGGCTAATCCGGACATTTGCTACAAAGTTGGTGAGCGATTTAAAATGTCTTTATAAGGTCCTTAATTAAATTTTGTTTAAATTGTTTTAATAGGCTTGAGTTTATTTATTACAATTATTATATTATAAAGAAACTGAAACTTAAGAAACTAACTAAGCACTGAGTTTATCTGGAGGTCAACTTTTCTTTTTAAATAATAAATAAAATAATTCCAACACCAATATCCCTGTCAATGTTGTCGATTCGAATATCCCATTATGCTCCAGTGACAATTCGCAGTCTTATAAATTACCCGCTGAATAATGTTGACGTTGCTGCTACTCACGTTACCCCACATCTGGGGACTTTAAGCCCATACTGGTTTAAGCGTTGAATTTAAAGAAAGACATTAAATTCCTTTCAGATGGAAATTCAATGTATGATATTGGTCTTTAGTTAGGGGTCAATAAGGCTAAAAGCGTACAGGTTACAAGGTTTCCGACCATATAAAGTATTGTAACGAACTGTTTTTTTGGTTCTGCTCGCTACGAATTGCAACGGCTAGCTCAGAGAGTTTGTTTGTTCGCCCCACCAAATTTATGATTTGTGTGATTGCCCGACCAAAGAGAAGACAGAGTTTTAGGTTCGAGCAGCTTTATTTTCGGACTTCTTCAATGATAGACTCCTACAGCCCTCGCCGGCTGCGCGGCGGCGCCCCTTCGTCGTCCTTCCATTGCTCACGACTGCTTACCCGTGCCGGCTCGAATTGGGCTTAGGATGTTATGGTGGGGGGTGTATCGCCCGCTAGGTCAAGCTGACGCTCTTTCCCGGACCACCTTTGCCGACCACTGACCTTTCTGACCGTGCCCTGCGTCTCTCGCGTTCTCACTGACTGTTCACTTGCCCCGGGCTATAGCTCTTCGCGGACGCTCGTGTTCTCTCACTGACTGTCGTACCTGGGGTACGGCTCCTCGCGTATTCTCACTGACTGAGACGAGCTGCGCTTTCGCCGTACCTGTTATAGGCCGTGGGGATCCCGTTATTTCTCACGGCCCGCTCGGGTACAAGGTACAACCCATGTCCCGTTAGTACCCTTGGCCGGCTTGAGTCCAAGGTACAGCGCAGTGGTAGAACCACCGCCCGGCAGTTTTAGCCTAGTAGACCCTGTCGTTCAGCGTCTTGTCTGGGCATCTCGATCCTCGCGCGTTTCTCCAGCTTCCTTCATCTTTCGTGTCGTGTAGTAAATGTTTGTATGAGTTTATTACTCTTGCTTTTCCCAGGTCTATCTTTGCGATTCTGTCATGTTCCGCCAGCTGTTGAATTTTGACAATTTGCTCTGTTACACAGCAAAATCTGGAAAATATGACCGTAATTACTATTTTGTTTTTTTTCTTTACTTTGGATTTGTGGATCTTTTGATCCTTGTTAAATAAAAGGGTTAGAACTTCTTCTTGTTTTACGGTGTGTTTAGTGAATCGCGGAGTAAGTTTGTTTCTGCCATTCTCTTTCGTTTATGGCCCATTTAAAGGCTTCCTGGAAGTTGGTAGGTCTCATGAATCTTATTGGTAGTCCAAGCGGGCCTCTACTGCCAGTAAAAAATGTACTCAAGCAAGTGTTAGCAAATAATTTCTTCTTGGTCTTTATAAGTATTGGTTCGTGTTCCTTAGTATCTGTCAATTTGATGAGGGTCGTTCTGTATCTCAAATTTTTTCGAGTAAAGATTTAATTGGCAGTTGAGAGTAAGCGAGATTATGATGTTCGATCATAAGGGTTTGTTCTTCTCGCTTGTCAGAACAATGCAAAATTAATGCATCTTTAATTTCATCCCAGTGAAGGCCAGCTCCAGATGTGTGAACCGCGTCATCGGCTTTGCCTTCAATTTTCTGCCTGATCGCCCTTAGGAGCATTTACCGTAAGGTATCTTATCCGTTCCTCCATTCAAAAGTAGAATTTCCTCCACATTATTGATGAAATCACTAAGTTTTTTTGGATTACCGTCATACGGCGGTAGAAAGCGGATCACATCCGGAATTTTAAGGGGCGAGACTAAGTCTACCTGATTGGCTGGCATGGCGGCTTGATTAGGTGATGAAGGTTGAAGGTAATCTTCTGACGGTTTCTAGTATTAACTGTTTGGGCTCTTCCCTAATATCTGTAAGGCTTGTGCTAGCTCTGATCTTATTCCTAGTGTTTGGGATAAGCCAATAGTAGACATCTAATTAGCGAAAGGAAAAAATTTTTTAAAATTCGATTATAATTGGTCTCTTGGTCTTATTACTAATAATTTTTAAGGTAATTTCTTCTAATAAAAAGTTTAGCGACAACTGCTTACTGAATATTATGTGTATTGCTTTCTAAAATTGTATATGCTTATGGATTTCTTAGATAAAGTGGGTGTAGTGTATGTATCTTAAATGACGTGCCTGTATGTACATCGCAAGGTTGGGCGTGGGTTTTAGCTGTAGAATTATGTCTTCCTTGATTGTAATGTGTATCTGTAATTAGTTGACAATGTTATTGTTTCTTATATTTCCTTTAATTTTTTTTTTTTGGCAGCTTATTAGGTATATTTTGGCTGGTGTACAAAATTTACTAACGAAGTTGAATTGAAAGTTTCAATACCAGAAGGGTACGATAAATGTACGTGTATGTTTCCTTCTTTCTTGTTAAAAATAAAATTATTTATTTACTTTAGGCTGGCTCCGCACTTCCGTTGGATTACGCTTCAGTGACCCATTCGAATCGATTCTAGGTTCCAGGTTTCAACTCTAGGTTTACTTGCTTCAGTGACCTATTCAATCCTGAATTGATTCGCGTCCAGCGTTAGATAGTTCGAGCTTGGAACTTGTTCAATTCTGTATTTTTTATTTATTTATTAAGTTATATATTTTTGTGTGGAAAATTTTGTTTTTCATGTCCGCTATACTTTGTTGTATCTCATGACGTGACTGGTACACGTATAACTTTGGACGAAGTTGTGCATACAACCGTCGGACTGCCGATATGGTTTTATCGTATACTTCAGAGACCTATTCGAGCCAATTCGTGTTGCGTTCCGCGTGTCGAAGCTTTTGCCCGACTTGCTTTAGTGACCTGTTCAACAGCGAACGATATGTGCCCCGAGCACTGCGCAATCCGTGGCTGTCGCTTACCTATACCGTTGGTTGTGTTTCAACCGTTGTTCGCTCGTCACACCGAACACGTTGTTGAGGTCAGAAGACAGCATCAGACCCGCTGCCTGACGTTGGAATTTGAAGCATTTTGTAAAAATTTGCACTTGTTTTGTTGTTTCATGTATAAATTTGTTAGTAGTAAATGATATATATTTACCATTTTGATATATGTATAGCTATCATAGTCATAATTTATGTGTGTTGATAATTATTAATCATACATGTAAGAGACGAGCATTGTCCCATTTTTATTCTTTTTTCTTTTCTTTCGTGTTTAGTTTTATTTTTATCATTATCTTTTCTTTTATACCGTAGCTTACACATAACTTTCACAATATTTTCAAACTAACTTTGCATTTTGCATTACTTACAATACTATCATTAGGGCGGTGTTCATCCATGGGCAGCCATTCAAGCAGCCGTAACCGAGGTACTGAAGAACATTTCAATAAATACATACATACATACATACATACAAAATCTATACATGCGCTGGTTGATCGTTCCAAACGTTGTGTTGAGTCAAATGGAACCTATTTTGAATAAATAATAACTTTCAAAGATAATATAATGTGTATTTTTGTTTATATCCAAAAAGTTCGGCTATTTTCAATTGTTTAATTGGGTCAAGGGAAGATACAGGCGTCCGATACAAGCACGGAAATAAAGATGACGTCATGCGGCACACTTCGTGGAACGAACAAACAAGACCTCTGAGCCGCTGCAATTCGTAGCTTAGAAAAACAGTGCAACAAGTTCAAGTGCACAACTGTATAACAACTGAGCGAATAGAATCCATTATTAATAATAATAAGGTAGAACTTTACGCTTGGTGTGATTCCACTATCTCCTTGGCGTGGACTAACAATGGTGATAGTAAGGCGAATTTTACTGAAAAAAGAACGATTAAGCGAGTACAAAATGGAATGATGATAAGCCTGATGATTTATTGATAATCTTTTTCTTCAAATGTTAACACCAGCTTACACCAGCTAAACGCTCCCCTTGGCCCCTCACACCGTACAACTGGTGTTACGGCCAAGCTGGTCAACGATCTGCAAGTGGGGCGTTTCCTGCCTCACCGCCGCCGCTGCCCCCGCACCAGCGTCAGCATAGTTCTGGTATTCCACGGTGTCAGCTGAATATCAGCAACATTGTGTGGAGTTGCTGGGCCGGCGCACTGAAGATTGCAACACCCGAACGTGACAGGGAGAGTCACGTTGCGATTGGTCAGCACTTATACTGGCTGACGGAGGGCTCGACGTTCTTAGCGGGAGAGCCAAGCGACACTCTTGGAGAAGAACCGAACTGGAGCGGACCACCTTGCAATCGAACTCATTGTTAAATCTCAAACATATAAAGCGAATAAACCTAGAGACAGTAAATACTTGATCGTTGTCCTTTTCTATGGAACCTATAATTAGGTAATGTTTAACCAAGTACCGATCTGGAGGCATTCCTCCCGGTCGTCGGCACTTAACTTATATATTAACTATTATTTTGAGTTACCTAAAATACAAAAGTTGTATTACTAAAGCCTAGTTAGATAAACGGTGCGATTTTCAGATTTGAGATTTTAATCTCATCAGAAAGAAGATCAACGATCAAAGATCCGTTTTTTGAGTGAAGCTGGCGTAAACGAACCAGAATTTGCCCGGAACAGCATCGCATTACAGTAGTGGTATCGCTCGTGATAATAGGTACCAAAGTTTGTAGTGAAGTGTAGTGAAGAATATAAGCCGGGCTAATCCGGATATTTGCTACAAAGTTGGTGAGCGATTTAAAATGTCTTTAAAAGGTCCTTAATTAAATTTTGTTTAAATTTTTTCATAGGCTTGAGTTTATTTATTACAATTATTATATTATAAAGAAACTAAAACTTAAGAAACTAACTAAGCACTGAGTTTATCTGGAGGTCAACTTTTCTTTTTAAATAATAAATAAAATAATTCCAACACCAATATCCCTGTCGATGTTGTCGATTCGAATATCCCATTATGCTCCAGTGACAGTTCGCAGTCTTATAAATTACCCGCTGAATAATGTTGACGTTGCTGCTACTCACGTTACCCCACATCTGGGGACTTTAAGCCCATACTGGTTTAAGCGTTGAATTTAAGGAAAGACATTAAATTCCTTTCAGATGGAAATTCAATGTATGATATTGGTCTTTAGTTAGGGGTCAATAAGGCTAAAAGCGTACAGGTTACAAGGTTTCCGACCATATAAAGTATTTTAACGAACTGTTTTTTTGGTTCTGCTCGCTACGAATTGCAACGGCTAGCTCAGAGAGTTTGTTTGTTCGTCCCACCAAATTTATGATTTGTGTGATTGCCCGACCAAAGAGAAAACAGAGTTTTAGGTTCGAGCAGCTTTATTTTCGGACTTCTTCAATGATAGACTCCTACAGCCCTCGCCGGCTGCGCGGCGGCGCCCCTTCGTCGTCCTTCCATTGTTCACGACTGCTTACCCGTGCCCAGTTCTGCATTTGCAGGGTCCGTCCTCCTGCGTCTCTCGCGTTCTCGCTGACTGTTCACTTGCCCCGGGCTATAGCTCTTCGCGGACGCTCGTGTTCTCTCACTGACTGTCGTACCTGGGGTATGGCTCCTCGCGTATTCTCACTGACTGAGACGAGCTGCGCTTGCGCCGTCCCTGTTATAGGCCGCGGTGATCCCGTTATTTCCCCCTTTTGCGCACCGCCCGCTCGGGTACAAGGTCCAACCCATGTCCCGTTAGTTCACGGTGCGCCCTCTTTGTGCTCGACCAAAGTCCACACCGTTACCGTTCGACCTCTGTACCCTTAGCCGGCTTGAGTCCAAAGTCCAGCGCGGTACCGTTAGTTCACGGTCTCTCTGCTTTGCTCGGATCCAAGGTCCATCATTTCCCGTTTAACCTGGCTGCCCTTGACTCCTCCTGCATTCCAGCCTTCTTCGCTGTTGCTAGGCAGCTCTCCTGCACCTCGATTTGTGGGGGGTTTTAAGACTCCTCACAGTATATATATCCTTGATCAGGATCCGGGTTCTTTTGATAAATGTTTTGATTTCTTTTCACTACCCCTTCATTTGCTCAAGGTACCACTTCCACTCGTCAGAGATGGCGAGAGGCTTAGAGAAGTGTGCGAGTTTTCTATCAGGGGTGAACAAGTGCTGGTTAACTAGGCGTGTGCCGTATGCCGATGTTCCGAGCTTACCTCAGTTTTACAGTAGTTCTCTCCACCAATCGAGAGGCTCCCATCCCTGAGTTTCGATGACGGAGGTACGCACGTTATCTCCCTAATGCTGTCGCGACCATCGACTAAGATAAGCATCAACTAAAACTAAACAAAAAGTTGTAAGCTACATTTAAGATTCAGAACAATTAAATCAAGAAAATTCAAAACAGAAGTACGTGTATTGTCCGTGTCATGTGTAATGAATGAAAGGACCGAGTAAAGTTGTTCCTCCGCATATTCATAATAGTTATATTCCGTACTCAAAATTTGTAAAAGGTTTTCAAAGCTCGTTAAATAGTAGAATCGATAAAGGTAGAAGGAAAGGTTTCAGATATTATAATATAATTTAACGACATTTTGGTCTGTATTTATTTATTTATTATAATAGATAGAGTAGTTTACAAAACTAGCCTAACTTAATTATTATATCGCTGGCTGCAGGGCCTATGGCTATGTTGGTTGACAATTGTATTGTATCTTAATCTTAATCATATTGGGTAATGAGCTAAGTTATTTGTAGTGTTATTATGTATATTCATTTTTTTTTTTTTTTTATATATTTTATTGTATAATTTTGTTTTTTTGAGAAAGAGAAGGATTTTTTGTATGTATATTTTTGGTCTGTATATTTCTCCTCTGTCCACCTATTTTTGGCAAATCGATAAAAATTTACAAGACTAAAAAAAAACAAGAGAGTATGCTATAGTCGAGAATTAGATATGGACTATTAGATGCCCGTTACTCACCTAGTAGAATTGCGAACGAGAAATTTCAACATTTTCTGGAATATCGGTAAGTATTGGGAAAAATAATAAAATTAAAATAAATTCAAAATTTTTAAAAAGTGTGGGCGTAACAGTTTAGGGCGGCTTGTGGGTGTTAAAGAAGGCGTGGCAAAAAGCTCTCTATAAAAAATTGAATACATATCACATTTTTCAAAAAACATTTTGGCAATATATAAAAAAATTAAAAATTATTTTGCAAAATGTTTCAAAGGTGTGGACGTGGCAGCTTTAGGCAGCTTGTGGGACTTAGAGAAGGGTTGGCAACGTTTAGAAACAAACTTGCGCTGCATCTATACGTATGCCTGTGAAAGCTGTATGCTTAATCTCAACATTCTATCTTTTGTAGTTCCTGAGATCGATGCGTTCATACGGACAGACGGACCTGGCCAGATCGACTCGGCTATTGATCCTGAACATTAATTATTAAGAACATATATACTTCATATGGTCGGAATCGCATCCTTCGGTCTGATACATATGTACATTTCAACGCATCTAGTATACCTTTTTACTCTACGGGTAACGGGTATAGCTACACAACTTTTTTCAAAAGTGTGGGTGTTGTAAATTTGGGCTATTTGTGGGCGTTAGAGTGGGTGTAGCAAAATGATTTTTTTGCAAATCGATAGAAATTTACATGACTAATAATATCGGTAGAAATTAGGAAATAATAAAGAATTGAAAAAAATTGTTAAAAGTGTGGGCGTGAGAGTTTTGTGCAGTTTGTGGGCGTTAGAGCGACCAGTTCGACCCGCCAATTGACCCTGATCAAGAATACAAATTAACCAATGCGGAACACGTATTGGAAAAAAAATTTATTTTTGTAGGGAAAGAAACTTCCGATTTATTTAAAGCCAAAATTAGAACTAAAATACAATTGTGGACTTATGCTGCAAGTCAGCTAAGATATGCTAAAGCTTCTTTCTTGAAAGCTCAAAGCTTGCCGAAAGCTTATTTTGATCGGGACAAAGGTTCTGAGAGAGAAAATGCAAAGCTTGCCGAAAGCTTATTTTGATCGGGACAAAAGTTCTGAGAGAGAAAATGTTATTGAATGTTATGTTATGTTATCGACTGGGCTATGTTATGATTTTGGAGCGAGGGACAAACAAAATATTGTTTATGTTGACCAGCTGCGTGGCCGATCTCTGATGCTGAGCTTTAAGTGGTTTGGTGCTTAGCCAAAGTTGAATTATAGAGAAATTATATTGTTTATGTTAACCAGCTGCAGCTTTAAGTGGGGACAAATATTGAGCATTGGTTTACTGTGGTTTGCATCTAATGGTATAGTGCTGACTGACATAAGTGTCATATGAAATGTTGTTTACAAAGAAAAATACTTGGCGCTGGTCTTGAATTTGGTTATGGAATATTGTTTACATTTACCGTAAGAAGTATTAGCGCCTGAGGGTGATAACTCCTCCCTTTCTTAAAATGAATCGTCCCCGATTCTTAATGGGATAATTGATCTATTTTGTCACTTAATGATTTCAAAGTTTCAATTTCAATCTCAGATTTATGATTTTGTTTTGGTTTTCTTTTAAAAAATGCTTTTAAATTTATAAGTTTGATGGGATTTAAATTTAATTTTGGGAATAAATATTTAAGAAGCTTTAACATGAGGAATATTAAAATAATTAAAATTAATATACATGTGATTTCTGTGTGATTTTATTCAATTGGAACCAAAATAGGTGATAACAGTTTGGTATTTTGAAGTTTTAGTTCAGTGTCATTGCTTTGTAAATATTCGTTAATTAAGTAATTTGTAAGTCTATTGTGTTCAATATAATTTAACAATTTTTGTTTGGTATTGACAAATGTAAAATTATTTATGGTTACTTGTGTTTTAAAAGTAATTAGATAAGTTCCTGTATACCATGTTTCGTTTATAACATTTGTTCCTGATACTAAAATAGCGCCATCTGCTATGAATTCTATTGATTTATTTTTTTCAGCTATTTTCTTACAATTTGTAAATTTTCTATTTAATAAGTTTACAAAGCAATTTTCTATATATTTTATTTGGGCAAAAGTATTATAAATTTCCTTTTTAAAGTTTGCAATGGGGTAATATGTGTTATTACATTTAGCAATTTTGTCGTCAATTAGTAATTTTCCATCTTCCTGGGATATAGCTTTGGCGTGGTGCAACTTACAATTATGATTAATAATGGGATATTTAATAAACAAGATGATTAAACCTTTGTATGAAACTATTGAAAAACTGGAAACATCTAATAAATCTATTAAAGTTACATTAAATTTTTCATGGGTAAATATTTCTGCCATTTCATGATTATTTAAAATTTGGGGATATAAAACTTTGGCTTTTGAAAATGTAATTGTATCAAGTAAATTTTGTAAATCTATTGACAACAGTTTTAATCGATGTTTTCTCATTTGGAATTGTTGGTCATAATGAAGGGATTTTAACAAATCTGTAGATTTGATAATTTCTTTGAAAATTGCAGAATTAATTTTATTTTGTTTATTGTTGTTTTCTATGAGGTCATTGATTTTATTTTGAATTGCTAACATGTCATTATGGTCTGGTGTGCCTGTAATCCATTTAAAAATTGTTCCAAGTTCATTTATGCCACGTTTATTAATTTTATGGGGTGTAAGCTATGAAAATAGTGTGGTTACTAATTTTAATTCCCTATCAAATTCCCAACCGACTTGTGAATTTATTTCCTTTGCATATATTAATTCTTGTTTAAAAATATCCGTATAAAAACTTAAGTTAGTAATGTGAGAAAGTTCTCCATAATCTTCGTATAAGAAAAGATTATCTGTGTCTTCAAGTAAAATAAAGTCCTCGTGTGAATAATCAATAATATCCGGTGCACAAAATGGTAAAAGGACGTATAATATATATAAAATATACATTCTAAAAAAAATAATATAAAAATGTAAAAATATGTTAGAATTTAATATTATCTTTGTGGATTATACGGTCTCTATTATTTATTTTAACTTTATTGCCCAAATCTTCTTTAACTGACTGTTTTTTATATCTTGGTTGTAATTTGTTTCGTTCGCCGTGTTTTTTCTCATAAATAACTTCTCCTACTTGATAATTTTTTGATGTTCTTTTTTTATTATGGTGCTCTAACATTTTTTCTTGAACTGCATCTAACCTCTTTGGTAAATCCGTATGATCTGTTCTGTTAAATAATATGTCGTATGGTTTATGTTGTGTGGTTGTTTGTATTGTATTATTATATTCTTTTACTGATCGGTATATAACTTCAGTGTAGTCCATTAATTTATATTCTTCTTGAATGCAACGGGCTATTTCAATTAGAGTTGAGTGAACTCTTTCTACTTGTCCATTAGTTAAACTGTCTCTGGGGCCTGTATAATAAATAATTAAACCGGCACGTTCCATTGCCGATTTAAACTGGGCTGAAGAAAAAACTGGCTCGTTATCCATCATGATGGATTTAGCAAATGGAAATGGCTGGATTAGTTCTAAAATTTTAGATTCCATGTTTGATTTATTTTCTATTGATTTTACTACTAAGTATTTTGAATAGGCATCAATGCAAGTTAAAAACGTTAATTTTTGAGCATAAAAAATATCAATGTGTAATTGTTCACCTTCTTTAAGTGGAATGGGTGCTTTGGATATAGGGATCTGTTTTGGGTGTCTGTTGTATTTATTTTTGTTGCAAATTTCGCAATTACGAATGTGTTGTTTTAATTTTTCGTATAATTTTGGCCAATAATAATATTTAAGAATTTGTTTAAGGTTTTCGTCAAAACCTCTATGAGCGCGGGCGTGTGTTTCTTCTATAATTATTTCTTGATCGTTTGTATTTGTAATATCATAGGCAAACTTTTTTGTGTATAAAAACCTATTTGTGAAAGTATGTTTTAGCATTTTTTGTATTTCGTATAAATCTTCAGGTGTGCAATGGAGGTTTGGTTGAAGGAACTCTTTAAGTATAGTTAGTAAATTGTCAACTGTATCATACTCTATAATGTGCCTGGTTTTATTAAAAATGTCAATTTTTTCGTGGATTGTAAAATTATTTTTTGAAATAAGTAATTGTTGTTTAAATTGATTCAATGGCTTATTAGTCTCTTCTCTTTCAACTTCATAACTACTTTCGGCTGAATGAATAGTTTCATCATCAGATGAATCGGACAAATGATTTATGTTGGAAATGTTATTTATTTCAATTCTTGATAAGGCGTCTGCAACTACATTAGTTTTGCCGGGTTTATAGTAAATTTTAGGTGAAAATTCTTCAATAAAAGCATGCCATCTTTTCATTTTTGAATTTGGGTTGCGTGCAGAAACTGCAAAAGAAAGTGGTTGATGGTCTGTGTGTATCTCTAGATTTGTTACTCCATATAGGTAATTTCTAAGGGTTTTTAATGCCCAAACTATGGCATATAATTCTCTTTCGTTAGTTGCATAATTTCTTTCTGTTTTATTCAGTGTTTTCGAAACAAAAGTGATGGGTTTGTTATCTTGCGATAAGACTGCTCCTATGGCTATGTCGGATGCATCAGTGAATAATATAAATTTTTTTGAATAATCTGGTTGATTTAATTCAATGTTTGCAGTTAAATGGGATTTTAAATTCTCAAATGCTAAAATACTCTCTTCATCTAAAGTTATTTGTGTTTTTTTGGACATGTGTTTCGTTACCATGCCATTATGGCCCTGAAGTAATTTTGTTAATGGTTTAGCTATATTAGCGTAATTTTGTACAAATTTTAATAACCGGTTAAGCCTAGAAAACCTCGCAATTCTGTTATATTACTGGGGGGTGGATAATCTATAATGGTTTTAATCTTTTGTGGGTCTGTTTTTATTATTTTATATGAAACAATATAACCTAAAAATTCAGTTTCTTTTCTGAAAAATTTTGATTTTTCTAATGATATTTTCATGTTGGCTTGAAATAATATGTCTATGATTTCTTGTAAATCATAGTAATGCTGCTCGGCTGTTTCGGAAAAAACTATTATGTCAGGTATTATGTGGATACCTGTCGTGTATAGTATTATCGTTTAATTTTTTAAAATCGATCACTAATCGATTTTTTTTACTGCCGTCCTCATTATAACCCTTTTTTCCTACTACCCATACTGGGGAATTATAAGGACTTTTACTGGGTCTTATAATGTTTTCGCTCAACATCCTTTTTATTTCCTGGTTAACAAAGGTGTTAACTGAATGAGGATAAGGATATTGTTTACTATAAATGGCATTTTCATTCAATGTTCTTATCTCGCCTTTAATATCTGTTCTAAAGGGAAGATATGTTTGAATCTGTGAATGCTTTGCCTGTATATTTTGAACAATTTTATGTTCTAGGGTATTTAAACCCTCCGTTTCGTTAACGGTGTGATTTACTTTACAAAAGACAGAAGAATTACTGGTATTTGAGGATATCGACGGTCTACGGCGTCTGCTCATTTTTACCTTTGGCCTTTGGTTCAGGGTTACTATCGTTATTGTCTTCGATAGCATGTGGGTAATCATTGTCACTTAATGACGATGATTCTATGTCAGATACTTGGAATAAGGGAAAAAACGTTTGCTCTTTCTTATTTTGGGAATGCAGTTATGAAGCTACTTTTGAGTCTTCATCTGAACTTTTGCAAATTACCAACTGTGTCTTCAGCTGGGTTTATGCAGTTTATTACTTCTATTTTACCTTGAATATTTAAAGTTCCTTTTGAAAGATCTATAATAGCATTTAATTCTTTCAATAATTTATAACCTATCAATAAATCTGATTCTAAATTACTTATTTCGTAAAACCTATGCTTCTTACCGAAAATCATAATTTCGGAAAAATGTGTAATAATGCTGTAGCCATTTACAGTTTTTACTCTTTTCTTAATAACTAATTCTTGGGGATTATTGTAAGTGCCTTTTTTTATATAGCACGAGGTAGCACCCGTGTCAATAAGTATTTTTAAAGTTTTATTTAATTTTCTGTCTCGCCTGAAGATGTGTGGGAGTTCTCCGGCTCTTCCTCTAAAAAATGGTCCTCGTTTAAATTATTAATGCGCATAACTTTATTTGGTTGTTGACTTGAAGGTGGGGCAGGTTCCCGTTTCTTTCCTTGGTAAACATTTTGATTCTGATTTAGATTCTGATTATATGGGGGTCTATTTAATACCTGAATGGACCTATCTATGTCCATTGGAACTTGCGGGGGTTGCGGAGTATTATTGCTCTGAGCAAAAACATTTGTATTTGTATTTTGGGCTTGATTATTAGCAACTCGATTGAAACGTAAATTGTTATCATATCTATGGCTTGTTTTATGTGGGTTATCGGATCCTTTTTGCTGATTTTTATTATTAGAATTACTATTCTGTTTGGAATTGGCATAATGATTGTATGCAAAATGGGCTCTTTGATAATTTGCTTCAAGCTCTTGGGCTTTTGCCAAAGCATTAGGCAAATTTTCGGGTTTTAATGAAAACAAAACTTCTGATAAGGAACCATTGAGGCCTGTAATGAACATTCGTAAAGCGTTATCTCTATTTTTGTTATTCATTTCCTGAATAACGTTAGCTTTGTCACCGTATGTCATTATTGTCTTATTTATTAAAAGTGTTAATTTTTTATTAACTAAATTATAATATTCCAAGACGGTCATATTACCTTATCTCAGTACACTAAGCTCCTGCTCTATAATGTAAATTGGTCGCCCAATCTAGATAATATTGCGTCAAAATTTAGGACTGTACCGTGATTAGTTAAAGTGTCATTTGCTCTTCCTGTTACTTTATTTCTTAATATTGTTAGAGCACCTACATACTTCCTACTTCCTTCTTTGTACATTCCCATTGCGTAACATGCTGCTTCGCGCCAACTAACATAACTGTTATAATTACCTCCGAACTCTGGAATTGATTTAATCACGTCAAATGATTCGTCACATTTAACCTGATCGTTTATCTGTGTGGCTGTATATTCTTGTACAACATTCAAATTTGAATTGAATTGAAGTTTTAATTCTGCAATTTGTTTTCAGCGATTAAATCAGCTGTCAAACTATTATTTTGAGCCATGGTTAGATTTTCAAAACTATTTATGAGGTCGTCCAGTTTTTCTTATTTCCTCTTATTTTTACGGAATATATGATTAATTATTAATTAATATAAAAAAATTTATAGATATAAAGAAATTTTAATATTTGTTCTTAAATAAACTATGTTTTAATAAAATAAAATTAAATAAAAAAAAAAATTTAATCCGCGAAGCTCACTTGGATGGTCTTCTGTAAGGGGTCTTCCTTCTAAATATGGCTTAAACTTTAGGGGGTCTTCCTTCTGAATATGGTTTATATGGTCTTCCTTCTAAGTATGGTTTATGGACATACGTTAATCGGTATGAGCGGCGCATTCACTAGTATTGCTTTGGTTGCTGCGTGCAGATATTTTGTAGTTAATCGGTATGAGCGCGCACCTTGAAATCGCCAAACACAATATTTTTTTTCAAATTCTAAATCTCATTATGTCTTGCAGAGCTACGGCTGCCGCCCAAGTTGACCACGACCCCAACACCTCACATGCAAACAACAGGAAAATCGCGTCGGAAGCACCCAGCAAGTCACAAGAAGGGCCCAAACGAAGTGTTACGATTTCAGGAAACCTATATCGCAAATCAAATTCAACAAGAGAACGGAGAAAATAACGAAGGTATTGATTTGTTAAAGTTCACAAACAGTGAAAATTCTAATGGCGTCTTAAAAAGTGGAAGCATCAACAGCATGATAAATAAAGAAGAAGGTATGTTTTTATTTAGGCTATTGTCTAGTACTCAGACTATCATATACCCGTAATCAGCTGCTAGTGGTAGTGCGAACGAGAAAAAAAATTAAAATGTTTTTCAAAGTTGTTTGGCAAATCAATAGAAATTTACAAGACATATACAAATATTAAAAAAGTATTAGAACATTTTTCAAGTGTGGGTGGCAGTTTTGGATTAATAGTCGAGTCGATCTGGCCATGTCCGTCAGTCTGTCCGACCATATGAACGTTCAAAATCTCACGATTTATAAAAGCTAGAAAGTTGAGATTAGGCATAGATTCCAGGACAGACGCATCGCAAATTTATTAACTGATGTTGCCACCCCCACTCTAACGCCCACAAACCGTCCAAAACTGTCACGCCCACACATTTGAAAAATATTGTGATATTTCTTCAGCTTTTTATATATTTTGTAAATTTCTACAGATTTGCCAAAGAACTTATTGCCCCGCCCATTTCTACGCCCACAAACTGCCCAAAACTGTCGCGCCCATAGTTTTGAAATATGTTGTGATATTTTTTCATTTTTTTATATATTTTGTAAATTTCTATATATCTGCCAAATAGATCTTTTGGTCATGCAACTCATAGTTAGATTAGGTGTAAGTAATTTCTAGTGAGCCTAAATAAGTCACTAAATAAGGCCGACTTCACCATGAATTAGATTACATATAAAGACTGTTCCAAGCATCGTTGTACGGTTAGCTAGGGAAGGTAAATTAATTAACATTAGTCTACTGGACTAGGAAGGAGGTTGTGAGGAGTCTTAAAACTCCCCACAAATAGAGGTGAAGGAGAGCAGCAACAGCGAAGAAGGCTGGAGTACAGGAGGAGTCAAGGGCGGCCACGTCAATCGGAAAATAATAGACCTTGGACCCCGGCAAAGCGGAGAGACCGTGAACTAACTGTACCGCTGGATCTTGAACTCGAGGCGGCGAAGGGCACAGAGGTCGAACGGTAACAGTGTGAACTTTGGACATACACAGAGAGAACCGTGAACTAACGGGTCATTTGTGGACCTTGAACCCGAGTGGGCCGTGCGCATAAGAGGGAAATAACGGGATCACCCCGGCCTATAAAAGGACGGCGCAAGCGAGGCTCGGGACAGTCAGAAAGTGAATGGCAAGCCCTTCAGTGACAAACGCGCACCCATCGATTAGATACCGGTCACGAGCGATCCTAACAGACGTGCGCTTCAGGGTGTTGTAACGGTGGTTCTGGGAAGAGCTCTGGTTCGACCTAACGGACGACACATCTTGCGGCCCCGCCCCATAACAGCATAGATCTCATTCGAGTAGGTCCACTGTCGAGAAACGCCACAGGACGACAAAGGAGCGACGCCGCGCAGAAGACCACAAGGACTATAGGAGTCTATTATCAAGTGGTCTAAAAATAAAGCTAACTTGATTTGAAACCCTATTCTCTCCTTGGTCGGGCAACTACAAAAATCATAAATTTGATGGGACAAACGAACAAACTCTCTGAGCTAGCCGTTGTAATTCGTAGCGCGCAGAATCATGAAAAACAGTTCATTACAAAGAAATAACCAACAAACAGTAAGAACCGATTCAATGCGGTTCGAGTGAACTCCGCATTGTGGATCCCAAACATGTGATCAAGAATCGAACGAACTAGCGAAATGAATAAGGTTTTCGTCATGTATCACGTTTTTATTACACCAAGCACATTCCTGGCCTGATTGATAATAGACGAACGATGGTCTGAAAATAATGGTTTTTGGTCCAGAAGAACACCAAGATCATCAAAAAGCATTTCAAAAAGCTTAAGGATAGCCGACAATTTAGAGATTCCTCTGTTATTGCTTGCATCAAATTAGTTGCCTTTCTTTATGGAGAGGGATCACAAAGGAATCCTCCCATATATGGGGGAACTGTGAAGATTCCAGAGATAAGGTAAGCAATTTCAGTAGAGGGTTGCACACGTCGGGCAGGCGTTGCGCACCATCGGGACGTGGCGAATAGACAGGCTTAGCATGCTGAAAATTATAAATCAGTGAGCTTGTGTTTAGAGTGGGACCTGGGAGTGGCGTCGTGGTACAGACGTTTTGTACCCGATTTTGCGACACTGGTACAGCCACTGAATGCCCTCCTCAAGAAGCAGGCAAGGTGGGAGTAGACGGACGCTCACCAAGAAGCATATGAGGCCGTCAAAACCAGGATGGTCGCCGACCCAATCCTTGCATGCCCGGATTTCTCCAGGACGTTCGTGCTACCGACAGACGCCAGCGACTATGGGCTTGGCGAAATCCTCACACAACATTCCGATCCAGGAGAGCGGCCCAATATCCTACTCCAGTAGGACGCTGAACGGAGCGGAAAGGAATTATTCCGCAACGGAAAAAGAATGTTTCGCGATAGTGTGGGACGTCAGGAAATAAAGACCGTACCTTGAGGGTTACCATTTCAAAGTGATAACGAATCACATGGCCTTGAAATGGCTAAATAGCATCGAGAGCCCGTCCGGAAGAATAGCAAGGTAGGCACTGGCTTCAACTGGCTTCAACAGTACGATTTCGAAATTTCTTATAGGAAAGGCCAGCTGAACGTCTTTGCGGATGCCCTATCGAGGCAGCCTCTTCAAGAAAAGTACCCCAGGATAAGGACGGAGGACGAAGGATACCCAGACGAGCAGCAGGGATGCAGGTGGACGGAAAGGATGCGTAGGAAAGTGAAGCAGGAGTCACAAAAATTCCCAGACTATTTGCCCTATCGAGGCAGCCTCTTCAAGAAACGTACCCCAGGATAAGGACGGAGGACGAAGGATACCCAGACGAGCAGCAGGGATGCAGGTGGACGGAAAGGATGCGTAGGAAAGTGAAGCAGGAGTCACAAAAATTCCAAGACTATTTGGAGGAGTAGGGAATGAGGAAGTGGCATCATGGAAGCTGTGTGTACCGTCCCAAGAGAGGCAGCGCGTCATGGCCGAGAACCACGACATGCCAACGGCAGGTCACCTAGGTAATCGAAAGACGATTGCGAGGGTGGTCATTCCTGGGACGAAAACTGGCCGGAGCTGCAGCGGTAAACACGAGTGTGGCGGAGTCCAGCGGATACTCGCAAGCATTCATCACGCAAGGAAGGGAGCCAAGGCTGCCGAATGCGTTGTTTGACGAGCAGACGACTGGGACAGGCAGGTCCTGACGCCTGCGGCGCAGGACCAAGCGCGTCACTATAATCATCGGAGACGGCCCTGGAAACCAAAGGTGAGGGACACAGTATGGGCCAAGGAACACCACCTTTCGAAGGCAGGCGAAGGCTTTGCTGCGAAGCTGGCGCCAAGGTTCGACGGGCCGTTCAGGATAAAGAAATTCACTTCACCAGATATCTGCGTCCTGGGCGCGGGCGCCGGCAGGCCAGAGGACACCGACTGTTAATACCAGTAGCGGAACCCCTTTTGGTAATGAAGGGGGGAAGACGATACGGGGTATCAGGCCCGTTGGAGCGCGAGAGCGGGACAGAAAGGGGATGCAGGTGCAAGCACCGTTAGCGGGTAAGGGAACAAGGAACAGACGGGGCAACCAAGGTTTCTTAGCGGAGAGGGCGTCTCGAGTCCGTCTTCCAAGATCGAGCTTCAGAGATGGCAGCACACAGCGACACACAGAGAGGAGGCGTTGTGGACACCACCACCATCGCCGCCACAGCCGCAGACACCACCGCAGCCGCAAGCATCGTCGCCGCAGCCGCCGTTGCCACCGACACTACCGTCGCAGCAGCCGCCGCCGCCGCCGACACCACCGCCGTCGACGCACACGTCAGCACCACCGACACCGCCGCCAACACACACGCCCACACCGCCACCCCGGTCGCCACCGCCCCAGGCTGAGGAAGGGCCACGGTGCGAGCGGCAGCTGTACTGGGAGGTGGACCAGGCGCACGTCGGGAAGGCGTTGCGCAATATCGAAATGGGCGGGCGCCAGTGGCATCAGCAGACGGTCACATGGACGTGGCCCGCGCCGGCGGAGGAGACTCCAGAGTCCCGTGTGTGGGAAGAGACGGGCGCGATCGGATGAAGGCCGGTGCCACGGTTGACGCGAATTACGTGTTTATGTACACGTATTTCAAAAGATAGATACAGTACCGAACCAAGAACAAATTCGAGTCCGAGTAGATCGTCTTTAATTGAGCTTTATTTCAAAACTGCCAGCTTATTTTTAAGTTAGATTTCTTTTATGCGATCAATCGCTCTCTTTAATTCTCTATGGTTAGTTCTTATATCTTGAGTGTTTCTCTGTTTACATTATTGGGGTATATATATGTATGTGGTTTCTTCTTAGCTCAGCTTAAGTGTATTCTCTCTTTATATAATATGGTTGCGGCTTTGGTGGCCAAAGTGTTCTTTGGTCCATTTGATGATTCATACTTTCTTCTTTGTTTATTTTACATTAAAGTGGATCGCAGTCGCCACTGATGGGACAATTGTGAATTATGTGTTATTGGGAATATGTTGCTTATAAATGCAGGGGAAGGGGTAAGAGGGAGCAATTGTATAACTCCTCCTCCGCTAGAGTTTGAATTCTCCTGAATTCTGTTTACATTAATATGAATATTTTTATTTTTGTGTTTGCAATATAGGTATATTCCTCCTACTAGTATGATTACTATGAATGCTATTGTCATGCCATAATTGGCTTTTTTATGGAATTGTAGTTCCTTTATTTCTTTTAGATTCTCAAAATTTTTTAGCGTGAACTGTTCAAAGTTTAGAGTGCTTGTGTATGATTGGTTGAACATATTTGTTGGGTAGTAGAATCTTTCAAAAAATTCTATTTGTTTGTTTGAAAATTCTTCGGTTAGTATTTGTATTTTGCAATTTACAAAATTGTAATTGCCATTTAGTGTGATATCTCTTTTATCACAATCTTGATGTAAAATTTTATTTTTGCTGTTTCTTATGCTTATGCTATGCTTGCTTCGTTGTTTATTATAAATTTGCAATTATTGTATATTGTGCAGCTTTTGCTTAGTTTTAGTTCTCTTAAAATTACATTTTCTTTATATTCATATATTTTGCCCTTGTAGCATATCTACCCTATAAATATACTAAATTAATGGGTACAACTTAGCTTCAAAACACTATGACTCTTTGTCATAATAAACATAACATTCAAGTACCCAAAAAGACCACCAACAATTACACAAGTATTCCAGCGCTCAAGTAATACGATCTAACGCTTATACATAAGCCGATCGCGGAGCGTGGGAATGCTGAGCGTGCACTTTGCAGCTCAAGTGGTCACGCCATACATAACATATGTATGCTTTCTGCACACATATGTATATGTATATGCATGCCTTCAGCATGCTTATGAATATGTATATAGAATAAGAATTATATGTACGGGTCAGCTCAGCCCAAGACGAGCGCACCAGAAACATTCTAATAAAGTGACTCTAACGGAGCAGACGCTCTGACTCCAAAAACTATCCGACCCTTCTTTGGAATCGTTCCCGAACATTATATGGCGACCGTGACAGGACTCGAGGACATCAGGACTCGAGGACTTAAGGACATCAGGATTTGAGACTGAGTCTCGCCTCCGCCTGATAATAAATGCCTTGCCACCTTGCCAACCAAATAGCCGATACAAATTTGAAATGTTGCCCGAGTGTACTTGAATGGCAGAGGAGGCACAATTCTCAAACGCGCAGCCTACGATACAAAGGGACTTGCCAACGTTGGAGGAAGCTCTGCAGCAAAACTCTGCAGATGGACCACGCCCACTCACAATAGCTGAGTACCGGGCAAGGCAGGAAAGGAAGGAACCAAAGAAGCACAAACGCTCCGGAAAAAGGGTAAAGCTACTACAACAACGCCGACTGGTCAAGGAAATGACCCAGTTGGCCAGAGACGAGACGTCCCGGCAACGCTACAAAGAGCGTCTGGCAGACATCGAAAACAAGCTTTCGCAAGGTGCGAAACAACGCAAACGGGCTGCATAAATAAATGCCAATGACCCAATTTGCCTTAATTTTAATTTCTAAATCCAAGCCGAGGCGGGAAACCGCTGCTTGAAAAACACTAATATCTGTTAGGCTTCTTACTAACAATGCGGTTGGACAATTTTTTTTATTATTGTAAACAAACATGTGAGCCAACCACATTTATTAACATCTAATATTTCCACGTCTCAAAATTTTTTTTAAAATGACAGAGTATAACAATTCTTATCTTCAGTAAACGTAAAAATTTTTATTTTTGATTTTCTGGAAGAAGAAATAAATATAATAATAAGAAAAACTCATAAATAGAAAATCTCACTTTTTCCTTCAAAAACGTTTCATTGAATATAAACTAAAAATGGGATGGTTTATCGATTCTAGTGAGGCAAAAGACAATACTGCAAACGTAGTTAATAACGTAAAAATTATAGATCACACAGACGATATAAATGCGTTGTGGATCTTATTGCTGATCATTACAATAGTGCTAATTCTACAATTTATGCTTACAATTTATGTTAAGCATAACAAAATTATCAAAAGACGTTATATGAATAGGGCAAATCGTTCAGACCAGATTTAAAAAAAAAAATAGATTAGAAGAAAGCTTCATACAAACTTTTTTTTAACGACAAGAATGGAATGGAGTAAAATAGCGATACAAATAGACGAACTTCGCTACAGGTTTGATAAATCTTATAAATGTATCAATAAAGATGCAGTAATAAAATCTGAAACCTTGAAAAATCATATAGAGATAGTAGTAGGAGAATATAATAATATAGTTACATTAGTGAATAAATATGCAAATAGACTCACATCTGAACATAATAACAAATGTTTAAAGGTTATAAAATCCCTAAACACAAGATTAAATAATATCAGAAAAAGAAGGCATATTCTGATAGATGTACCAGAAAGTCTAAAACAATTGGATGAAATCAACCCAGACCAGCTCAAAGAACTAGACGAATCTGTTCAATCAAGCGGCGCTGAGTCCGATAGTGACATTGAAGCACTAGAAGAAAGCGACCAAATTGAGTCTAAATCTGAAACAATAACAAATTCTGAAATGGCACAGACAGTGACAGAATTTATCAGGCTAGCCACATCTCTGATACCAGAGTTTGATGGTAAACCAGAAAATCTACAGAGTTTTTTGGATGCTCTAGATCTACTAGACAGTTTAAAGAGCACACATGAAACGACAGCGATAAACCTTATAAAGACTAAACTTAAAGGACATGTAAGAAACCTTATAAGTAATGAACAGACAATTGCTGCAATCATTACCCAACTGTCAAGTGCAGTAAAAGGAGAAGTGATAGAAGTGATATCTGCCAAACTTCTCAATCTATAGCAGAGAAATAAAACGGCTAACCAATACACCCAAGAGGTGGAGAAACTGACAAAGGCCCTCGAAGGTGCCTATATCAGTGAAGGTCTCAGCCAGTCCTTAGCAAATATATACAGCACTACAACAGCTGTAAAAGCAATGACACAGAATTGCTCCATTGATAAGGTAAAACTTATCATGCAAGCAGTCACATTCACAAACATGAATGATGTCATCTCCAAATTTGTAAACAGTTGCACAGAGATAACAGGCCAAAGTAACACTGTACTCTATTATCGACGAGGTGCAAATAATAATAATAGAGGAGGCCGAGGTTATAATCGTGGAAGAAACACAACAATAATTACAACCGAAGCAGCAATAACAACAATAATAATAACTATAATAACTGTGGAGGTAGACGAGGCCAAAACCAAGGGAGAGGCCGCGGAAACTACAACCAGGGTAATAATAATAATAGCAATGTGAGAATCGCGCAAAGTACGTCGGAAAACTCACAGAACCCTTTAGGAAACAACCAATAAATGTAAAAGTTCATTCCATCAATTATAGTCTTAATATATTCGTAACTTTTCATGACCATTCAACTGAAAATAAACTAACATATCTCATAGATACTGGTGCAGATATCTCACTTTTGAAAGTAAATTCTGATAACTTAAAATTCGAAATGAAAAAAAATAAACATCGAAGGCATAGGCCAAGGTGTGATAAAGTCTCGAGGAACAACCTCAATAGAACTCCAATCAACAAAATATTCCACATTAATTTCATTTGGTAGACCCAACATTTGCTATACCATGTGATGGAATAATAGGCATTGATTTTATAAAGAAATTCAATTGTCAACTAGATTTCAAACCAAGTGAAGACTGGTTTATCATTAGACCCCAAAATTTAAATTATCCAATATATGTCCCGATAACATATAGCGCTGGCAACAATACAGTTCTTCTGCCAGCCAGATCACAAGTTATTCGGAAAATAGACATTAATGCTGTAAATGATTACATATTTGTTCCTAATCAGGAAATACACAATGAGATTTATGTTGCAAATACAATAGCAGCATCCAAACATGTATACGTTCGAGTTCTAAATACAACTAATTTCGACCAATTGGTCAAAGTAAACAAAATCCAGTATGAAAATTTAAAAGATTATGACATTCATAATACCAACACTGAAAATAGAAGCGAACAAGTACTTTCAAAACTAAAGAAAAATTTTCCAGACCAATTTAAAAATCAATTAACTGAATTATGCACACAGTATAGTGATGTGTTCGGACTGGAAACCGAACCAATGTCAACAAACAATTTTTATAAACAAACATTAAGACTTAAAGATGATGAACCTATTTATATAAAAAACTACAGAAGCCCGCATAGTCATATTGAAGAAATCCAAAAACAAGTAGAAAACTTAATTAACGACAAAATCGTCGAACCGTCTGTATCTGAGTATAACAGCCCACTCTTGTTAGTTCCGAAAAAATCATTACCAAATTCACAAGAGAAGAAATGGCGATTAGTAATTGACTATCGTCAAATAAATAAAAAGCTACTTTCTGACAAATTTCCACTCCCTAGAATTGATGACATTCTAGATCAACTAGGTCGAGCTAAATATTTTTCATGCCTTGACTTGATGTCAGGTTTCCACCAAATAGAACTTGAGGAAAACTCAAGGAATATAACATCTTTTTCAACGAGCAATGGCTCATATCGCTTCACGCGATTACCATTTGGTCTTAAAATAGCACCAAATTCATTTCAGAGGATGATGACTATATCATTCTCGGGTTTAGAACCCTCTCAGGCATTCCTTTATATGGATGACTTAATGGTGATAGGATGTTCTGAAAAACACATGATTAAAAACTTAACTGACGTTTTTAATGTATGTAGGAAATATAACCTAAAGTTGCATCCAGAAAAATGTTCACTTTTCATGCACGAAGTGACATTCCTAGGTCACAAATGCACAGACAAAGGAGTATTGCCAGATGACAAGAAATATGAGGTCATCAAAAATTATCCTGTCCCTCATGATGCGGACAGCGCAAGACGATTTGTAGCATTCCTCAACTATTATCGTCGATTTATAAGGAACTTCGCCGACTATTCACGGTACATAACTAGATTATGTAAAAAGAATGTCCCTTTTGAATGGTCAAGCGAATGCCAGAACGCATTCGAATACCTTAAAGAAAATCTTATGCACCCCACATTATTACAATATCCTGATTTTCGCAAAGAATTTTGCATTATAACGGATGCTAGTAAACAAGCTTGCGGAGCGGTTCTAACTCAGAACCGTAACGGGACTCAGCTCCCAATAGCTTATGCATCACGTTCATTTACAAAAGGAGAAAGCAATAAGAGAACAACGGAACAAGAGCTAGTGGCAATTCATTGGGCAATTACCCAATACATTTATGGCAAACATTTCACCATTAAAACGGACCACAGACCATTAACGTACCTATTTTCTATGACTAATCCCAGTTCCAAATTAACTCGCATGCGGTTAGAGCTTGAAGAATACGACTTCACTGTAGAATACCTAAAGGGGAAAGATAATTTTGTAGCAGACGCACTCTCGCGTATAAATATAACAGAACTCAAAGACATGCAACATAAAGTCCTGAAAGTCACTACCAGACAACAAAGTAGACATGATAAAAACTGTACAGTAACAAAAAAGGAACTATTGCCTAGGCAAAGTATCCAAAATGTATCTAAGCCCATCGTACACGAAGTCATAACAAATGATGAAGTACGAAAAGTAGTGACCTTGCGAATAACTGAATCTATTTGTTTACTAAAACGAGGAAATAAAGTTATTGCAAGAATTGATGTTGACGATTTATATACCAATGGAATATTTGATTTAGGTCAGTTCTTCCAAAGGCTTGAAATGCAAGCCGGTATACTAAAAATCAGCCAACTCAAATTGGCACCGAGCGAAAAAATCTTTGAAACCATTTCAATAGATATTTTCAAAAATATGGGCAATATAAAATTGAAATCATTAAGAGTAGCGCTACTCCAGCCGGTGACCATTATAAAAACTGAAAAAGAAATACAATCAATACTGTCTACATATCATGACGATCCAACTCAAGGAGGTCATACAGGCATTACAAGAACGCTAGCAAAAATAAAAAGACACTTTTATTGCAAAAATATGACTCGTCATATAAAAGAGTACATACGTAGATGTCATAAATGCCAAATGTCAAAAACAACGACACATACAAAGACTCCAATGACTCACACAGAAACCCCAACAAATGCATTTGATATAGGACACAGTTGGTCCACTATCGAAATCAGAATATGGCAACGAATACATCGTCACACTCATATGTGATTTAACGAAGTATCTAGTAACCATACCGGTTGCAAACAAAAGCGCAAATACTGTCGCGAAAGCTATATTCGAAAATTTTATACTAAAGTACGGTCCAATGAAGACGTTCATTTCGGACATGGGTACCGAGTATAAAAATAAAGTAATTTTAGATATGTGCAAATACATGAAGATAGAAAACCTAACATCTACCGCATATCATCACCAAATCTTAGGGACAATAGAACGAAGTCATAGAACATTCAATGAATACATTCGTTCATACATCTCTGCAGATAAAACTGATTGGGACGCTTGGATACAATATTTTACATATTGTTTCAACACAACACCATCAGTCATGCATGATTACTGTCCATATGAACTAGTCTTTGGAAGGCAGTTCGCAAATGTTAATAAAACAGATAGAATAGAACCACTGTATAATGTAGAGGATTACTCGAAGGAAATAAAATTTAGATTAGAAATAGCATATAAAAGGGCTAGACTTATGTTAGAAAAAGCTAAGTCTTATAGAAAACAACTATATGATAAGAAAACTTCAGATTTTCAATTAAAAATAGGAGATAAAGTTATACTAAGGAACGAATCAGGTCATAAGTTAGATCCAGTATATTTAGGTCATTATACTGTAGAAACCATACAAGACACAAAAAGTACATAAGGATAGACTAAAAATATATAATCAATGAAACGTTTCATTCACTTAAGAAAAGGTCTGATCAACCAAAACAAAAAAAAAACAAAAAACACCAAACAAAAAAAAAAAAAAATAAAATTTCTTTTTCTTTTTCCTGCTAAGAAAGTTAAACATAAAACAAAAAAAAAAAAACGTAATTTAACATACATTTTTTATTATTCTGTCATTACACAAAAATGCTTTGAGCCAAAACATTGCTAATAATTAATAAGAAAAATTAACAAAAAAAAATATTTTCTTTCGAACACAATATTAATATTCAGAACTATATGACTACATGTATTACGTCATTTTTTTTTAAAAAGGGAGGTGTAGCATATCTACCCTATAAATATACTAAATTAATGGGTACAACTTAGCTTCAAAACACTATGACTCTTTGTCATAATAAACATAACATTCAAGTACCCAAAAAGACCACCAACAATTACACAAGTATTCCAGCGCTCAAGTAATACGATCTAACGCTTATACATAAGCCGATCGCGGAGCGTGGGAATGCTGAGCGTGCACTTTGCAGCTCAAGTGGTCAGGCCATACATAACATATGTATGCTTTCTGCATATGTATATGCATGCCTTCAGCATGCTTATGAATATGTATATAGAATAAGAATTATATGTACGGGTCAGCTCAGCCCAAGACGAGCGCACCAGAAACATTCTAATAAAGTGACTCTAGACGCTCTGACTCCGACCCTTCTTTGGAATCGTTCCCGAACATTATACCCTGGATCTGGGTAATAAGTTAATTTTCTTGATCAATTTGAATATGGTTTTTGTCAGGAATTGGAGTAATTAATTTTACGTCTGCGATTCATTGTAAATAATTATTTTGCTGGGTTTACCAAATTTGGCGAATTGGTCTATGATATTTTGAATATTTGCTCTCCAATTTCTATCTTTTATGTTGTATGCTGTTGCGAACTTGGTTAGCTTGTCTATTATTGTAACAAATGATCTATGTTTGATATGAAAAATGTCTAAATGTATTGTTTTGTTTTTATGTTGTGGTGTTTCTGTAATTATGAATTTGGGTTTTATTGGGTTTCTATCGTATTTTGTTTCTCTACATATTCTACAGTTTGATATTACCAAATTATTGTGTTCTCGTAATTTTGGGAAATAAATTTTTTGCTTTAAAGTATAAAATGCTTCATTCATGCCGCTGTGTAGTGATTCTTTTGTGTGGTAAAGTGCAATCTGTGTGTGAAGTTCTTCTTCACTTTCTATTTCTACAACTCTTTTTGTGCACTTTATAAATTTGATTTGTTTTGCGTCCCAAAAAATGTCAATCAAAATGCATTGTATTTTATAATATATCGAGTCTGGTACCTCGGAGTACACTCCGATTTTCCCTTTTCCAATGTTGGATTGCAATTTTTGCTCAATATCCAATGCTGTGTCTCTGGGTTTATTTCTATTATTTTTCTACCATGGCTACTGACCACATCATCCCTTGCCGAATGGGTGACAATAATTTGCGTCTTGTATTTGTTTACAATATCTTCTTGTATGAAAAAATTTATTAGCTCGTTCTCGTCTGCCGAATGAATAGTGTCTGTCATTTCTAAATTTGATTTTTCAGCATTGTCTTTGTTTATCAACGGTGCTGTCTCTTGTCTACTCAGGAAATCTGCGACTTTATTGTCTTTTCCCTTTAAATACTGAATCTCGTAATCGAATTCTTGGAGTTTTAAGATCCATCTCTTATGTTTATCTTTTATGTCTTTTCCCTTATATTTTCTGCTTAAGTAGCTTATTGGTTGGTGGTCTGTTATTATTTGGAATTGTGAACCAAACAAATAGTGCCTAAAGTAGTCCACCGCAAAAACGATGGCCAGAAACTCTAAATCTCTCTCTCTATATCTCTATATAGAAACTCTAAAACCTGTTGCACTGTAAGGTCTTTCGTGTTTATTTAAGGTTCTTGATACAAACGCTACTGGCTGGCCCTTTTTTGCCAAAACTGCCCCGACAGCAAAATTACTTGCATCCGTTGTCACACTAAATTTTTTGTCGAATTCCGGGAATTTCAACACTGGGTGTGAACTGACAAGAGGTTTTAGCTTTTCAAATGAATCAATATACTCTGGATCGTTCTGGTTAATTGGATTTCCTTTTTGTAAATATTTAATCATTGGGTATGCAATTTTTTGAGTAGTCTGTAATAAACTTCCTATAGAAGCCGCTCATGCCCAAAAATCCGTTGAGTTGTTTTTGGCAATGGAATAGTCAGAATATCTCGTATCTTCTTTGGATTCGGTTTTATGCCCTCTTTTGTAAGAACATGTCCCAAAAACTCTGTTTCCTGTTTCATGAATGAACACTTGCCTGCCTGTATCTTTAAATTGTGTTCCTGGAGCTTCCTAAATATGCTTTCTAAAGCATTCCTGTGCTCGCTTAAGGTTGTTGAAAAGATCAATATATCATCAAGGTACACTGTGCTTGTGTTTGTCAACTGATCTCCCTCATTATAGAATACTTTTTTAAATTTTTTCTTTAGTGAATTTACTATTTCACTTTCCTCTGTGTTTAATTCTGCTGTGTTGAAGTCTTCAATTTCGCTTACTTCCAGTGCACAAGCCACCTCTGGGGCCTTAGACAAGAATGGAATTTCGACATCATTTATTAGCTTGATTGTTTTTTCTTTTATGTTTATACCTTTTACATTTCTTTGGATAAAATCCATGCCCAATAGGAAATCGTATGATTTGTCTAGGGGCAAGGCTACCCACCTTGAACGTACTTTTTGTGAATATTGGAATTCACTTGGTACTTCTGTCATTACCAAGAAGCTGTTGGCTTCAAATTCCGACTTAATGGTATGAATGGTTTTTGTATACTTTTTTTATTTTTTTATACAGGTCTTCTTCTACTTTTTTTGTGTTTACTATGCTAATTGTGGATCTTGTGTCTATTAGAAATAAAAATCTGCGTCCCTCTATGGTTCCTTCTATGTACATTTTACGTTCGTCCGAGGCTACTTGGTAAAAAATGCTTAAGTATCTTCCTCCTCCGTGCCCTCATTATTTTCTTCTGTCAAGTCACACTAATGGCTTCTGAGGGATTGTCAGAACTTATATTTTGGCTTTGGTTCCTATTTATATGGTTATTACTTGGGTTTCGAGGCTGTTGATAATTATTAAAATATCCCTGGTTCCGTTGTTGGTTGTTGTAATGTTGATTTAGATTTTGTTTCTGTTGTCCGTTATTAGTTTGTCTTGTATTCAGGCTTCGTTGTCTGTTATTGTCTCTGTAGTTATTTCTTGTGACTGTCTGCTGTTGGCTTCCGTTATTTTGTTCAGTGTTATTTCTTGGATTATTGTTGTCTATGTTTTTTCTGATTAATAGTTTGTGGTTTAAGTTTCCGAAATTTAGGCCCATGTATTTGGCTATCTCATTCCTAACTGTCTGTACTGTTGTAAGTGGCATTAGCGAAATCGCCATTGACCCTGCTGCCAATTCCTTAAATCTTTGTATTAGTAAGGAGCTTAAATTGTTAACAAGGTTTTCGTTATTTTCGAAAACCGCAAAATCTTTTATTTCTTCTACAATGAATCTCACTTTTATGTCCAGATCTCTGATGCTAGTTAGGTTGTTGATCTTCCTTGTCAGTCCCATTTGATCCAGTCTGGGGCGATAATGGTGTCTCAGCTTTTCCTTGCACTGGTCCCATGTTGTTGGTGTGTTTATGTTGAGAATTGTCCTGGATTGGCTTTGTATTTTTGTGTTGAAAACTTGGTCTGCGTCGTCTCCATATTCTCTCATCACCTGGTCTACCGAAGCTATGAATCCATGAAGTGTTCCCTCCTGTCCAGTAAAGGTCGGAAGATAACGAGTCTCTTTTTCAATATTATTTCTTCTCCTCGTCATAGGGTTGTTGGTGTCTCTCTCCACTTGCTGATTTGTTATAATTTGGGTGAGTGCTTGAATGCACAACTGAATTTGATTTTCTGTTGCCATCTTTGTAACTTTTTTTGTTTTAATGAAGTTTTAGTTTTTAACTTTGGGCTTTGTTGTTTTTGGAAATTTTCGACTATTATCACGACTTTTATTAAGGTTTTTGAATTCCCTGTTTAATTGTCGCACTTCACCTATACACACTGTATTGTCTCAACTGGTTTGTGACAATATTGCGATTTTATCTATTTAATGCCACAATCAAAGTTTGTTTCAGGCAGAAAATTTATTGTACGGAAAAATTTTCGTTTGCACCTATTTATATTTTCCGGCAGAAGGTTGTTTATTCGAATACCGACTGCGCCAATTACGTGTTTATGTACACGTATTTCAAAAGATAGATACAGTACCGAACCAAGAACAAATTTGAGTCCGAGTAGATCGTCTTTAATTGAGCTTTATTTCAAAACTGCCAGCTTATTTCTAAGTTATATTTCTTTTATGCAATCAATCGCTCTCTTTAATTCTCTATGGTTAGTTCTTATATCTTGAGTGTTTCTCTGTTTACATTATTGGGGTATATATATGTATGTGGTTTCTTCTTAGCTCAGCCTAAGTGTATATCTTGAGTGTTTCTCTGTTTACATTATTGGAGTATATATATGTATGTGGTTTCTTCTTAGCTCAGCTTAAGTGTATTCTCTGTTTATATAATATGGTTGCGGCTTTGGCTACCAACAAAGTGTTCTTTGGTCCATTTGATGATTCATACTTTCTTCTTTGTTCATTTTACATTAAAGTGGATCGCAGTCCACACTGATGGGACAATTGTGAATTATGTGTTATTGGGAATGTGTTGCTTATAAATGCAGGAGAAGGGGTAAGAGGGAGCAATTGTATAACTCGCGCGATCCGCGTTTGCGCGCTCGGCAGGTCTACGACAGCCCGGAGGAGGAGAGCCTGGAGAAGGGTCCGTGGGTGTGGCCCGCACTCCAGAAAGCGCCGCCCCCGCCGAAGCTGCCACGGTAGGACTCGTGCCCCGCGGCACGCCCACCACCGCTGCGACCCTGCACCCGCAGGCAGGCGTCGCTGACAGACCAGGTATGGAGTGAGCTTCTGAGGGAGGAGTGGCCACCCCAACTGGCCGAGAAGGCCGACAGGCAGGCGGGCCGAGGAAGGCGAGACCGCTGGGCCAAGTTGATTTCCCATGACGGCCAGCGCTACCACCTCAAGGTGTGGCGAGGAGGGGGGGGCCAAGGTTCTAAGAGCCGAATAAAGAGCGTCACAAGAAAAGCAATAATGGATTTCAGGGAAGGGTAAGGGTGGCACTGCACTAAATAAAACAAAAAGTGCGGGTGTCATCCGCAGCAGCCGTGGATGAGCGCGAGGGGTGGTGACGCGGGGCCAAGCATTCGGACCGGAAAAACGACGCGAGGCTGCCGCGGGCGCGAGAACGTGAAGTTCTTGCTGCCGCAAGTTGGCCTCCGGGGCGCTCGGGTCCAGGGCCATCCACCCCGGAGCATGTAGGGGCATCCATAAAAAGGTGGAGCTAAAAGTAAAAGGAGAAGATTAGTAAATATGGCGGAAAATTTACGCAAAAAACCCGTAAACATACCTCCATTGAGCTGCAACACCACGTGGTAATGATTCGGGATGGGGGCGCTGCGATAAGCGGCGGTCGATCGATAGTGAGATCGATAGGGAATAAAAAAAAAAACTGGATACCAAGGAATTTCAACACGTGTCACACTATTGACAACAATCGGCACAACATGGCAGCCCCAGGAACAACGATATACACAGGAAGTGGCAACGCCGGCCGCCAACATCGATAACACGATCGTGGTGAGGTTCGGTGGAGTTGCCAGACACGAAAGGGTGCGAAATTCAAAAGGAGGCGGGAAGTTTGAATACAGAGCTGGTGACGAAGAGCAGACGGTATCAGATGAAGGAAGCTGGAGAAGGGCGCGAGGATTAAGATGCCGAGTCGAGACGCTAAACGACAGGGTCTACAAGGCTGAGACTGCCGGGCTGAGATCAAGGACGCGCAGGTCGACGAGAAGAGTCAGGAGCGATGTGTACGGAGGATAAACATCCACGTCAAGACGCTAAACGAGAAGGTCTACTGGGTTGAGATCAGAAAAGTACAGGACAACGGAAGGAGGTTGGAGAAGGACGCGAGGAAGGAAGGGGGAGATGTGAGGAGTCTTAAAACTCGCCACAAATCGAGGTGCAGGAGAGCTGCCTAGCAACAGCGAAGAAGGCTGGAATGCAGAAGGAGTCAAGGTCAAACGGGAAATAATGGACCTTAAACCCGAGCGAAGCGGAGAGATCGTGAACCAACGGTACCGCGCTGGACCTTGGACTTAAGCCGGTCAAGGGCACAGGGGTCGAACAGTAACGGTGCGGACATTGGTCAAGCACAAGGAGAACGCACCGGGAACTAACGACACCTCGGTTGGAACTTGTACCGAGCGGCCGTGCGCGAAAGGTTGAAATAATAGGATCCTCGCGGCCTATAAAGGGGACTGCACAAGCGCAGCTCGGGACAGTCAGCTAAACCACGCGAAGAGGCGTACGTACGAGTAGATAGTCAAACGGAGAGTCCGTTAACCAGACAGACAGTCAGCCAAATACGCGAGGAGCCTTACCTCAGGTCAGCGCGGAAGTCAGGATACGCGAGAGTCAGGGACGATCCCTGCAAGTGGAGAGCCTGGCACAGTCAGAAGGGTGGTCCTGGGAAGAACGTCAGCTTAACCTAACGAGCGATACACCTCCCTACCATAACATCCTAAGCCCTATTAGAGCCGGCACGAGTAAGCGGTCCGCGCAGCCGACGGCGAGGACTGTAGGAATCCAGCTTTGAAGAAGTCCGCAAATAAAGCTGTTATATCCTAAAACACTCTTTAAAACACTCGCCATGTCGCTGCTTACTTTGCCTGACCTAGTCCGCCAGCTTTGTCATGAAACCCACAGGAAGAAGCTCTGGAAGCTCTGGATGAAATCTGTCCCCAAAACCTGTTGTTAGCAATGAACCACTTCAAGGCTTTGCCTTTCAGCAGTTCTGGCATAGCTCTTGGGATCTGGTTGATGTCTAGTCCATATGTCATTGCTGACCATTCCACCTGTTCCAGGCATTCCAACCGTTTTTCGTGCCCTGTTTCGCCACCTGCTCCGCTGGCCTCTCTCATGTTAGCGAAGTCGAGTCTCCTCACCAGGCCTTCAACGCCGATGACTTTAACCTCTACGGATAATCTCCTGTGGTCTGTTCGATGAATTCGGACAGCGTCTTTCGCATTACCAAACCCTCCAGCTTGATTCATAGGGTGCTATCTTTCTCTGTTCTCTTGGCTTAGACAATCACGTTGGGCGCCAGATGTAACGAACTGTTTTTCTTGGTTCTGTTCGGTACGAATTGCAACGGCTAGCTCAGTTCGTACCGCCAAATTTATGATTTGTGTGATTGCCCAACCAAGCAGAAAACAGGGTTCCAGATTAAGTTAGCTTGCCGTTTGCTGCGCGGCGTCGCTCCTTTGCCGTCCAGCAGCGTCCTTGACTGCGGTACTCGTGCCGGCTCGAATGAGATCTAGGATGTTATGGTGGCCTGACTGATTCCTTACTGCGTCCTGCTGGTTCTCACTGACTGGTGCGCGTTTATTACTGACGGGTTTGCTATTTACTGCGTTCCTCTTGCTTTCTGTCTGTTTCTTGCACGGCCGAGTCGGGACTGCGTCCTTACTCTGCACGATTATTCTCTTGCAAGTATGACTTACACGTTTTTCAAGGTCCACAAATGTCCCGTTAGTTTACGTTGCGTCCTCTTTGTGTACGTCCCCTTACCGTTCGATCTCTGTGCCCTTAGTCGCCTTGAGTCCAAGGTCCAGCGCGTTGCCATTAGTTCACAGTCTCTTTGCTTTGCCGGGGTCAGAGGTCCTTTATTTCCTGTTTGACCTGACGCCCTTGACTCCTCCTGCATTCCAGCCTTCTTCGGTGTTGCTAGCTGTTGCAGGACTCCTGCACCTCGATTTTTGGGGACCTTTAAGACTCCTCACAATTTTTCAAAAATCCAAAGTTCTGAGCCTGCTATCTGCGCTCTTGCGATACATTTAACAGCTCGCTTGCAAGTATTGATTTTGTGTCTTTGTACAGTGGTCCCAATAAAAAAAACATGGAAACTAATTGTCGGGTCTCGCAGCCGCCAGCAGCACCTAAATTTATGTCTAGTTGTTGTCAACACTGGAGATAACAATTAGTCCACGGCATCTCAGCTTTATCTATGCGGATCAGCTGCAGATCGCTGTCTCTTGTACTCTTGCCTGCATGCCATGCATGCGCATTGCCCCCGACGTGATTTATATAATTATATGTTGGTAATTTCCATAGGTAAAAAAAAATATATTTTTTTGTAACTGAATAATTACAACACTTTATTTTTGGAGAACACCGACCTTCTTAATTTAAGTCTCAAACTGAACTCTACTTATTGATCTAGATTGATTGACGTTCAAGCCTCGGGGTCGAGCTTTTCAATATATGGGCTTTGAAGAGAGAGAGAGCTTTCAAGTTATTTGCATTTCTCTTGGATTCAAGTGCATTCGCTCTTGGATACAAGTGCTCTTAGATTCTTAAGATTTTGTTTATTGAAATTTAAAACTTTTGTTTTTGAGTTTGCGAGCCCGAACTTCGAATGTGGGAAAGTGACAATTATTTGGGGTTCAGGCAAAGATTGTTTAGTCTACCAGTGAGTGATTTGTTTCAATAACATCCTGTATTTGTATTACAGTCTGGTTCTTATCTGTTATTGCCTGGGTACATAATGGGTAGTGTGGTGTGTATTGGTTATACTGTGTATATGCTCAGTAGGCATATGCTTAAGTCAAAGGGACTTGAGGATATGTCACTATATATACGCAATATATATAAGCAATAGTTTTCCAAATTATACAAAGATTTTTAAATATTCTCCCGTCAGCACTTCAGCTATGCGAGAAGTTAGAAAACCAAAGGTTTAGGACCAGCTACGCAAACAAAAGCCAAACCTATTGAAGTAAATTCGAAGGCCCTAGTAGAGGTATTCCCCCCCTACCGAGAAAATCCGCACAACAATTTTCAAATGCAGGTTGACAACCATTCATTCCACAATTGGTTCATGTTCCACAGACCCCAAGAGCAACTTATTATATACCTCAGCAACAATATGGTGGGCACTACCAACAATACTCTGTTAACATGCCAACACAGCCACCAAGACCATCGGCCCCAAAGCCACAACCTAGGCCAGAGCCTATGGACATAGATAGGACTATGCAGACAAAACAGATAAACTACATGAACAGACCCAAATTTGGACAGCAGGAAAATATCACAGGGAGTAAACGGACTGCCAACAACAAATTACAGAGTATAACAACGATCCAAAGCAACACTCGATACTATTCAGAAACCACAGATTTCGAGCAGGAAACAGATGATGCAGAATATACTGGATTACCTTTTTTACAGTATAACCCTTCTCGTTACCCTACCTTCAATCTAAAGCAGGTAATGGAGAGATGACCAAAATTCTGATAGACACCGGATCCAACAAAAATTATATCCAACCAAGATAAAATAAGAAACCAATCAAAAACAACCCTTTTTCGTTAACTCTGTGGGCGGACCAGTTCTTATAACGCATCATACAATTGCCAATCCTATCGACCTAAAAGATACTTTTATACAATTTTATCTATTAGCCTCCTTATAGACCTTCGATGCAATTATCGGAAACGATACAAATTAATATGCAAAAGGGGTATAGCAATACAGAATAAAAAAAGAATTAAAATAAAACAGAAAACCCCACGCGAATATAACAAATTAGATATTCATCTTGAACACGCTACAGAAACTCAAAAGAGACATTTAAGAACTATTTGCTCAAACTTTAAAAATCGTTTTGGAGACCCGGACGAAATACTGAAATACACGACAAGAGTAGAAGCTTCTATACGAAGTACAAACGAAAGTCCAATATACTCCAGACAATACCCGTACCCAGAGGCTCTCAGACCAGAGGTAGAAAAACAACTACAAGAGCTACTCGCGAACGACATAATTAGACCCTCACGGTCTCCATACAACTCCCCAATATGGATTGTCCCAAAAAAAAATGGATGCATCAGGACAAAGAAAGCAAAGAATTGTAATCGATTATAGAAAATTGAACATGGTTACCATTCCAGACAGATACACCATACCGGACAATAACAACGTACTTGCACAACAAGGATATTGACCACAAAAGCGGCTTTCACCAAATTCAACTGAGGAAATCCGATATCGAAAAAACGGCATTCTCAGTTAACCAGGGAAAATATGACTTTACCATACTACCGTTTGGCCTCAAAAATGCGCATTCAATTTTTCAACGGACGCTGGACGATATTCTTAGGGAACATTTAGGGATTAGGTGTTTCGTACACATCTATGACATCATCATCTTTAGTAAAAATGAGGAAAACCATCTAAAATACATCAAGTTAATATTTAATATGCTGGAAAAAGCAAATATGCGAAATCAGCTTGACAAATGCGAATTCTTCAAAAAAGATGTTTAATTCTTAGGGTTTTTAGTGGCCGATACTGGAATAAAAAAGAATCCCGAAAAGGTCAGGGCCATCGTAGAATTTCCCGAGCCAAAAAATCTCAAGGATTTTCGTTCCTTTTTATTACTTTCAAGGTTTTACTGTCGTTTTATCAAAGATTGTGCGAAAATCGAAAATCCCTTACAGCCCTTTTAAGAGGGGAAAAGGGCCGAGGACGTATTTCAAAAAATGCCTCAAGCAGAACACTAATCTACCTCGACGAAAACGCTAGGGAAGCATTCAATAAGCTAAAACAAACTCTCGCTTCCGAAAAAGTCATGTTTGCTTATCCAGATTATAGTAAAGAATTCCAATTGACCACCGATGCTTCAGATTATGCCATAGAAGCCGTATTAGCACAGGAGGACAAACCAATAACGTTTATTTCTAGAACCTTAAATAAGGCAGAAGAGAGTTACGCACCAAACAAGAAAGAAATGATGACCATAATTTGGTCAACGCAAACTCTTCGAAATTTTTTGTATGATCGTCTTTAATTGAGCTTTATTTCAAAACTGCCAGCTTATTTCTAAGTTATATTTCTTTTATGCGATCAATCGCTCTCTTTAATTCTCTATGGTTAGTTCTTATATCTTGAGTGTTTCTCTGTTTACATTATTGGGGTATATATATGTATGTGGTTTCTTCTTAGCTCAGCCTAAGTGTATATCTTGAGTGTTTCTCTGTTTACATTATTGGAGTATATATATGTATGTGGTTTCTTCTTAGCTCAGCTTAAGTGTATTCTCTGTTTATATAATATGGTTGCGGCTTTGGCTACCAACAAAGTGTTCTTTGGTCCATTTGATGATTCATACTTTCTTCTTTGTTCATTTTACATTAAAGTGGATCGCAGTCCACACTGATGGGACAATTGTGAATTATGTGTTATTGGGAATGTGTTGCTTATAAATGCAGGAGAAGGGGTAAGAGGGAGCAATTGTATAACTCGCGCGATCCGCGTTTGCGCGCTCGGCAGGTCTACGACAGCCCGGAGGAGGAGAGCCTGGAGAAGGGTCCGTGGGTGTGGCCCGCACTCCAGAAAGCGCCGCCCCCGCCGAAGCTGCCACGGTAGGACTCGTGCCCCGCGGCACGCCCACCACCGCTGCGACCCTGCACCCGCAGGCAGGCGTCGCTGACAGACCAGGTATGGAGTGAGCTTCTGAGGGAGGAGTGGCCACCCCAACTGGCCGAGAAGGCCGACAGGCAGGCGGGCCGAGGAAGGCGAGACCGCTGGGCCAAGTTGATTTCCCATGACGGCCAGCGCTACCACCTCAAGGTGTGGCGAGGAGGGGGGGGCCAAGGTTCTAAGAGCCGAATAAAGAGCGTCACAAGAAAAGCAATAATGGATTTCAGGGAAGGGTAAGGGTGGCACTGCACTAAATAAAACAAAAAGTGCGGGTGTCATCCGCAGCAGCCGTGGATGAGCGCGAGGGGTGGTGACGCGGGGCCAAGCATTCGGACCGGAAAAACGACGCGAGGCTGCCGCGGGCTCGAGAACGTGAAGTTCTTGCTGCCGCAAGTTGGCCTCCGGGGCGCTCGGGTCCAGGGCCATCCACCCCGGAGCATGTAGGGGCATCCATAAAAAGGTGGAGCTAAAAGTAAAAGGAGAAGATTAGTAAATATGGCGGAAAATTTACGCAAAAAACCCGTAAACATACCTCCATTGAGCTGCAACACCACGTGGTAATGATTCGGGATGGGGGCGCTGCGATAAGCGGCGGTCGATCGATAGTGAGATCGATAGGGAATAAAAAAAAAAACTGGATACCAAGGAATTTCAACACGTGTCACACTATTGACAACAATCGGCACAACATGGCAGCCCCAGGATCAACGATATACACAGGAAGTGGCAACGCCGGCCGCCAACATCGATAACACGATCGTGGTGAGGTTCGGTGGAGTTGCCAGACACGAAAGGGTGCGAAATTCAAAAGGAGGCGGGAAGTTTGAATACAGAGCTGGTGACGAAGAGCAGACGGTATCAGATGAAGGAAGCTGGAGAAGGGCGCGAGGATTAAGATGTCGAGTCGAGACGCTAAACGACAGGGTCTACAAGGCTGAGACTGCCGGGCTGAGATCAAGGACGCGCAGGTCGACGAGAAGAGTCAGGAGCGATGTGTACGGAGGATAAACATCCACGTCAAGACGCTAAACGAGAAGGTCTACTGGGTTGAGATCAGAAAAGTACAGGACAACGGAAGGAGGTTGGAGAAGGACGCGAGGAAGGAAGGGGGAGATGTGAGGAGTCTTAAAACTCGCCACAAATCGAGGTGCAGGAGAGCTGCCTAGCAACAGCGAAGAAGGCTGGAATGCAGAAGGAGTCAAGGTCAAACGGGAAATAATGGACCTTAAACCCGAGCGAAGCGGAGAGATCGTGAACCAACGGTACCGCGCTGGACCTTGGACTTAAGCCGGTCAAGGGCACAGGGGTCGAACAGTAACGGTGCGGACATTGGTCAAGCACAAGGAGAACGCACCGGGAACTAACGACACCTCGGTTGGAACTTGTACCGAGCGGCCGTTTGCGAAAGGTTGAAATAATAGGATCCTCGCGGCCTATAAAGGGGACTGCACAAGCGCAGCTCGGGACAGTCAGCTAAACCACGCGAAGAGGCGTACGTACGAGTAGATAGTCAAACGGAGAGTCCGTTAACCAGACAGACAGTCAGCCAAATACGCGAGGAGCCTTACCTCAGGTCAGCGCGGAAGTCAGGATACGCGAGAGTCAGGGACGATCCCTGCAAGTGGAGAGCCTGGCACAGTCAGAAGGGTGGTCCTGGGAAGAACGTCAGCTTAACCTAACGAGCGATACACCTCCCTACCATAACATCCTAAGCCCTATTAGAGCCGGCACGAGTAAGCGGTCCGCGCAGCCGACGGCGAGGACTGTAGGAATCCAGCTTTGAAGAAGTCCGCAAATAAAGCTGTTATATCCTAAAACACTCTTTAAAACACTCGCCATGTCGCTGCTTACTTTGCCTGACCTAGTCCGCCAGCTTTGTCATGAAACCCACAGGAAGAAGCTCTGGAAGCTCTGGATGAAATCTGTCCCCAAAACCTGTTGTTAGCAATGAACCACTTCAAGGCTTTGCCTTTCAGCAGTTCTGGCATAGCTCTTGGGATCTGGTTGATGTCTAGTCCATATGTCATTGCTGACCATTCCACCTGTTCCAGGCATTCCAACCGTTTTTCGTGCCCTGTTTCGCCACCTGCTCCGCTGGCCTCTCTCATGTTAGCGAAGTCGAGTCTCCTCACCAGGCCTTCAACGCCGATGACTTTAACCTCTACGGATAATCTCCTGTGGTCTGTTCGATGAATTCGGACAGCGTCTTTCGCATTACCAAACCCTCCAGCTTGATTCATAGGGTGCTATCTTTCTCTGTTCTCTTGGCTTAGACAATCACGTTGGGCGCCAGATGTAACGAACTGTTTTTCTTGGTTCTGTTCGGTACGAATTGCAACGGCTAGCTCAGTTCGTACCGCCAAATTTATGATTTGTGTGATTGCCCAACCAAGCAGAAAACAGGGTTCCAGATTAAGTTAGCTTGCCGTGTGCTGCGCGGCGTCGCTCCTTTGCCGTCCAGCAGCGTCCTTGACTGCGGTACTCGTGCCGGCTCGAATGAGATCTAGGATGTTATGGTGGCCTGACTGATTCCTTACTGCGTCCTGCGGGTTCTCACTGACCGGTGCGCGTTTATTACTGACGGGTTTGCTATTTACTGCGTTCCTCTTGCTTTCTGTCTGTTTCTTGCACGGCCGAGTCGGGACTGCGTCCTTACTCTGCACGATTATTCTCTTGCAAGTATGACTTACACGTTTTTCAAGGTCCACAAATGTCCCGTTAGTTTACGTTGCGTCCTTTTTGTGTACGTCCCCTTACCGTTCGATCTCTGTGCCCTTAGTCGCCTTGAGTCCAAGGTCCAGCGCGTTGCCATTAGTTCACAGTCTCTTTGCTTTGCCGGGGTCAGAGGTCCTTTATTTCCTGTTTGACCTGACGCCCTTGACTCCTCCTGCATTCCAGCCTTCTTCGGTGTTGCTAGCTGTTGCAGGACTCCTGCACCTCGATTTTTGGGGACCTTTAAGACTCCTCACAATTTTTCAAAAATCCAAAGTTCTGAGCCTGCTATCTGCGCTCTTGCGATACATTTAACAGCTCGCTTGCAAGTATTGATTTTGTGTCTTTGTACAGTGGTCCCAATAAAAAAAACATGGAAACTAATTGTCGGGTCTCGCAGCCGCCAGCAGCACCTAAATTTATGTCTAGTTGTTGTCAACACTGGAGATAACAATTAGTCCACGGCATCTCAGCTTTATCTATGCGGATCAGCTGCAGATCGCTGTCTCTTGTACTCTTGCCTGCATGCCATGCATGCGCATTGCCCCCGACGTGATTTATATAATTATATGTTGGTAATTTCCATAGGTAAAAAAAAATATATTTTTTTGTAACTGAATAATTACAACACTTTATTTTTGGAGAACACCGACCTTCTTAATTTAAGTCTCAAACTGAACTCTACTTATTGATCTAGATTGATTGACGTTCAAGCCTCGGGGTCGAGCTTTTCAATATATGGGCTTTGAAGAGAGAGAGAGCTTTCAAGTTATTTGCATTTCTCTTGGATTCAAGTGCATTCGCTCTTGGATACAAGTGCTCTTAGATTCTTAAGATTTTGTTTATTGAAATTTAAAACTTTTGTTTTTGAGTTTGCGAGCCCGAACTTCGAATGTGGGAAAGTGACAATTATTTGGGGTTCAGGCAAAGATTGTTTAGTCTACCAGTGAGTGATTTGTTTCAATAACATCCTGTATTTGTATTACAGTCTGGTTCTTATCTGTTATTGCCTGGGTACATAATGGGTAGTGTGGTGTGTATTGGTTATACTGTGTATATGCTCAGTAGGCATATGCTTAAGTCAAAGGGACTTGAGGATATGTCACTATATATACGCAATATATATAAGCAATAGTTTTCCAAATTATACAAAGATTTTTAAATATTCTCCCGTCAGCACTTCACCTATGCGAGAAGTTAGAAAACCAAAGGTTTAGGACCAGCTACGCAAACAAAAGCCAAACCTATTGAAGTAAATTCGAAGGCCCTAGTAGAGGTATTCCCCCCCTACCGAGAAAATCCGCACAACAATTTTCAAATGCAGGTTGACAACCATTCATTCCACAATTGGTTCATGTTCCACAGACCCCAAGAGCAACTTATTATATACCTCAGCAACAATATGGTGGGCACTACCAACAATACTCTGTTAACATGCCAACACAGCCACCAAGACCATCGGCCCCAAAGCCACAACCTAGGCCAGAGCCTATGGACATAGATAGGACTATGCAGACAAAACAGATAAACTACATGAACAGACCCAAATTTGGACAGCAGGAAAATATCACAGGGAGTAAACGGACTGCCAACAACAAATTACAGAGTATAACAACGATCCAAAGCAACACTCGATACTATTCAGAAACCACAGATTTCGAGCAGGAAACAGATGATGCAGAATATACTGGATTACCTTTTTTACAGTATAACCCTTCTCTTTACCCTACCTTCAATCTAAAGCAGGTAATGGAGAGATGACAAAAATTCTGATAGACACCGGATCCAACAAAAATTATATCCAACCAAGATAAAATAAGAAACCAATCAAAAACAACCCTTTTTCGTTAACTCTGTGGGCGGACCAGTTCTTATAACGCATCATACAATTGCCAATCCTATCGACCTAAAAGATACTTTTATACAATTTTATCTATTAGCCTCCTTATAGACCTTCGATGCAATTATCGGAAACGATACAAATTAATATGCAAAAGGGGTATATCAATACAGAATAAAAAAAGAATTAAAATAAAACAGAAAACCCCACGCGAATATAACAAATTAGATATTCATCTTGAACACGCTACAGAAACTCAAAAGAGACATTTAAGAACTATTTGCTCAAACTTTAAAAATCGTTTTGGAGACCCGGACGAAATACTGAAATACACGACAAGAGTAGAAGCTTCTATACGAAGTACAAACGAAAGTCCAATATACTCCAGACAATACCCGTACCCAGAGGCTCTCAGACCAGAGGTAGAAAAACAACTACAAGAGCTACTCGCGAACGACATAATTAGACCCTCACGGTCTCCATACAACTCCCCAATATGGATTGTCCCAAAAAAAAATGGATGCATCAGGACAAAGAAAGCAAAGAATTGTAATCGATTATAGAAAATTGAACATGGTTACCATTCCAGACAGATACACCATACCGGACAATAACAACGTACTTGCACAACAAGGATATTGACCACAAAAGCGGCTTTCACCAAATTCCACTGAGGAAATCCGATATCGAAAAAACGGCATTCTCAGTTAACCAGGGAAAATATGACTTTACCATACTACCGTTTGGCCTCAAAAATGCGCATTCAATTTTTCAACGGACGCTGGACGATATTCTTAGGGAACATTTAGGGATTAGGTGTTTCGTACACATCTATGACATCATCATCTTTAGTAAAAATGAGGAAAACCATCTAAAATACATCAAGTTAATATTTAATATGCTGGAAAAAGCAAATATGCGAAATCAGCTTGACAAATGCGAATTCTTCAAAAAAGATGTTTAATTCTTAGGGTTTTTAGTGGCCGATACTGGAATAAAAAAGAATCCCGAAAAGGTCAGGGCCATCGTAGAATTTCCCGAGCCAAAAAATCTCAAGGATTTTCGTTCCTTTTTATTACTTTCAAGGTTTTACTGTCGTTTTATCAAAGATTGTGCGAAAATCGAAAATCCCTTACAGCCCTTTTAAGAGGGGAAAAGGGCCGAGGACGTATTTCAAAAAATGCCTCAAGCAGAACACTAATCTACCTCGACGAAAACGCTAGGGAAGCATTCAATAAGCTAAAACAAACTCTCGCTTCCGAAAAAGTCATGTTTGCTTATCCAGATTATAGTAAAGAATTCCAATTGACCACCGATGCTTCAGATTATGCCATAGAAGCCGTATTAGCACAGGAGGACAAACCAATAACGTTTATTTCTAGAACCTTAAATAAGGCAGAAGAGAGTTACGCACCAAACAAGAAAAAAATGATGACCATAATTTGGTCAACGCAAACTCTTCGAAATTTTTTGTATGGTCCAACCAAAAAAAGGATATTTACTGATCACGATTCTCTCACCCACCCAAGTAATCCAAAAATCCGTAAAGACCAAATGAACAGATGGAAAGTAATTTTAGAAGAATACACACACGAACGTTTGCACAAACCTGGCAAGGCAAACGTGGTTGCCGATGCATTGAGTAGACCTCCCTTGCAAACGCATGGAGAACTAAATACAGTAACAGGAACCGTGCACAGTAGTTTCAGCTCTCGCAAAAAAACTAATACCTATGGCAGAAAAACCAATAAATGTTTTAAAAAATCAAATACTGTTATCTTTGGGAGAAATATCCTCAAACTCGAAATTGTTTTTCCAACAGACACATTTTTACAGAACCAATATTCAATTTAGAAAATTTGCTCAAAATTCTAAAAGAAAGGCTACAAGAAACCCCTAGGGAAACTTCAAGAAATTTATCCACTTTTTAATAATTACAAAGCCAGATGCTCTAAAAAAATAGTTACAGACCTGACAGACGAAAACGACCAAGAAAACGAAATTATATCGGAACATAGGAGAGCACAGCGAAACAGCAGCGAAAACAGACAGCAGCTGTTAGAAAAAGTATATTTTCCACAAATAAGGGCTAAAATCATAAAAAATAGCTAAGGATCGACAGACCTGTAAAGAACATAAATACGAAAGACACCCAAATAAGCCAGAGCTACAAAGCACACCAATACCACAATACCCAGGGCAAATTAATCACGTCGACTTTTACCTCACATGTAAACAAGTGGTCCTAACAGCAATAGATAAATTTTCTAAATTCCCCCAGGCTAAAATAGCCAATTCACGAGCAACCCTTGAAAGAACCATTAATAAACTTCGGTATTCCAGAAATAGTGATAATAGATAACAAAAAAAATCTTTTGGATCAGGTCCCATAATTCGGATGATGCAAGACCAGATCAATATTAAGTTCTATAAAGCACCACCCTACAACAGTTCAGCCAACGGTCATATAGAACGCTTTCATTCAACTCTTTCAGAAATTATTAGATGCTAAAAGGCCAAGAAATTACACAGTTCATTAAACGACCTTATAGAGAGATCAGTCCTTAAGTTTAATTATTCAATACACTCAACCACAAACAGGAAACCGGTCGATTTATTCCTAAACTACTCCAGACAGAAAGATTGAATATTTTGGACAAAATCAAGTTCACGCAGGAAAAAGATTTAGCTCACAATAATAAAAGTAATAATAAAGTAATAAAAGTTTCAAACAGTGATCTTTAGATTGATTCATGTTATTGACATAGAGGAATATGAAAATTCCATTGATAAAATTAACCACACAGCCTTAATAAAATTAAAAACTTACGATCCAATTCTACCCTTCATAACAGAGGATTGCTAAAAACCTAATCAAGAGCTTGAAAGTCAAAAGTATAAGGAAAGGACATATAGGTCTAATAGGTAGTGCTTGGAAGAAGCTGGCTGGATCCCCAGATAGCTGCGCTTTTGAAATAATTAAAAAAAAAAAAAAAAGCACTAACTAACAACAATAACCAGGCTATTCTTAATAGGCTTATCATTGACAAAATAAATAAAATCACTCTCCCAAAATATGAAGGAGACGCTCAAAGGGATACTAGCACGACATTAATGTTTCAAATTCAAATGCTTAAAGAGGAAATTCTTAATCTCAATCAGGCCATACAGTGGGCAAAAGCGGACATTAGCAATCCTGGGAGACCAGGAGGTCAATGAAGTTAAATGAATAGTAGATCAGAATCAATTACCTAACACAAATTTTGAGGACGCCATGCACATAGCAGAAGTAAGCAAGCAAGTAACGGACCAATGTTAATAAATTGTAAAAATACCAAGCTATGCGAAGAAATTTTAATCATTTGGTTAATATTTGCAAGAACTGCAAAATGTAATAACTATAATGAAATAACGATTTGTAAACATAAAAATATGATAGACATTAGTAATTCATATTGCCTACAAAAACTCCTAAGAAGTCGCCCTGCCACCTGCATTAGAATCAATAATCAACACATCCCCACAATCGATGAAATCGCACCCGGAGTTATCCTACTCAACAGGTTCAGCGGCAAGATCTCAGTCAACGGAACAACGTCAACGCTTAATTTGTCAATTGTCATTAACTTCAGCAATACCACAATAGAAATTGATGAACAAGCCTTCACGAACAAGTACACCGTACACTATCAATCTATGCCGGCAATCCACCAAACCGAGATGACAATTAAAAATCTTAAGGAGAAACTATCACTAGAATTGGTCAAGGAACTTAATGCCAATAATACTAAAACCCTAGAGCTGGTAAAGACAACCTCCCACACAGCCGATATTCTGATGGGCTGCGTCATAATCACCGGAATCGTCGTAAAAACGATCCGCATTTTGATTAAGAAGGTTACAAAATTCCATATCAATCGAACCACCGATGACAAACAGATCTACGTCCGCACCGAGAGGGGACACTCAATTTTAAATGTGGAGGAGTTAACACCAAAAGAATTTGGAACCACAAACAGCGAAAGCTTGCACGCGCATCCGGCCTTGCAGTTGCAATAACCAAAAGATGCAAGATCAGCGTCTGGAGCGCTTCCCGTGGGAGCGCTGCCGGCAGCCAACAGAACCGACGCAGGCAGAGGTAGCGACGGAGTTGGCACCGACGCAGGCAGAGGCAGCGACGGAGCTGGGGCATAAATATCACCCAAACTTGTAGTTCAGATTTAGGTCCAATTTTTGTGCAAATAAATCCGGACCTCTGGTCCGAATAACATTCTTTTAAAATAACTAAATTATCTTTTATTTAACTCGCATAAACAATATATAGTGCAATCATACAAAGCTGTTTAACGCCCAAGCTTTAAGCTTAAACACCATTTGTCTACAATAATTACACATTAAAGCCAAATAACGGATGCATCACTGATTCTTCTTTGCGCTCATCTTCCCGCTTGAAACGAATTTGTTGTTGTTGCTGTAAGCAGCCATGGCTGCTTAAAGATCTGGAAACGTTACCGCTGAGGGGTAAGGCGAATGCCATATATGTATAACAGAGTGGAACGATTAGCAGATTCATTATCAAGTTCTGCGTTAACTTCATTTCACGATTCCGTTCTGTATGTGAGATTGGAGATGATTGATAAGCTGCAACAAACGTTTCGAAAAATTCTGAGCGAGCTTGAAAAGCTTGATTTGGATCAAATTGAAAGCGATTTGAGTGAGAAATTTGATGATGTTCTCATAACGCTTAAATCCTCAGTTCGTGGGCAGACTTTAAAGCGCCTCACAGATCCACGCATACTCAACTTATGCTGACGGCATTTCTCCGTGCTATTGTGTCCACCAGAAACGTTCATTCCGGAGTAGGTCACCGTCGCTGCCCCCTCTTGAGCTACGAAATTTCGCTGGAGGCTATGCTAACTGGCTGGATATGTGTTCTATATTTACGACGATAATAGATAGCCATCCTGATCTCACAAACAGAAATGCTGCAGCATTTACGATCCTGTTTGAGGGACATGGCGTTGGATACCTGGATTCGACTAGTCAGCACATAAGCGAGGAGTATTTGGAGGAACACGCTCTGCGGAATTTAATTCCAACGTGGGAATCCATGGCATCATTTCTGAAGCAGCGATACAGGTTTCTGGAGACTATGGATTTCGTCATGGCAAGGTATGCGCCAAGCAGCCAGGTGGGAGCTAATCGTACATTTAATATGCGTAGGTCAGCCTTTCTTGCTACAAATCTAATCCTTCTGGCATGTGCTTTCTGTAATGCTTCGGGGCACTCAATATGGTATTGTCACAGCTTTAAGAACCTAAATCCAGCATGTTGATTTCGAGAAGCAAAAAGGCTGACTCTTTGTATATTTTGCCTTACCAATTGGCTACCAATTAAGGCAGTGCAACTCCGGCCATTGCCGCTCCTGCGGATCTAATCACCACACTCTGCTTCACTTGGGAACCTTAGCCTCGTTTTCGTCACACGAAAGATCTCAGCTTACTGAAACGGTGGCCTCAGAGTCATAAATTAGTCATGCGACAGAACCCTCTGCATTACTTGGCTCATCTTCAGCTCTGTTGCTGCGTCTGGTTCAGCGTGCTTATTTATGGAATGACATTAAATCTTTGCAGACCAAAGGGGTAGTACCGCCGCCTAGTCCACTTCCCTCGCTGTCACCCTTTATTGACCAAGTTGGGCTTTTTCGAGTAGATGGTCGCGAGTGTCCGCCACCCAATCATCCTACCAAAGGATCACCCAGTTACTATGGCCATTATAAATCACGGTCATGATCGCAACCTTCATACTGGTCCTCGTGGTCCTCTCAGCATAATTCGAACCCAATATTGGCCTATTGGGGGGAGAAAAACCGTAAACAGGGCAGCAAACAAGTGCGTCACTTATTTTTGAATGAAACCTCGCCTTGAGCACTTAATGGAAGATCTGCCAAAAGAGCAAGTTATGATAAGTAAGGTTCTATGTGGGGTTGATAGAGTCGCGAGGAGTTGCTTAGTGCCTTGGAGTTTTGTATTTATATTTGATTTTATTCAGAATTAATACGTCCGTTCGTTTTGCCTTCGATTTTCAGAATGAATCTTTATTTTTATTCTCTAGTTATTCTCAACTCTGCTTGTTACATATTTGTTTACTTAAAGTGCTGATCTGGCCGAAAAGTGGAATTAGAGCGGATGCAGTTCTGTGGTGTCGAGGGGTATCGGGTGAACTCCGATGTTTGTAGCGACTCAGCATTTCAAGTGCCGTTCGATACCAAATAGTTGTGGATGTCCTCTAAATCTCTGATTGTCGAGGGGGGTCTCGGCGGGGACCGCCGAGGGTAATTGCTGAGGCGGCACATAAGCCCCTGGTTGTCGATGGGGTTTCAGCGGGGGACCGCACAAGGCGTATGCTGAGGCAGTAACTCCTCCCTTCTCAGACTGAACTACCGACCATAGCGGGGACATGGTTGCTGCAAACGTAGCAACTGGAGCGGTGGTTGGTGTGAAGGTGGCAAGTGGTGTGTCCGCCGGTGAGAAGATGGTTGTTCTCCTGGAGAAAAATGCCACAGCAGATACCATTATCAGTAAGACGCCAAGCATCGTGTATGTAGCTGTGACGTGGACCGTAATTCCCCATTGTATTTTGTTGATCTGTATTTTTGGTTCGTGTATCCCCAATTCAAATAAACAAAATCCCCAGAATCTAAGAGCACTTGTATCCAAGAGAGAATGCACTTGAATCCAAGAGAAATGCAGATAACTCCAAAGATCTCTCTAAAATCCTAAGATCCAAAGTCCATATTTGAAAAGCTTGAGGCTTGAACGTCAATCAATCTAGATCAATAAGTTGAGTTCAGTTTGAGACCTAATACAAATCGGTCGGTGTTCTTCACTAAATAATTGTAATATTTCGGTCAAATAAAATGATATTTTTTTGACATACGGATATTATGAACGTGTTATTGGCGCAGTCGGTAGGATCTACAAGTTAAAACAGTCCTTTAATACGGTAGTGGCCCATTGAAAGGATACAGTATACAACTAGCTATCCTAGCCTGGAGCTTTAGGAACGGCATTAAAGGACCATAGACCCTAATAACACTAATAAGACATCTGGAAGATACAACGTACCCTGGAAGCATTAGTAAGTTCATCGAGAAACTCGAGCTACAATACTGGATTATGTATGATAAATTAGAATTAGAAAGTGACTCCATTGATAAACTAAATTATACTAAAATGCTAAAAAGAACTGTTAAATCCGTAATAAGTCGAAATTTGCCGGATAGAATTTATATGTCACTGGCACGTGAAGATATTGACACTATACGTAAATTACAACAGGTTACAGTGAATCTAGGACTCTATGATGCTAGTCCAGAAAATCAACGTTCTAACAAATCAGAAGGGAACAGACATAGGAAAAGGGGAAATCATAATCAAAATAACAATCAAAGATATTACAATAACGGTAACGAAAGATATAACAACAACAGATATCATAATTTTAGCACATATTATCCTGGAACACACCAGAATAATACACGACTCACTAATCCAAACCAGCCTAGTACGAATCAAATTCAGTATGTCACTCGTCCAATACCAGGTAGCCAAAGGGGAAACTATTATACGTTTAGAAGAGATCTAGCACAAGGCCAACAACATAATTCCCTTAATAATCTCTTAAATTCCCAACCTTCGATTTCAAATAATCAGGAACCTACAAAGAGAACACGAGAGTGATAGCGGGCAAAGTAGTATGGATGTAAATTTTCATCGAATTGCCTCGGACACTCAAATGCCACAGGAGGACGAACCAGTCCCTATGTGCGAATAGGGTACCACAACAAAATTTACAAAGGAATGATCAACACAGGATCTTCAATTAACATCATAAGAGAAAATTTTGAAAATATAGAAGAATAAGAAGAAGATCTAACAGTATATACCATTAAAGGGGCAATAAAACTAAAGAAAAGTATAGTAATAAAGCCTACCTCAGTATGTCCGTCCGTTCAAAAATTCTATATTCATAAATTTTTCGACAATTATAATTTCCTGTTAGGTCGAAAGAATCTAGAAGACACTAAAGCAAAGATAGATTACGAAAATAAGATGGTAACCTTAGGTTCAAGAACCTTTAGGTTTTTCTATGAAGAAAAAAAGGGAGAGACCGCATCTGAAAAATGCCTTGACCCAAAACCAAAACTAGATTTGTCTCCAGCGGAGGAAATCAATTCAAAGAAGCAAAAGGTTAAGACAGCACCTAAGTGCTTTAACTTCAAGTTAAACAACAAAAGGAGAAGACCGCATTTAAAAAATGCCCCAGTTCAAAAGATGACACAGTGGATAATGATGTAACACATCTCAACCCCATGTCAGTTGACAACGATATAGTCAACTTCGCGATTAACAACGAGTTACATGAATGCAATGAATATAGATTAGAACATCTAAATATAGAGGATGTTGAGTGTTTAAAAAAGGTCCTATACGATTATAGAGACATTCAGTACAAAGAGGGCGAAAATTTGACCTTCACAAGTACTATTAAACATGTCATCCAGACTCAGCATGAGGATCCAGTATACCGTAAGCCTTATAAATACCCTCAAAGCGTTGACCACGAAGTCAACAAACAAATTAAAGAAATGATAGAGCAAGGGATTTTACGAAAACCAAAGTCTCCCTATTGTTCTCCTGTATGGGTGGTCCCCAAGAAGGCAGACGCCTCTGGGAAGAAAAAGTTTAGGTTGGTAGTTGATTACTGAAATCTCAATGAGATAACTGTTAATGACAAATTTCCCAATCCTTGAATGGACGAAATATTGGATAAACTGGGAAGATGTCAATACTTTACAACCTATGATTTAGCTAAAGAATTCCATCAAATTCAAATGGACGAGCATTATGGACGGGCATTATGAATACACACGTATGCCCTTTGGGTTGAAAAATGCCCCGCAACATTTCAAAGATTTCAAAGACTTGATCTACAAGGATTGTTTAGTTTATTTGGATGATATAATTATTTACTCCACTTCATTGAAGGAACAGATTTTATCTCTAAAGAAAGTCTTTGAGAGGTTGAGAGAAGCCAATTTGAAACTGCTGCTAGACAAATGTGAATACATGAAAAAAGAAAATGGATTCCTGGATCACATTGTCACAACAGATCAAACCTAAGGCATCAAACCTAATCCAAATAAAACAAACGTAATCACAAATTTCCCATTACCTAAGACGCCCAAAGAAATAAAATCATTTCTGGGATTATGTGGATTCTATCGCAAGTTTATTCCTAACTTTGCCAAGGTAGTTAAACCCATGACCCTTATGTTGAAGAAAGGTGCTGTAATAGACACCAAATGCAAAGACTATGCCGAATCATTTTTGACAACCTCAGATCCGATTTTAATCTATCCAGATTTCTCAAAGCCGTTTTCTCTGACAACTGACGCGAGTAATATTGCTATCGGCGCTGTGCTATCCCAGAACCATAAGCCCGTTTGTTATGCCAGCAGAACGCTGAACGAACACGAAATAAACTATGCAACTATTGAGAGCAACAAAATATCTCAGATCATACCTATTTGGCAGGCCATTTGAAATAATGAGTGACCATAAACCATTGGTGTGGCTCAATAATATCAAAGAGCCGAATATGAAATTACAACGGTGGAAAATTAAATTAAACGAATTCGACTATAAAATAAAATATCTTCCACGCAAAGAAAACTATGTCGCGGATTAACTTAACATATAAGTTTAAAAATATACCTAAGAAAATAATGGTAAAATATTGTAAACCAAAAGAAGAACATCCGCACTCAGTAACTTATGATAATATTCAATCAAAAAACAATTTAATTCAATCAAATAATATTATGTTATACCCAAATTGTCAAAATTTAGTGACCTGATGACAGGCCAAAAACAACGGCATACTTATTAACACACAACAAGCATACCCCACACAACCCTTTATGTACTCAGTCCATAAGAATAAAACTGTCACCAAAATCCCAGAACCAAGATATGCAGATAACTCCAAAGCTCTCTCCAAAATCCTAAGATCCAATTTGAAAAGCTCGAATCCGAGGCTTGAACGTCAATCAATCTAGATCAATAAGTTGAGTTCAGTTTGAGACCTAATACAAATAGGTCGGTGTACTTCACTAAACAATTGTAATATTTCGGTCAAATAAAGTTATATATTTTTGACATACGGATACTATGAACGTCTAATTATATTTATTCCTTATAAACTGACATTTTCCCTTATAATAATACATTTCGTCTTCATGAATCTCCACAAAATTTGGTGTTATTACAAATTCGGTGTTATTCATGGGGAGTGCGATCATTCTTTGCAATGAAAATATTTCTTTCTTAAAAAAGGTAATCTAATTGAAAATATGATATCCGTTCTGTTCATTATGGCTCTTAGGTCTAACAATTCGTACATGTGTTCCTCTGAAATTAAATGTACACCCTATCTTCTAGCTCTTGCATACATTTGTTCGCTTCTTGTCTGTCGAAAATGAATCTCGAAATTACGCCTAACTTAGCCAATAAAAAGCTCTCGGCAACATCATTTAAGTTTAACCCTAGCTATCAATCGTTAATGAAATTCTATCAATATATTCTAATCTATAGATCCTCTTGCCTTCCTCAATAAATGTCTTGCTTATTCCGTTTCTATAATTATTTACGAATATATATACCCTACTTTGCTCCTCATTTATGTAATTTCTGAACATAGTGCTAACCTTGCCACTTGTCTTTTCCTGCGAACTCATGCTTTCCCTTAATCTCTCGTCCTCTTCTTTCATTTTCCTTATTTCTTCCTCTAATCTAATTGCGTCTTCCGCAATCCGATTAAATAAATAACTGACCCCAATCCATTGATTTATCCCCTTCTATTCTACGCTTAGGACATATGCTTTTAAATCTTGTTTTTATCATCTGCAGTTTATTCTGCAGTGATTTAACTAGGTATCTGGTTTTTGCTTCTTCTACAATCTCCCTAAGTGTATTTTCCATTCTCTCTATCGTTTCTTGATATTCCTGTAACCTTACAATATGGACGAATGTCTTATGAGTCTAAATTACCCTTCTGCTCAGTTTTATTTGAGCCAACGGTTCATTCCCTTTTCACGGTATGACTTCAAACTTGTTTTCTTCGGCCCCGGCAATTGACCACCTGTAATTAATGCTATTTATTTGGTTTAATAATCCGTCTGATTTTTTCTTTGTGGATTTTCTGAGGTTTGGTTGTTGTTATGGATAAATTGTTATCCTCCAGCACCTTGTGTTTTGAGAACCTTGGATTGAGTTTATCTCGTTTGTTCTCTTTCCTAAATACAGTGTTCTCTATCTGCACTGGATCCGTTTCCTGTCTGTCTGTATTAGCTGACTCAATTCTTTTGATTTTTTCATTCTCTCCACTTTCCTTTATCTTTGGATATATTTCGGCTTGAAATGCATTAATTTTCTGTAAATAATCGTGCTCATTATCAAATGTCACATTATTTAGAAAAGTATGAGTTCTGCCTGTAAAGAGTTCCTGGGGTGTCAGCTTTGTAGCCGAATGAATAGCGTTATTAAATGTTATAAATGCCTTGCTCAATACCTCGTCATGCTTATTATCCATCTTACTTGTTTTCTTTTTGTCTATAATTACCCGATATTTTTCTGTTATGGTGGAGTGTAGTAGAGTTACTCGAAGAAAGGATGTTGTATGCAGTTCGATTTCATACTGCCTGCAAAAATCCTTAAAGAGATTCGACGTGAACTCTAGTCCTTGGTCGCAGATTACCTTCTTGGTTATTCCAATTAAAGTCATAAAGTTCTTCATTGATTTAACAATGTTAATACTTCTTTGGCTAGAATTGCAATATCTTGAAAATTTATTAATAATTTTAAAAACAGTTTTCTTATTGACAAAGTATAATATAAATCAATATGCATTATCTCCATGGGCCTTTCTGGGGTTTCTGTTACGCTGTACTTGATTTTATGAGGGATTCTGTCGCATTTCTGGATTTGACAAATATCGCATTTGTTGATTTGTGTTATCACTTCTTTCATATCCGGAAAGAACACCTACTGTCTCCTCTATTCCCCTGTGGTTACATTTCATGTGATATTCTCTGAAAACTTCCTCTTGCTGGTTTCTCTCTATTATATCTGGCAATAACACTGTGCATCTTGTTGCCCTTTATAGTCTACTATAAGCAAAATATTAGCAGTACACCTCTTGGATGGTCAAAACCAAGTCTTCCGGTATCAGCAACGCCTCTGTTCTCTTAGGTTTTAATAACTAGTTAAGTTTTCGTCCAATTGTTTGGCGTCGAAATTATTTTCTGTCCAAATTATTTTCATCTTATTCCTAAATGGAATCTCCTCACTACCTTAGACATTCCCCCTCTTTCTATTACGACCTGAATGTTGTATTCGTTTAATGGTTTTTCAGAAATTGGAAGTCCTAATTGTAAGTCTTCTACCGCGGGGTAGTCTTCTCCATTCGTTGCTACGTCTGAGGCATTTTCTAAGATATTTAGCTCTGGTTGGACTCTGCTCAGTGCGTCTGCCACTACGTTCAGGGAAGCCCTTTTATAAACTATTTCGTACTCGTACTCTAAGATCTGGAGTCTCCATCTTAAGCTTAGAATCAGGTTATTTCACACTCATCAACCAGGTCAATGGTCTATGTTCCGTGACTAGTTTGAACTTGGTGCAAAACAAATAGTGTCTGAAATGTTTTATTGACCAGATGATGGCAAGGATTTCTTTCTGTATAGTAGCTTAGTTTATTTCTACTCGCGTATGCTATTTGCCTGTCCGTTCCCATGTTCCCTTGCTATAGGACAAGGTTTTACATACTTCAAATGCCTCTTATCATCTATTTGCCCTGCCTTTTTCCCTTTCAACTGTTACGTCAGTGGTTTCGATATTGCTGCGAAATCTCTAGTAAACTTCCTGTAGTAGCTCAATTACCCTAGGAAGGATTTAATCTGTTTCCTAGTCTTTGGGGTAGCGAACTTTTTTATTGCTTCAATCTTTCCCGGGGGTCACTACGTGTCCTAAATATTCTACCTCTGTCCTTAAAAATTCAGTCTTGTCCGTGAGTTTTTTGAAAACCTCTTCCAAGTCCGTATCGTGTTCTTGTAGGGACGCTGAAAACACCATGATATCGTGCATATAAATGAGGCAACATTTGCCCAATTTTTCCCCAAAAATGTTATTCATCAACCTCTGGAATGTCGCAGGGGCATTATTTAAGCCAAACGGCATAAGTACGTATTCAAAATGACCTCTCTCTGCAGAGAAAGCCGTCTTCGGAATGTCTTCTTCTTGAACCTCAATCTGATGATACCCACCTGCTAAATCCAATGTCGAAAAGTACTTAGCCCTTCCTAAGTTATCCAATACATCACTTATTATGTGTAACGGGTATCTATATTTTATGACCTTCTCATTCAACTTCCTAAAGTCCACTGCCATCCGCCATTTTCTTTCCCCAGAAGCATCCTTTTTCTTCGGCACCAACCATACCGGAGCGCTCCAGGGCGAATGGCTATGTCTAATTATTTTCTGCTCCAATAACTTCTCTAATTGCTTTCTCACTTCCTGTCTTTCTTTAAACGCATATCTATATGGTCTGGCATAGATAGGAATATTATCATTGGTTTTTATCTGGAGTTTGACAGCACTTTTAAGAGACAAGTTATGCCCTTCTTTTTGAAATACTCCTGGATACTTTCTACAAATTCTGAGTAACTCTCTTAGCTCCTCTTTATTCAAATGCTCCGTCCTGATTTTATGCAATGGAATGCTCCCACTGTCGTTGCGTGGTCTTAAATTCAACAACATTTATCGGCTCTTCGAAAAATAGTTTACTCCGTATAGCTTACTACCTCTACCAATCTCTCTCCTGACACTGCCCAGTGCATACCTTCAGAAATCTCAACATCCTCTTTTATTATAGTATTGTTTAGAAAAAAATCTCCGTCTTGCAGTTGTACCGGAACAGATAGAACTCTTTTTGCTTCGGCCTCTATTGTATACAGTTCCGATGTTCTATACGCGACAAAATGAATTTTTTGTTTCATATTCGCTACGCTAAACCATCCGTTCTGTATATCAATCACCGCTTTCAATTGTTGGAGTACATCAATTACGATCAAACCCTCGAGGAATTGATGAAATTTAAAGAGAAACATTCTTATTTTACCAACTCCTCCCAGTTCTGGGAACATTGGTAACAATGCCTCCCTCTCAAGTTCGTGGGACTGTGTAATGGTTTTAATAGCTATTGGGTCTTTTAATTTCCTTATATACTGAGGTCGTGTTAACTTGGGTCGAATAAATGAAAAGTGGATCCTGTATCGATTAACAATTTTATTGATTTTCCGGATTCAATATTTATCAATTAATAAGTCGAATGAGTCTTCCTGATTCCTCGTCCTCTTGGATATTATGTAGTTGTCCCCTAATCGCTGCTTGATTACCCATCCTATCGGAGGTATTATTTATAATATATAATTAGTTGAGTTGTTTGAGTTGTTCGAGTAGTTCGAGTTGTACGAGCTGTACGGCATTCTGGATTGCCCTGAATTGTTCGAGTTGTTAAAATTCTTGGACATTCTTGACTGTCCGCTGCCCTCTGTGTTTTTTGGTGCTTCGATTTCTTGCTGACCTCTCTCTCTGCCATTGTTGTTATTATAGCCATGGTTATTCCATGGTCTGTCCCTGTTTGCCTGTCCCTGATTCCATCTCGGATTCTTATTCTGATAATTACGATATGGTCTTTGATAATTTGAGGCCTCATCGGGTACGAGAACACAAGTCCTGGCCATCCATTCATGTTTGGCATGGTAAATGGTTGGTTGTTTCCTCCCCACTGGAACTGCGACCAAACGCCTGTTTCCCTATGTGTTTCAACTGTCTGGGGCTCTTCTTTCTCCACTTGTTTCTGGACTTCGTCAGTAGCCATATCTCGTGCCTCCGTTGACTCCTGTGCTTTCGGATCTGAGCTGGTCTCTGCCAATTATACCAAGTTTTTTTCCCTGCAAGCTATTTCATAAGCTTTCGCTATGTTCTGCACCTCCATATTTCTAATGGTCACCCCTTTCGGACCTTTTAGTGCTGACACACAGGCATTTAACACCATTTTCTCATACCATTTAATCTTCTCCCCTTTTAACAGTATATTATGCTCGCTTGACTTAACAAGGCTCACCAGCGCCTTTTCCATGTCATGACCTTGGTATACAAGGCCTCCACTTCCAACTTCCTTTCTTTAATATGGGGCAACTCCATCAGGTCTTGCTCCGACCTCTTGTCTTTAAAATGAAAAACTAATATCCTCTTAATCTGGTCCCAATTTAATTCCGTTTTATCTAGATCTAAGACCCTATCTGCTGCTCCTATTATGTTGCTCCTAACTTTTCTGAGTGCTATAAGTCCTACATTCGACCTTTCTTCTCCTTTGATCAAACCTAATACCTGTTCCACCGCAGCTATAAATCCGTCTATCTTACCTCCTTCACCATCATACTTGAGAATAATCTCTACCAAATCGATCACATTGATCGCTTCTAATACACCTGTAGTTGCCATTTTCTGCTGTTCTCTACCGGACCTTTACCCTATTAGTTGCCTTTCTGCTTGCCTGTATATTTTGTCGAGTTTGTTTTTGTTTGTGTTCCGCGTTACTTAGTCTAATATTATGTCTTATTAATAATTAAGATAATAATAATAGTAATTAATAAAATGTGTATTTGCTAAAACCGGATCTCCGTGTATGCCAGTTATGTGTACAATTTATATAGTGTAATTAATATATTCTGTAATTAATTATGATGAATAACTCTTCTATATTCAATATTATTTTAACAAAATGGGGTTCAAAATAAATGTCGCTTGCTTTTATTTGTCTTCTTATTTGTTGTTGTTAAATTTTTTTTTTTTTGTGATTATTTTTTCCTTCCTTAAAATATCCTGCATTCTGAAGCTAGCTGTTCAGCTGTGCCATACAGCTTCACAACCAATTGCGGACAGTCATTTTTAAGGCATCCCCGTTTTGTCTATTCCACCTTGCATGCTAAAGCTAGCTCGTCGGCTGTGCGATACAGCCTCGGAACCAAATGCGGACAGTCATTGCACCTCGGTGTTTCCATTTCCACTCACCACATCATACCACCAAACATTTTGTTGCACCGAACTTCGAACTCCGACCGACCGACCGACCGAACCATCCAGCCTGACGTCGACCGGCGACCGTTCGCTCGGCGAACTTCTCGTTGCGTCGAACCGCCGACAACCATTGTCGCTTGCCGACGGTCGTTCGTGTGCTTAAGCCGTTCGACGCGAACCGCTGGCCAACATCCGCCACCGACCATTCGTCCGATCGAACCAAACTTCTTCCCCGTGCATTTTATTGTCGACCGTAACTTTAAATTGATTTATTTCTTAAACAAATTTTATTTTATATTTTTATTTCTTCCATAATGAATTTTGTTTTTCCCAATTTCTTCGTGATTTTTAAATCTCTAAATTATTTCCTTTCTACTCTATTTCACCTTGTCATTTTACCGTATTATCTCCATTTAGTTCTTAAATTTTTTTTTTGCACTTGTTTTTTTTTTTACATTTGCATTATTTTGCTTTAATTGCAATTTATTTTTTTAAAACCTCCCTTTCACTCACAAACACTCTACTCACTGTTTTTTTTCTTCGTTCTTCCTTACAATGCTATTGTTATAATAATTTCCCACATCCTTGGTCCTCACGAATCCTTCCTTCCTGTTGAATCCGTCCTTAGGCCAAAGGACTTCCGACTGCGCCAGTTATGATAACTAAGGTTCTATGTGGGGTTGATAGAGTTGCGGAGGGCCTTGGAGTTTGGTATTTATATTTGATTTTATTCAGAACTAATACGTCCGTTCGTTTTGCTTTCGATTTTCGGAATGAATCTTTATTTTTATCCTCTAGTTATTCTCAACTCTGCTTGTTACATAATTGTTTACTTAAAGTGCTGATCTGGCCGAAAAGTGGAATTAGAGCGGATGCAGTTCTGTGGTGTCGAGGGGTATGGGGTGAGCTCTGATGTTTGTAGCGACTCAGCATTTCAAGTGCAGTTCGATACCAAATACTTGTGGATGTCCTCTAAATCTCTGATTGTCGAGGGGGGGTCTCGGCGGGGACCGCCGAGGGTAATTGCTGAGGCGACACAAGCCTCTGGCTGTCGAGGGGGTTTCGGCGGAGGACCGCCGAAGGCGTATGCTGAGGCGGTAACTAGCGTCTTGATGGATCTCATGCGTTTGAAGTCACTGGCACCGACTTCTGGGGACCATTTTTCTACAAGCCTGAGGCACGCAATAAGGCTCCTGTAAAGTGCTACGTGTGTGTTTTTATTTGCTTTGCAACCAAGGCGATACATTTGGAGCTCATTGAGGATCTTTCCACAGTTCCTTTCTCGCACGGCCTAAAACGGTTTATATGCACAAGAAGGAAGTCACGACAAATTTGGTCCGACAATGCAACTAACATTGTTTGCGCAAGGAACGAGTTGCTTGAACTGATGCGTTTATTCCTCACCGACGACCACACCAAAGCAGTGCTGGATTTTTGCGAGTGGCGTTTCTTTTCGCTTCGATCGCCTCACCCTGGTGGTCTTTGGGAAGCTGCAGTGAATACAGCTAAGCATCACTTTTATCGTGCTGTGGGCTCTTTTATTTTGACCTATGATGAGCTGAGAAGCCTTCGTTACCGCATATCTGCGGTAGTTAATTCTCGACCGTTAGTATCAATTTCAGAAAACCCATCACATTTTTTGAATGGTTGACGTGGTTAAGGTTAACGAGGGTTAAGGATGAATGTTTGCCGCCCCTGAAGTGGCCTTTAGCGAGAGTCGTTGAGCTGCTGTCTGGAAGAGATGGACACCATCTCTGTCTGCTGAGGACACCAACAGGATTGACGAAGCGGGCAGTGAATAAGCTGTGTCTGCTTTCCCTTAAGGATGCGGTTGAAGGCCACGCTTTCCCTGTGAAGAGTATTTCGCCAGCAGCACCAGTTGTTGTCGCTTGAATTCGCTACCATAAAAACCGCAAAAAAGGCTAATGAAATGCTTATTAGCGCGACACTAATGTTGTCTGCCTCCAAAACAAATGCCGTCAGGTTATAAAGCCCGAGCAGCCAAAAATTACCTTTTTGATTTTTTTAAAATGGTGCACACTAAGTTCGCTGGTTTTAGCGGCCGAACAAGTAATAACCTAGTTAAGGGCCCAAAGTTAAAATACTGGTGTGATGGGATAGGGGTTGCGAATGAGATATGCGTTGGTTACTGATCGAATTGTTATACAATATTGCTTGCTTTGAACTTTATATAAGCTCATGGCAGTTTCTGCCGCTTCTCTACAGCCTACATATTGGGTTATTTCACCTGTGAACTTGGGTAGAGACTTAACTACCTCTAGGGTCGTTTCACATTTTATAGTTGGGTCGATTGTTTGGATTTTATAATCTTCCACTACATTTTTGCTAGCGGTTATCTGCCCTTCTATCAATTCAATTTTTCTGGTCACTTCACTCAATTGTGCACTTATTAATCGGTTAGTTAATTCCATTGTCAGATTGCTGGCGTTGGATAACCCGCCCGCAGAAAAGGTTGGTGCTGAACCTCCGGTTGCCATTTTTAAATTTCTCAAAACTATTTATTAAATTTTCCAGATTGTTCTTTTTTAAATAATTTTTAAATTGTTTGTGAAAGTATTTGCAATTTAAATTGAAATAAATGTTAAATATATAATATTTTTTGCGCTTAAAATTTATTTAAAATGTTACATTCCTCACAAGACTTCTCGATGCGGTCTTACTTTTGTATAGTTGGAGGTTGATCGTCCTTCTCGGAGTGTAACTTGTTGGCGAAGTGTATATTAGGTCTTCCTTCCTTCAACACTTTGTGTTTGGGTTTTAATAAATTCAAAGTCAATTCGGCATGGGTGTTTCTTCTTTTCTTTTTCGTCTCTATTTTATCACTGGCAGTATTATTTTTGGTTGGTGGATGTTTTATATTAAATTGTTTTCCACTTAAAAAAATTATTTAGTTCAGAACGAGTTCTAGATTTATTTGTTATAATTAATCTTTTTCTGAAGTTTGTATTTGTACTGATTAATTGTTGTCGGTGCGAGTTCACGATTTTTATTTTACTTGTTATCGTTAAATTTTTTTATCTGAACTTTTAGGATCACCGATATAGTTGTTTACGACGCGAGTTCACGATTTTTATTTAACTTGTTATCATTAAATTTTTAACATCTGAACTGTTAGTTGCATCGATTGGGTGGTTGACAGCGCGAGCTCATGTTATTTATTTAGCTTGCTATTATTAAATTTTGAGTAACTGAACTATTAGATGCACTGCCCCACGTTTGGCGCCAATTAAGAATTCTATTACGAATTAATTTAAAAAAATTTATTTTTTATTTAATTTTTAAAGTTTACAGAGTGATTTTTTATATAAGTATTTTAAGATCGGATCTCCGATCATATTTTATCTCCGGAATCGACTGAGGAATCGACTGCTCGCTTAACTTTTAAATGTTCTCCACGAAACCTCGACCAGGAGCTTTTTTGAAACTTTTTGAACTTTGAAAATAAAGCTTGATGATGAAATTGTTCTTCTGCATTGTGAAATTCAATTATGCTGACCATTGCAGTTTGATTGATACGCAATAAGTTTGGTCCCCAATGCGCAATATGTTTGGTCTCCAAGAGCTGTGTTTAGGTTAAATTCGGTCAAGAGGGAGCTGTGTTTACGTTAAGTTTGGTTTATTTACAAGCCGGCGAAGTGCGACTTTGGGATCCGAGGCAAATCAATCGTTGAGATTGGATTTTGAAAAAATGTTTATAAATTGGGTAAGGGCTTCTGAATCATGGGGTGGATAACTTGTATGTGTTATTTTCTGTCGGTGCTACTGGATTTCTGAGGGTCCTTCGGACGAAACCCTCCTCACTATCACTTTCCAATTTGCGTTTAGTTTCCCTATATGTGCCTGAGAAACTAATAAGGCCATTAACTGGTTAACACTAAACACAAGTATAGAGGCAGAATATTTTAATTCGACAGAAATTAATTTGACTGTGGTATATTTATATTTAATTGAAGCTGTATTAACTTGATCAGCCCACTTACATTCTTAGGGGTCGTGGATTCTTCTTTTTCTTTAGTTGGGTGCCATTTATGTTTAAACTATTTCCCTGGATTGTCCTACGCCGCAGTCCGACGGGAAGGGGTGATGACGTCAGTCCGACTTGGCCGGTTTCTTTGTTTGGTTCCTTCTTGTTCTCATTTGCTCATGTTAATTCTACTTCTGGGTTTTTTTTTCTGCATTAAATTTGTTTTTATCTTGTTAAATGCTTAATCATTTATTATGTGGAACTGTGTGAATGTATGTGTATTGTAATATGTAAGTTTGGGCATCACTATGGGCATCAATTTCAATGAGCATTGGACGATATATTAAAAGAACAAGTCGGAAAAACTTGTCATGTTTATATGGATGACATAATAATCTTTTCCAATATATTTGAACATCATTATACTGATCTAATTCAAATAATTAATATTTTACAACAAGCAAATATGAAAATTTCTCTTGAAAAATTTAAATTCTTTAAATTAGAAACAGCTTTTCTTGGTTATATTGTTTCTCACAATGTAATTAAAACAGATCCTGAAAAAATTACAAAAATTACAATACAGTTAGATGACCCAGCTGTAAATGCTTTTAACGAACTTAAAGATAATTTAATAGCACAAGTGGAATTAGTTCAACCAGATTATAACAAAAATTTCACTTTGACAACAAATCAGATGTAGCAATAGAAGTGGTTTTATCACAGGATAATAAACCAATTACTTTCATAACTAAAACTTTAAATAAAACCGAACAACTTTATCCCACAAATAAAAAAGAATTGTTAGCCATCGTTTAGGCTCTTAAAAATCTCAGAAATTATTTATATGCAGTTATTGGTATAGAAATACAAACAGACCATCAATCATTATCTTTTACCATCTCGGATAAAAATCCGAACGTAGGAATGAAAAGATGGTATTCTTTCATAGATAGTTTCACTCCAAAATTTTCGATAATACACAACATATAATCGAATATGATACGCCTGAAAAGTTAATAACAATATTAAGGGAGTATATACCACCAAACATAACGGTAGGAATTCATTGCACTTTAGAAGATCCTTATCATATTCAATTACCATTAAAAAATATTTTTACAAACAAATTTCTTTTTACAAGAATATTTTTACACGACGTAGAAAGCGCAGAAGATAAGGCCATAATAATAGAAGAAACACACTCAAGAGCTCATAGGGGACTAGATGAAAATTACAAACAAATTAATAGATTATATATATATATAATTGGCCAAATTTATTTATCAAATTAAAGGAATACCTAATGAATTGTACAATTTGCAACAAAATTAACTATAACAGGCATCCAATTAAAATACCTATTGTGGAAGCTCCAATTTCAACTAACGAAGGAGAAAATTTACATATCGATATTTATTACGCGCAAAGTCTTATTTTCTTAACTTGTATTGACGCGCATTCTAAATTCCTCGTAGTAAAAGAAATCCAAAATAAACTAAACATCGAGAATAAAATAATGGAATTACTTCAACATTTTCCCCATGCCAAAGTAATAATGACTGATAATGAACCAAGCTTTACTTCTGCTCAATTTAAATCCTTTGCACAAAGATGTGGTCTAACGATACACTTCGCAGACCCCAGACACAGTACCTCAAACGGACAAATTAAAAGGGCACATTCAATATTAACAGAATTAGCTCGTTGCATAAAGGAAGAATTTAATCTCATTGACTATTCTGAAATAATTATTCGAGCCGCGAGAATTCAATCAGAGCATTCATTCTACAACAAACCAAAAACCTTATGATATTCTCTATAATAAAATTGAACACGAAAACATTCCAAACATTCTAAAGAACACTCAGGAAAAAATGTTAGAAACACATAATGAAGGTCGTAAAGAAAAAGAATATCATGTAGGACAAGTTGTTTGTGAAAAAAAACATGGAGAAAGAAATAAGCTAAAAACAATATACAAAAAAACAGGTTGTTAAAGAAAACTTACCTAACAAGATAATAATCAATAATAGAAACATAACTATTCACAAGGACAATATACAGTTTTAACAAATATTATATTTTTTTAAATTACAGAAAATGCATTTCTTATTACTTCTAATACCATTCGTAATGATAGCCAATTCTGAAATGATTGATTACTTCAATCACGAATTTATCCTGTTCAAGGACAAAAAGGATGTTCTTACTTATGAATTATATGCCGACTTATTCCACGTAACTAACATAAGCTTTTATAAAGAAATAATTTATTATATGTTGAATCACAAAACATAAAAAGAGATGCTAATAAAAGGTCACAATGGGAAATCAAATACGACTTAGAAGTTATCGAACTAATTTTATCTCAGCTAATATCATCAAGATCAAAAACGGGAATTAATGAAATGGTATGGAAATGGTTAGTTGGAACTCCGGATCATGATGACTTCATGACAGTACAAGATAAAATCAATGACTTAATAGACAATAATAATAAACAATCTATTATCAACTCAAAATTGTTCAAAGAAATAGAATCTTTTTCTGACGAATTTAAACAAGTATTTATAGATCAAGATTTACCATTAAGAAAATATCGCCTAAGACTTTTAACATTTGATTTGCAAAATTAAATCGATACTATCACATTGGCAAAAATTGATGTCTTCAACACAAAAATTTTAAACAGAAGATATAAAAGAAATTTTAAATCACGAACAAAAGCCTGTAGTTATTGCAGATTTAATGGACATCTCAGAAATTAAAATTGTACTACATAAAGAACTCCTTATTATTTATATAAAATACCCTGTAATAACAAACAGATGCGAAATTTACTATGCCAGATCCATTTCACAAAATGATGGAAAAATACTAATAAGTAATCAAATCGCAAAATGCGAAAATACTTTTTATGAAATATCTAATTTTAAGAACGAACTTTTTAATAATTTTGGTATTATAAGTAAAGATAAAACTTGTTTTACCCGCTTACTAAATGGAGAAAAATCAATTTGCACTAGAATACGAGAAAAAAATAAGAAAATAGATATCATTAAAGAAGGTGCTATTCTAATAAACGGATATAATATTGTAAACAATTCTTATTTAAACGGGTCATATTTAATTACATTTAATGGCACAACTACAACAAATAATATTTCATACACCAATTTAGATAACAAAATACTTGAGTACATTACCACTAATCACTTTAAGAATCTGGAAATATCGGAATATATAAAATCCAATAATTCAGAACTATCTTTAGATAATATAAAAACTTAAAATTAATAATACCAAGATATCACTTTCCTTTATATTATTAATTTTAATCATTATATATTTAATTTTTTTTATTATTATTAAATATATTCACGTTATATTTGTAACCAAAAAACATCGGCCAGATATAGAAAATTCTTTTGTTATCAAGAAGAATTTTTAACTGAATTAAGGGATCACCTAAATGAAACTCGAAATGAATCGTGACGCTCCATTTTAGAAGGGGGAGAGTTATCCAACCCATGATTCATCCAATTTTTCAAAATTTAATCTCAACGATAAGTTATCCACCCCATGATTCAGAATCCCTTACCCAATTTATAAACATTTTTTCAAAATCCAATCTCAACGATTGATTTGCCTCGGATCCCAAAGTCGCACTTCGCCGGCTTGTAAATAATCCAAACTTAACGTAAGCACAGCTCCCTCTTGACCGAATTTAACGTAAACACAGCTCTTGGAGACCAAACACATTGCGCATTGGGGACCAAACTTATTGCGTATCAATCAAACTGCAATGGTCAGCATAATTGAATTTCACAATGCAGAAGAACAATTTGAGCATCAAGCTTTATTTTCAAAGTTCAAAAAGTTTCAAAATAGCTCCGGGCCGAGGTTTCGAGGAGAAGATTTAAAAGTTAAGGGAGCCGTCGATTCCTTATATAAAAAATAACTCTGTAAACTTTAAAAATTAAATAAAAAATAAATTTTTTTAAATGAATTCGTAATATAATTCTTAATTTATACCATGAACGCGGCCCAAATTCAAATGTTAATTCAGGCGGCTTTGTCTAATCAAGAACAAAGGCTTAAAGCCGAATTTGCGGGGCAAATCAATGCTGTTAATCAACAGTTAAAAAATTTGCGTGTAGAAGCGCCAGAGGTAGAAACCTACCAGAGGGTAGCTGTAAAACCAGGAGCAACACCGTGTGATACACCTTTACACATTGTGAAGTCAATTCCAGAATTTACTGGTATACAGGATGAATACGTGGCATGGACGCAATCGGAAACCGATGCTTTTGAATTATTCAAAGATTATCCAGTAGCGGACATTTCCAAGCCGTTACAATTATTAGAAACAAAATTAAAGGCCCAGCGCGCGCGCTGCTAGTTTCTCATAACACAGTGCTTAATTTTCACGCCATTTTGGCTAGACAAGACTCCTATGCAGACAAAACATCCTTGTGCCTATTACGACAGGGTCTTGAGTCTGTCCGTAAGGGCGAGCAAACCCTAATGCAGTACTACGACGAGGTCGAACGAAAATTGGCCCTGGTTACTAACATAATCGTTATGACATATGACGACGAAAGAGCCACATTGCTTAATGCAGAGGTTAGGGCTGATGCCCTACATGTATTTATTTCGGGTCTAAAAAAATCCCTAAAGGGTGTTGTGTTTCCAGCAAGAGGGGCAGAGGTCAGTATCGAACGAAGTATGTTCGCGGCTACATACGCCAAGGCGGTGGAGCAAAGAAATCAGAATACTGATTTCCATAAGAGCCAACACCGGCCGCCTGAAAAACAAGGCAAAAATTTTGGTGCCGACCGCGACCCAGGAAAAAACCCCCATTATTTCAAAAAGCCAAACAAGAATCAAAATACCGGTTCATGGCGCAAACATAATGACTGGGTCCCAGATTTACCCAAACAAAAACAATACCCAGAACCTATGGACATACAATTTAAAAATTCTCATAGATACCGGAGAGGCAAAAAATTATGTAAAGCCCCTAAAGGAGCTAAAAAACGTAACTCTTATCGACTCCCCATTCACTGTGAGTTCCATTCATGGCTCCAGTAGAGTAAACAAAAAATTCTTAAATGCGCTTCCATTTAACACCTCGATCATTGCCACAATTCGTACGAAGACTAACGAGCCCGTATACTCAAAGCTATATTCTTATCCCATAGGAGCAGCGGATTTTGTTAATACGGAAATCAAACAGCTGTTAAAGAATGGCATTATTCTACCTTTTAGGTCGCCATTCAACAGCCCAACATGGGTTATTTACAAAAAAGGGACCGATGCCGGCGGCAACAAAAAAAAGAGGCTGGTGATCGATTTCAGCAAACTGAATAAGCGAACCATTGCCGATCGGTACCCTATGCCAAGTATTCCTATGATTTTAGCGAACTTAGGAAAGGCAAAGTTTTTTACTAGGCTAGACTTAAAATCGGAATACTGAGAAGGACCGCGAAAAACCTGCTTTCTCCATAAACTGCGGAAAGTACGAATTTTGCCGTCTACCCTTTTGGACTAAAATATGCTGGAAGCATCTTCCAAAGGGCATCTTCGCGAACAAATCGGGAAAATTTGTTACGTCTATGTAGACGATGTAATAATTTTCTCCGAAAATGCTGCGGGCCACGTAACACACATTGATACAGTTCTTAAATGCCTGTGTCAGGCCAATATGAGAGTGGCCCCAGAAAAAAACAAATTCTTCAAAGAAAGTGTTGAATTTTTAGGTTTCATTTGGCTCTCACGGAGCCAAAACATATCCGGAAAAGGTAAGAACCATACAAGAGTACACTGAACTAAAAACTTGGTTCAGCCTCAGGTCTTTTCTTGGATTGGCTAGTTACTACAGAAGTCTTGTCAAAGACTTCGCTTCTATAGAGACCATTTACTTCCATACTTAAGGGAGAGAATGACACTGTTATTGAATTTGCCGATACCCAACGCAGGGCGTTTGAGCGCCTGCGAGATATTGTGTCATCTGAAGATGTAATACTAACATATCCAGACTTTAAACTTCCTTTCGATTTGACAACCGATGCCTCAGCAAGCGGTATTGGTGCGGTACTATCCCAAAAGGGCAGACCAATCAAAATGATATCTCGCATATTAAAAGACTGTGAGGTTAATTACGCAACAAGCGAAAGGGAGTTACTAGCAATTGTATGGGCTATTGAGAAATTGCAAAATTACCTATATGGCACCAGAGAAATGCGGATATTTACGGACAACCAGCCGCTCACCTTCGCCGTGTCCGAGCGGAATACAAACGCCAAAATAAAACGATGGAAAGCGTTTATCGAAGACAATTAATACTTTGGAAAATGAGCCCCATTCCGACGCAGCCGCTTGCACAGTGAACTGTCGCTGACCTACACGGTCGAAACCCCCGATAAACCTTTAAGCTGCTACGGGAATCAAATAATCCTGGAAGAGGCAGGCCAGCCCTCACGGCGACATTTTATTGTTTTTGGAAACAAAAACCGACACATTATCAGCTTTGATAATAAAGAATCGCTGCTTAGATCGATTAAAGAAGTTGTAAAAGTAAATGCTGTCAATTCTATTTAATGCAACCTCCCCACTCTAGAATGCGTCCAGAATGCCTTGGTTACGGAATTCCCAGCAACCAAGTTTTGGCATTGCAAAAACTTCGTGAATGATATCACTGATGCTAATAAGCAGAGGGAAATTATCACATGCGAGCACAACCGTGCCCACAGGGCTGCCCAGGCAAAAATGTTAAGCAAGTCCTTCAGGACTACTATTTTCGAAATATGGCAAAACTTGCCAGCGAGGTGGTTATAAATTGCAAGACATGCATCTAGGCTAAGTACAACAGTACAACAGTAAATGCTGTCAATGCTATTTAATGAAACCTCCCCACTCTAGAATGCATCCAGAATGCCTTGGTTACGGAATTCCCAGCAACCAAGTTTTGGCATTGCAAAAACTTTGTGAATGATATCACTGATTCAATAAGCAGAGGGAAGTTATCACATGCGAGCACAACCGCGCCCACAGGGCTGCCCAGGCAAAAATGTTAGGCAAGTCCTTCAGGACTACTATTTTCGAAATATGACAAAACTTGCCAGCGAGGTGGTTATAAATTGCAAGACATGCATCAAGGCTAAGTACAACAGGCACCCCAAGAAGCAAGAACTGGGTGTCACCCCAATTCCCTTATATGCGGGCGAAATGCTGCATATGGACATCTACTCCACGGATAAAAAGTTATTCTTAACCTGCGCGGATAAGTTCTCTAACCTCTAGGGCCATTTTTGACGTACGCAGCCCCATACTACAATTGGTAAATTTTTTTCCAAACACCAAATCAATATACTGCGATAACGAGGAATCCTTCAATTCGGAGACAATAATTTCGTAATTAAAAATATGACATTGACATCGTTAATGCACTCCCTTTACACAGCAACTCCAACGGGCAAGTGGTGCATTAAAATTGACAAAAAAGTTGACGACACCGTCGAACTCATCGTGAGAGCCACGGTAGAGTATAACAAAACGTTACACTCGGTCACAAACTTACACCCCAAATATGCCTTACATTCTGCCAGCGACGCTCAGAGACTGGCAATAAATACCAGTATCACAAAAGCGCAACAGGCGAACCCAGATAGATGTAACCCTACTAGGCAAAACCGAATTTTTGAGGTAGGTGAAAAGGTCTACCTCAAAAACAACAAAAGGTTAAGGAATAAGCTAATCGCACTCTACACAGAAGAACGTGTAGAAGCAGATATGGGAACGTCTGTCCTTATTAAAGGGAGGGTGGTCCATAAGGACAACCTTAGATAAAAATCCCTCTGAAATCTACATCTTCCACAATTTGTTTACCTTTATTCATGCACCTTGTATTTTAGCATACTTATTAGATGCACTTTTGATTTAACCTTCCGCTTTCTTACAGGATTGCCGGAATTATATTAATTACGTTAACTATAGTCAACGCTATAGTTACGAATTACTCTTATGCTAACTACATCCCCATAACAGATGGTGTTGCACTGGTGTGGGAGCAGAAAAACTGGCTTAGGCACTCTAGTAACCTGTCGGATTTCGAAATGATCATAGAAGACTAGTAGGTTGTCCGAGCTTTTCCCAGAGTCGCATATGCGAAAATTGTTAGACGTCGATAACGAACATCTCAGAAGTTTATTGTCCGTATTGAAAGTGCATCATAGGATTGCCAGAAGTATAGACTTCCTAGGCACAGCACTGAAAGTAATAGCGGGAGTTACCAGTGTTTGCCTTGCACCTGGTGTGTTATTGAGTGAACTCCTGAAAGGTTTTCCTTGGTCCTGCTGGTTTGGTGTACGTCCTCGTCTCCAGTCCTTTTGATCTTGTCTTATTAAATGTGGGTTTTCCTTTTAAATAAATTGGATACGACTTATCTTTTGACGTTCTCAAATCGAACTGAACTCAACTTTATTTGTTAAACTTAAGCTAAATTAAATGTATACAAATTCTCTTAGCGACATGTATCTACGAAAGTGCTGATGCGGAGATTCTAGCTGGTGCGGCAGTTCTTTTCATGAGAACTGTCGCAATTGGCATCCTGTCTAAATGCGGTGTCAGCATTGCAACAAAGTGGTACACAGACTTATGTTCGTGTGGGCAATGAACTTCTGGGTGGCTTGGCGGGTGGTGCCGAATTGTGTATACCCTGTATAGCAGATTCGGTAACTCCTCCCCCCCTGGAACCTGGAACCCTGGCCACATCAAAGGAATGGCCGGAACGTAATTTAACGGGATTTCCGCCGGGATGATCGTGATGCTTCTTTTCTTGAAAGCCAGGATACCTGCCGTGCATATGGTCAGTAACACAAATAGTAAATACAGTGTGTAGAGGTGGTTTGACGCTGAAGTCTTCATGACTATTATGTCGTCTTGGCTCGATAACGACTGAAGGTGGAGTTTATGTAGATTTATATCTTCAAACGTGTTGTTAATGTTCAAATGTTTGAAAGATTTTATGGAGAGCTCGGTTTTTTGTTCTAACTCTATTACAGGATCGTCGTAAGTCAAGCCGTTAACTTTGACCGTGCAGTTGTCGAAGGTCAATATTGCTGACCCGTTGATTACGAAGGGCCTCTGGCATGAAGCTGTGACATTGGTATTTATGGTGTTGAAGATGAAGATGTGGCGTTGTTCAATTTCTTTGATGATTTCTTGCCTGCCCACGTCTTTGATGTCGCATGTAGATGTTTGATTGTGCAATATCCCCTTGAGGCAATGGATGTTTGCTAGATCAGTTTGAGTCCGAGCACTCTCGCAGATATATGTCTGGTGGATTTTAGGACATTTTTCTTCAAAATACAACATTTGATCGTTTTGATCGTATAAAATATAGTTGGGTACAATTAAAAATTTTGTTGGATGTATAGGTAATGGGATAATGTGTGCGAGTTTATACCTTTGTTTGTAAAATATAGGTATTTTACCGTGGAATGTTATATAAAAATTATTAATATAAGTTTCTAAGGTTAACAATCTGTATAAGTGTTCATCTGATTCCAAAGTTACATTTAGGTTCGTTATAAATTCGTTTATTGATTGGATTTCGTCTTCTGACAGAATGAATTTAGGTATTATGTTTAATTTAGTTAACAGAAAACTTTCTGCTATATTATTAATATGATAGTGTAAGATATCTATATTGAAATTTATTCTGGTAATATATTGAATTAGGTGTATTTCATCTTGCTCATCATTTAGTGTTTTATAAATATTGTTATTATGATTCTTAATGAAGTTGTTAATTATATCCTGTTCTTGATTAATATATTTTGTAATATTTTCAAATCTAATGATGGCTTCTTTATTGAATATTGCTTGTCTATTGATTTTATCAGTTAGTTGCTTCTCATTTTCCTTTACAACGTTAAACCTATCGCTAATAGATTGGGCGTCTTTTGCGTCCATGTTTCCTGTGACAACTTTTATTATGCTGCCAAGACCGTTTACTAACCCTCTCTTTTCCCTTCTTTTGGGTAATAATGCATTTATTTTAATTTTTAGTTGGTCTACCTTTGCTTTCAGGCCTTCAATGATCTCTTCAGAAGAACTTACTTGTTTTAAGTTATTTAATGCTGTTTCAAATTTTTCTGTGTTTTCTACAAGGCTTTTTATGTTAATCTTATGTAATAAGTGTTTATATGAGTTAATTACTCTTGCCACTCCCAGGTCTATCTTTGCGATTCTGTCATGTTCCTCCAGCTGTTGAGTTTTGACAATTTGCGCTGTTACACAGCAAAATCTGGAAAATATGACTGTAATTACTATTTTGTTTTTTTTCTTTATTTTGGATTTGTGGATTTTTTGATCCTTGTGTGATATGAGAGTTAGACCTTTGTCTTGTTTTACAGTGTGTTTAGTGAAACGTGGAGTATGTTTGTTTCTCCTATTCTCTCTCCTAAATATTGTTTTGCCTACTTCGATTGTTTTCGGTGTATCTCTTTTTTTATTGCTCTTTGCTATTCTGTTTTTCATCTTGTTGTCCATACTTTCCATTATGTCCGGGTATATAATATTATGATACTCATTAAGTTTTTGAAGGTAATCGTGTTCGTTATTGTGGGAGACCTCCTGTGTCAGTAAATGGGGTCTCCCGTGAGAAACTTCAAATGGTGTGTATTTTGTTGTTGAGTGTATCGAATTATTGTACGTTGTCAGAGTTTCGAAGAAAATATCTTCGTGGTCGCAATTGAGTTTTTCTGTCTTTCTTTTGTTCAATATTATTCTATAAATTTCGGTTAGAGATGAATGGAGTCTTTCCACTGGGGAATTACTCGAGGATTGTTGGAATGAAGTAAAATGTACTACTATATTATATTGTGCACAAAAGTCTTTAAAAAGTTTGTTTGCGAACTCTGAACCTTGGTCGGAAACTAGTTTTTTGGGGATTCCGAATGTCGAAAGAAAATTTCTCATAGCTTTGACTATGTTTAGACTATCTCTAGTCGGAATTGTGTAGCCTGAAGCGAATTTTGAGAATTTATCGATAATGGTTAAAATGGTTTTTCCATTAATCGTGTAAATGTCTATGTGTATAATCTGCATTGGAGAAGAAGGGGTTTCGGTTTCTGAATAGTGTTTGACAGACATCGCAATCATTAATCATGTGGGAAATTTTTGTTTTTAGTAATGGGAAGTATATGGATCTTTTTAGATGAGCTAATGTTTCATCTATTCCCCTGTGGTTGTTAGCCAGATGATATTTTTGTATTTCTAATTCTTGTTCGTGCGGGTCGGTAATATCTTTTAATAGTGAAGTACATCTAATTACTTTGTATAATTGGGTGGGTAGGAAAAATTGTTTTAGAGTTTCTTCAATAATTTTAAATATTTCATCGGGTGCAAAAATAGCACAAGTTTTATTGGGTTTCAGGATTTGTTTTAAAATATTTTTCATTTTTTTCTTATCGTAGTGTGTTTCTGATATAGTTCTTCTTATTTTGTTTTTAAAAGGCATTGAGGTTGATTTATCGGTTTGTGTTGCGATTTTGAATACGGTTTGTATGTTTAACTCATTTTGTGGTTTAGTGGAAATAGTAATTGCGTTAGAGGCGTCATTGTCCGTGGGAGAGGCGACGTAGTTAATGTTAACATCGCCAGTAATACGGCTAAGAGCGTCGGCTACTACGTTTTGGGAACCCTTTTTATAGAATACCTCATAGTTAAATTGTTGTAACTGTAATTTCCAACGAACCAGTTTCGAATTTGGTTCCTTAAAATTCATAAGCCACGTCAGTGGTCTATGATCTGTGACGATTTTGAATGGCTGCCCGTACAAGTAGGGACGAAAATGTTTAGTAGCCCAAATTATGGCTAGCATTTCTTTTTCCACTGTAGAATAATTTATTTCCGTATCTGATAATGTTCTGCTAGCGAAAGACACGGGTTTGTCGTGATTAAGTGAACCTTGAGACAAGACTGCCCCAATGACGAAATTACTAGCGTCTGTAGTGAGTATAAAGGGCTTGTTGAAATCCGGGTATTGCAGGATCGGATCATTGCAAAGAAGCGTTTTGCAAGTTTCAAATGCCCTACTATATTCCTCATCTATTTTGACTGTGGCTTTGCCTTTCAGTTGTTGTGTCAGTGGTTTGGTAATAGCAGCGAAATCTTTTATGAACTTTCTATAATAACCAAGTAGTCCTAGGAAAGACTTAATTTGTTTTTTGGTTTTCCGCATGGGGAATGCTTTGATGGCAATTAATTTTTTTGGATTTGGTTTTATGCCAGAGTTGGTCACCACATGACCCAGATATTCTATTTCTTTCCTGAAAAATTCGGATTTTCCCGGTTGGAGCTTTAGATTCGCTCTGTTTAATTTATCGAATACTAATTTCAAGTCATTGACATGTTCTTGAAGTGAAGCTGAGAATACTATAATATCGTCCAGATATATTAAACAGCAATTACCGTTAAGGTCTGCTAGGATATTATCCATTACTCTTTGGAAAGTCGCTGGTGCATTGGTAAGACCGAACGGCATCCTTACGAATTCGAAATGTCCTTCTACTGCTGAGAAGGCTGTTTTGTTAATATCTTTGGGGTCCATTTCTACTTGATGGTACCCACTAGCTTAGTCTAGAGCTGTAAAATATTTAGCCCTACCTATTCTGTCTAAGACGTCGTTTATGTTTGGCATCGGGTATTTTTCTTTGATGGTCTTCTCGTTTAGTTTTCTATAGTCGATTACCAATCTCCATTTTTTATTGTTTGGGTCGTCAGATTTCTTAGATACCAGGAAGACTGGTGCGCCCCAAGGAGAATGGCTGTGTCTAATAATGTCTTGTTCTAGCAGTTTCGCGATTTGACTTTGAATTTCCTGCCTTTCTAAAGGACTGTATCGAAATGGTTTCGAATATAATGGAATTTCGTCTGTGGTTCTAATTCTATGTTTCACAAGGTTAGTGAAGGTAAGGTTATCCCTTATTCTTGCATAGACTTCTTAGTGCTGTAAACTCTTCGGTGTTTAGATGGTCTGTCCGTAGTTGGTCTAAAATGTCAATTCTATTTTTAGGAAGTTCGTTATTGATTTCGGAAATAGCGTTAATTTCGATAAAATCATTCTCAGTGTATTTCTTAACTTTTAACTTTGAGTCAAGACACAGTTTTTGCTTGTCTTGTGATAAATTGATCACTTCCATGAAACTAGAGTTATCTTTCGCTTGATATAATCCTCCAGATATAGAGATGTCTTCCGAAATTTGCGTTGTATCGCACCAAAAAGTGCCGTTATCAAGACTTACGGGAAGCTTAACTATATTTTTAGAGGTTTCTTCAAGAATATGGAGTTCAGATGTAGAATTGTTTTCTGTATATATTTTAATCTTGAAATATTGAGTTTTTAGTATTGATTCTGGAATATCGACTACTGCTTTTAATTTTTGTAGAATATCCATTCCAATTAGTCCATCAAAATATAGATGGAATTTGAATATAATTAGTGGATAACGTGTGTTATCCGCAAACTCTTTGAAAACGGGTATTAGTGTTTTTTGGTGAACCTTATGTACGTTAAGTGCGGTTTTAATGAGAATTGGGTGTTTTAGGTTAATTTGGTCTGAATGGCAGACCAATTTTGGGTTAATGAATGACATGGTCGCCCCTGTGTCTATTAAGAATTTTAGAGGGTATCCAGATTTTAAGTGGATTACTATATATGGTAAGGGGGACCCGGGCTTTTCTTTAACTAAGTATCCTGTTTGTTTCTCGAGGCTCTTTGTGGAAAATTCGAGTCCTCATCTCTATTGGGTAATCGAGCATTGTGACCGGATTCGGTTTAAGTCTGCTCCAAGTTGTGGACTGAACCTCTAGTCCTATTGGGGTTTGAATTTCCCAGTCTTTCTTGTTCGTAATTACGACTGGTCTGATAGCATTATAGCCGGAACGTTATTCTTTCTGTATTGAAAGTTGTCTTTTTCGTTCGGGGTGTATTGTCGGTAGTGCCTCTTCTTTCCGTAATCTTTTGATTCATAACCGAAGTTCCGATTTCCCTGATATCCTCTTTGGTATCCACTACGGGAATTAGATTGCCCTCTAAACTCTAGCTGCCTGGTTTCTTGCTTCCTCTTGTTTTCTTGGAAATAAATCTATCTTTCCTTAATGACCCATTCAAAGGCTTCCTGGAGACTGGTAGGTCTAATGGATCTTACAGCTAGTCCAAAAGGACCTCTAATGCCCGTTAAAAAGGTGTTCAAGCAAGTATCAGCAAAAAATTTTTTCTTGTTCTTTATAAGTATTGGCTCGTGTTCTTTAGTATCTGTCAGTTTGAAGAGAGTCGTTCTGATTTCACAAATTTTTTCGAATAAAGATTGGATTGGCAGTTGGGAGTAAGCGAGGTTATGTAGTTCGGACATAAGGGTCTGTTCATCTCGCTTGTCATAACAGTTCAAGATTAATGCGTCTTTAATTTCATCCCAGTTAAGGCCAGCTCCCGATGTGTGAACCGCATCATCGGCTTTGCCTTCAATTTTCTGCCTAATTGCCCTAAGAAGCATTTGTCCGTATGGTGTCTTATCCGTTCCTCTAATTAATAGTAGACTTTCTTCAACATTATTGATGAAATCACTAAGTTTTTTTGGATTGCCGTCATAGGGTGGTAGAAAACGGATCACATCCGGAATTTTGAGGGACGAGACTAAGTCTACCTGGTTAGCCGGAATGGCGGCTTGATTAGGTGGAGGTGAGCTAGACGCCGAATTCATTGATGGTGTTGAAGGTAGTCTTCTAACGGTTTCTTGTATTAAATCCTGGGGCTCTTCCCTAATATCTGTAAGGCTGGTACTAGCTCTGATCTTACTCCTAGTGTTTGGGATAAGCCTTTTAACTTTCCCAATAGTAGACATCTAACTAGCGAAGAATTTTCTTATTATTATTTTTTGTTAGAATTGGTCTCTTGGTTCTATTTATTATTACCGACAATTTTTAAGGTTGCCGAGGAAAATGGAAGTTATCTTTACTGTGTAATTAATCTTATGGATATGTCTTTTCTTTAGAATTGTATGTGTGTGTGGATTTCTTAATTTAAATGTGTGTAGTGTGTAAATAGATTACTTAAACTACGTGTGTGTAGTGTTGTAGCTGTCGGAGGAAGTCTTCCTTGATTATAATGTGTTTCAATATCTGTAATTAGTTAACAATGTTATTGTTTCTTATGTATTTTGTTTTGACTGCTAGGTAAGTATAATTTCGGCTGTTGTACAAAATTTAATAACGCAGTTGAATTTAAAGTTTCAGTACCAGAAAGGTAAGGTAAATGTATGTGTTTTTTTTTTTTGTTTTTTTTTTTTTTTTGAAAAGAAAATTATTTATTTGTCTTTGGCTGACTCTGAGCTTCCGTTGAATTACGCTTCAGTTACCTATTCAATTCAATTCATGTTGCGTCCAGCGCGTCGACTATTGGTTGACTTGCTTCAGTGACCTGTTCAATCATGAATTGATTTGCGTCCAGCGTTAGGTAGTTCGAGTTTGACACTTATTTCATTCTGTATATGCGTTTTTATATTTTTTTTTATTTACTTTAGTTTTTTATTTTTATTTTTATTTTTTTTTTATTTATTTTTTTTTGAAAAGCAAAATTTTTTATTTGTCTTTGGCTGACTCTGAACTTCCGTTGAATTACGCTTCAGTGACCTATTCAATTCAATTCATGTTGCATCCAGCGCGTCGACTCTTGGTTGACTTGCTTCAGTGACCTGTTCAATCATGAATTGATTTGCGTCCAGCGTTAGGTAGTTCGAGTTTGACACTTATTTCATTCTGTATATGCGTTTTTATTTATTTTTTTTTTATTTATTTTATTTATTTATTTATTTATTTTTTTTTTTTTTTTGAGTGTCTACTGTACTTTGTTGTATAATATAGCGTGGCTGGTACACGTATAAGTTCGAACGGAATTATGCATGCCACCGTCGGACTACCGCGATGGTTGTATCGTACCACAGAGATCTATTCGAACCAATTCGTGTTGCGTCCAGCGTGTCGAAGCATTTGCTCGACTTGCCTTAGTGACCTGTTCAACAGCGAACGATTCGTGTCCCGAGCACCACGCAACCCGCGGCTGTCACTTAGCCATACAGTTGGTTGGGACCCAACCGTTTGCCCTATCGCTGTTTGCACATCACATCGAACACGTTGTTGAAGTAGGAAGACCGCATCGAACCTGTTGCTCCGTTGTAACGAACTTTCGCGATGTGTGGGCGTATGGCCTGACTTTGGAGTTTGAAAAAAGAAATATTTTGCAAAACTTGCACTTGTTTAAATTTATTTTTAATATGTGGTGTATTTTAACCATCTTGAAAAAGTGTAACTTTCATATAAATTATTTATGCGTGTTGATAATTATTTTAGTTATTTAAGTCATACATATAAGAGACGAACATTGTCCCATTTTTAATCTTTCTCTTTTTTTGTTAGGTTTTATTCTTATTATTATATTTATTTTGTACAACAGCTTCCACATCACATTCACAAATATTTTCCAACTAACTTTTCACTTTTGCATTTTGTTATTACTCACAATACCATGATTAGAGCGGTGTCCATCCTTGGGTTTGTAGATTGTTCGGAAAAACGACTGCGCCAGTTACCAGTGTTTGCCTTGCACCTGGTGTGATATTGAGTGAACTCCTGAAAGGTTTTCCTTGGTCCTGCTGGTTTGGTGTACGTCCTCGTCTCCAGTCCTTTTGATCCTGTCTTATTAAATGTGGGTTTTCCTTTTAAATAAATTGGATACGACTTCTCTTTTGACGTTCTCAAATCGAACTGAACTCAACTTTATTTGTTAAGCTTAAGCTAAGTTAAATGTATACAAATTCTCTTAACGAACTTCTGGGTGGCTTGGCGGGTGGTGCCGAATTGTGTATACCCTGTATAGCAGATTCGGTAACTCGGGCACCACAGTTGCCGGCGATTTTGAAATGTTAAAAATGTCCGAGTCTAGAATAATAGAGTCAAATAATATACACATGGTTATTAATACACAGAAATACACAGAAAAAAATTAATGAATTAACAGAAGCAGTCAATAAAATCATTCTAGCGAAACAAAATAATATGGTTAACACTCCTTACTTGTACGAGGTACTCTTGGCAAGGAACAGAATATTTATTACCGAAATCCATAATTTAATGCACACTGGCTAAAGCCAATATTATTAACCCGGCCATTCTTAACCATAATGATTTGAAGTCTGTATTAATTGATCACCCCACAAAAATCCCCGTAATAAGCCTAATAGAGGCATCTTACATTAAAGTCCTTCAGTCCGATAGTATTATCCATGTGATAATTACATACCCTAACATTAAAGCCACTTGTAAAAAGGTCACCATTTACCTTGAATCCCACCAACACATCATTCTGCAACTAACGGACAACATAGTAGCAGAGTGCAACAACGTCACCGATTGCGCTCGAGGCCTGCATGCGGGGAGCACTGCACTATGCAAAACGCAGCCCTGCCATTTAAACCCCATCATACTGGTAGACGACGGCGTAATAATAATCAACGAGTGCCAAGCTAAGGTAAGCACTGACGATGGCCCCGAATTATAAACCAACGGCTCACATCTAATTATGTTCGAGCGAGTGGCTTTCATAAGCGGCACCAAATACGTCAGCCAACGTGAAGCCATAAAGAAAACACCGGGCATGGCTGCATCTCCATTACTTAATATCATCGGCCACGATCCAGGCTGAGCATACCACTTCTCCAAAGGATTAACAACGAAAACTTGGAGGTGATCCAAGGCCTTAAGGAGCTTTTGTAAAATAGAATAAGTTTTCAGTTTGATTTCAATTATAATAAAGAGCACTTGCTCAAGAAAGCTACTCCAGCGAAGGCTGCATATTCTATATTGGTTGGCTAGCCTTAATGGCAGACAACAACGGAGAAAGTTCTCCCAACATATACCAAACTTATCCCAAGCTGCGCAACGAAACGATGCGCACCACGAGCAGAGAAGATCTCCGCACCGCTCCCTGATCGAGAGGCCGGTCAAGTCGGACTGACGTCATCACCCCTTCCCGTCGGACTGCGGCGTGGGATAATCCAGGGAAATAGTTAAAACATAATTTATATAATGTATATGTGCACAAGTGAACATTTTTTAATCAATTAAATTACGATAATTAAATCCCAACAACAATTCCTCTGGGCCCATAAGAAAGATTTGGGTAAGTGAATTTTTTATTATATTTTTATTTACACTTGCGTATGTGAACATTTATCAACAATACATACATACTAGACGTCTGCACGAGTGCACTCAAAATTTTCTGTTAATGAGTACGCACAAGTTTAAGTCGCAATTCGGCGCGCCGAAACCTTTTTAACAGAGATAATTGAGCATTGGCTAGCATTGTTTTTGTTGTATGTGGAATGAGCGAAATTCAAACCAAAGCGGAATGGATAGAATGAGTGGACGCAGTGTAAATGTGTAGAGTTCTCGGAGAAAATTTTGACATTCTCTTCATTCATAGCTTGCAGAGCAGACGCAGCAGAGCAGAAAATTTTATAATAATAAAAATGCAGAGCTTGGACGAAATCGTAAGTACTTTAGTAATTGTAAATTGTAAAAAAATATAATATATGTGTAAATAGAATAACAAATTAATAATTAATTATGATTTCAATTGCCTTGAATGGTGGCACATAAACAAAAATATTTTTCCCCAATTATATAAAGCTAGCTGCACCATTTTTTGTATTCCTGCAAGCAGCTCAGCATCTGAAAGAACATTTTCATACGCAAGAAATTTAATTTCGGAAAAAAGGTGCATTATTGCTAACAATTCTAATTCAGTAAACCAAATAATGTTTCTCCATTCTGTTATTGAAAATTAAAATAAATAAAATATATACTTATACATAAAAATTATTTCATGTCTTTCTATTTCTCTATGCCTTGCATGCAAAAGCAAAACGAAAACGAAAAAACAAACACGCAATAAATTTGACGTCGCCAATGCGGCGCACAGTTAACCGCTTCGGTTATTCCGATTACTCCGTCGCGAGCACTCATTCGTGCATTGCCTCTCCGTTCGGTTATACTAAATTTTTTACTCATGCCTTTCCCACATTTTCCAATTCCCTTTTAACTCAATGTCTCACTCATTCAGTCACAATTTGGAGTGAGAGAGTGCTGCTTTGACTGTAGTCATGCAGACGTCTAATACATAGTTAATGCCCTATTAAAGAATTGATAGAAGCAAATTAAATGTGGAAGACAAGAAAATGAATGTTACATTAAACAAAAGTTTAGTGAAATTAAATTAGTAAAACATAATTAAAAGATAAAATTAAACAAAATTAACAAAATTTAAGAAATTTAAGAAAGAAATGAGAAAAAAACCATGAATTAGGAAGGAAAGCAAATTAAATAAGGTATTTAATAAATGCAATTAATTCGACAAACTTATCTCGACAAACTTAACTCCTGCTTTAATACGTGTGTTGGAGTCTTGTCCGCATATGTGAAGTATAAGCGTACTAGTATGGCATGAATACTGAATAAGGCTAGAAAAGGAGCCCAGCGCCTCTTACTTTATTTTTTAGGATTCCGACAGCCTGATAATGTCGTCTTCTGCCTTCATAAGACTCAAATACATTGTAGGCTGCAGTAGCAGCTTGTACCCAGGAAACGTAATTTTCTGCTTCCCGACAAATTATGGGACAGATTTGACCATATTAAGAGGTTCACTACATTCGTTTCCTGGGTTTTTTTTGATTTCCTGGAATGTCTGAATTTTCGGAGTTAACTCCCTCATAATTGTGGTTAATTTTGCATCGAACAGCCTCTCTTGCCTTTGAAGTGCGCCGGCTATGGCGGCCTGCATACTCGCAATTTGTTTTGCTTGTTTTCTAGATTTCTATCGTTAAAAACGCTGTCCCGAATGTACACCGCCTTACTAGTTTGCATTTGTACTCTTATTTCCGAATGTTTTCTATATTCTTCTAGAACTTCTTCGTCTGATGAGGCGTTACGTTATTCACATACACGTACATCAGTCAGTATTAAAAAAGTTTTGTGGGTGTTACAATTGAGAGTTTGCTGAATATTTTTATTACCAGAATTTATTGTTTTTCGAAACGAGAATTAAATATATGAAAATGCTGCTGTCGGCGCTGCTTTGGCCGCTGCTGCTGTTGCCGCTGTTGTTGTCGTTGTTGTTGCTGCCGTAGATTTTTTTTTCGGATTTGTAATTGTTTTTTAATTTTTTTTTAATTTGTTCACTTTACAAATATATTGCACACCGTATCGCGTCGTTTAGCTGGGCATCGTTTAGTTCTGTGTCCGATGCCGATCACTCAGTCCACGAGTTCTCCAGCCGGGCTCAGTGAAGTTGCCCTTGGAGTGCGCGATCAGCAGTTCTTCAGTTGCGCGTGCAAGCCAGTAGATATGGCCTGCAATTCCGCAGTTTCTTTTCTTTGTTAACTTTTACATGGATTTATAAAAAAAATTATATTTAGAATATTAGATGGATATTAACTACATTATATTAAGCTATCTTTCAAAAGGAGGGAGAATACAATCACATTGTAGCACCAAAGACACCAGAATAATATAATGCGTAACGGCAGTACATTGGTTTTGCACTATGCAGCCACTTTTTCGGTGGCGGCAATAATTGCTCTCCCCCGCTCGCGTAAAATTGAGAGCATAAAAATCTAAAAATAGAATTCACTTGCTTGTGTGAGTGAAAACAGTAAACAAAAAAGTGTGCATGTGTGCGTAGTTGTGCTAGAAGTCGATTTTCGGTCCGAAATCAATTTTGATCTAAGAAACGAATTTGATTAATGTTTTGGTCAATTTCGTTGTAATATGAGCTAATAAAATATTATTTAAAAACTGATGCCGTGACTATTATTTTTTTTAAGAAGTTGTTTTAATATTATTTATTTAAAATCGCCGATCGAATTAGCTACCGTTTACATATGAATATTTTAATTATTAATTATCTGTAATATATGTAGTCAACAAAATAATATTTGCATTTCAAATACTGAAAATTGATCGTTTAAGGAAGTATGCATATTTTTTTTACTTGTTTACTAATAATTTGTACTAATAAATATACTAAATAGTTAAAAAACATATGCAACCTGTGCAACTAAATAGTTAAAAAACATATGCAACCTGTGCATTGCAAAATTGAATTCTTGAGGCAGGACCAGCGCACCTAAGAATTACTAAGATCAAATAAATTTCCTCGTCGTAAGCTAAATACTCTAACGACATATTTTCTAGTGTAAAGTAATTTATTAAAATAAGTCGGTATTATTATGTACATTTATTAACCTATTACCATTTCTATGATGTAATTAAATAATTATCATGTTAAGGCAATGCAAAATTAGAGTTTTTACTTTTTACTTACGAGTACTTTGCCAGAGCACAAATAATATAGATTGAAAATCCATAAACTTCTGAAGTGAAGGGCATATTTTGTCAAATTTACAATATATGAGCAGACGTGTGCACACATACAGTGCTTGGCTGTCACTGTATGCGTACAAGAGAGCTGCTGGCTCTAGAGCGCTCTCTTATTGACTCTTGAACAAAAATTCAAGAGAGCCTGGAGCCAGCTCTAGAGCCAGCCCGAAAAAATCGTGTGCAAAAAAATCGTATGGCGTTACGCATCTTATTATCCTAGTGTCTTTGGTTTGACTCTCTTTGCTGCCTACATGAGCGACAGCGACGAAGACCTAACTGCTTTGAATGGCAGAGAGTAAAATCAAAGCCCAAAAAGGGACCAAGCCAAGCCTCTCCCGAAGTTCAAAGAAAAAAAATTCACTGGACAACTCAAATAAATTCGGTCTCTTAAGCGACGGAATGCCCGACAAAAGAGGAAACAAAGATGACAAAAACGAAGATCTCGAAATGGTAATTAAAGACAGCGTAACTGATTCTAAGCCCCCACCTATCTTTCTTTCTGACGTCAATAAAATAAGTGAAATGCTAGCCTATCTTAATTCTAAAATTAAAAGAGAACTTTACTATTATAAGACTCAACTTGATGGACATATAAGAGTAATCTTTAAAAGTATTGAAGAATTCAGAAAATTAGTCAAAACACTTAATAATGATTGTGTGAAGTACCACACATACAAGCTTAAGGAAGACAAAGCATTTAGAGTTGTTATTAAGAATTTGCATTTTTCTACAAATTTAGATGAAATTAAAAGTGATGTAAAGTCAAAAGGTCATGATTCTAGAAACATAAGTAATATTAAAAGCCGTGCGACCAAAACGCCACTGAACATGTTATATATAGATATTGAGCCTAACAACAAAAACCGAGACATATATAATGTAAAACACATAGGTAACGCTATTGTCAATATAGAGCCACCCCGCAAAACCAATAAAACCGTTCAATGCTATCGCTGCCAGGAATTCGGACATACAAAATCATATTGTGCCAAAACGTACCGCTGTGTAAAATGCTCTTCTCGACACCCAAGCAACATGTGCCTAAAAAATACAGAACAACCAGCAAAATGTGCCAGCTGCTACGAAGAACACGCCGCCAGCCAAAAGGGTGTAGATTTATCAGGAACTCTTGTCAAAAAAAATCAGCAACCAATCGAAGATCTCTGAATAGCAATAAAGACCAGAGTAAAAATGATTTAGGAATCCCGCAATCGTTTACTCCGCCTAACGATTATCAATCTTATGCCAAAATTGCTGCGGTCAAGATCAAATGTATGCATACGGACGTATCTGTAACAGCAATTTATCTTCCCCCAAGATTTACTCTCAAAGAAGCAGATTATAAAAACTTTTTTCAAAAACTTGGACCACAGTTTATAGTAGGAGGCGATTTCAATGCTAAGCACCCCTGGTGGGGCTCCAATCAGCTCTATCTCTCAGCTGAAATCCAACAACAACTACAACACAAGAGAAATTGGCGTAAAATATGGCAAGAAACTCTCTACCCTGTCGACAAAAGATCGTATAACAAGACTGCTTCTGATCTCAAAAAACTACTGTCAACTTTAAGAAATGGATCTCTCGCTGAATATCTTTGAAATCTATACCCACATTCTTGTAACCAAGAAGCGACCTGCAAAAAGAAACACAGTAGTCCGAAACTGTAATAGCGAATGATGTAGATCTGATGATAAACAAGACAAAGCATTTGCTCAACACCTGCACCCTGTATTTAAGCCAAATGATATTGATAACCCGCAAACAGAAAGGGAAGTATATAACTTTCTCGAGTCACCCTGCCAAATGAGCTTACCCCGTAAAATCAGTATTAATGAAGTTTCGTCACAAATTAAATGGCTGAATAGTAAAAAGGTTCCAGGTTCGGACAAAATGGATGGCATAACCTTGAAAAATCTACCACCAAAGTGTATACGATTTCTTACGCTTATATTTAATGCGATCTTAAGAGTTAACCACTTCCCAAGCCAATAAAAATGTGCAGAAATTATAATGATCCTTAAACCAAACAAGGCAGAAAATGAAGTAGGCAGAAATGAAGTTTCTAAAGTATTTGAAAAAATACTTTTAAAGAGAATGTTGCCAATCTTGGACGAATTCGCTATCATATCCGAACACCAGTTTGGATTCAGAAGAGGCCACGGAACCCCTGAGCAATGTCACAGGATTATAAAAGAAATTTTATCAGCATTTGAGAGCAAATATACTGCACTGCAACATTTCTTGACGTTCAACAAGTGTTTAATCAAGTCTGGCATGACGGCTTATTATATAAAATCAAAAAGTGGTTACCTGCTCCATGTTTTTTATTATTAAAGTCATACTTAACAAATAGACACTTACGTGCAAGAAAAAATTAATACTGGCCCTTGCATTTTATAAAAGCTGGAGTCCCACAAGGAAGCGTCTTAGGACCTGTCTTATACACCCTGTACACGCCGATAAGCCGGTAACAAATACCTGCACTGTGGCAACATACGCGGATGATACAGCTATATTAGCTACCAGCTCATCTAAAGAGGAAGCCTCACAACTCCTGCAAACAGAGCTACGCCTTATTGAAAGCCTTCTTCGGAAAATTAAAGTCAACGCCCTAAAATCTGCGCAAATAACTTTTGCATTAAGAAGAGGTGATTGCCCAGAAGTGTCATTTAATGGATCAGCAATCTTACAAAGTAATTGCATATAGTACCTTGCACCTTGATCGCAGACTAACGTAGAAAAATCACATAAAAGAAAAGCGCCAGCAACTAAATTTAAAAAGTTTGAAGATGACCTGGTTGCTTGGCCGAAAATCTGCAATCACTCTGGAAAATAAAGTCCGTTTATACAAAGCTAAATTAAAGCCCGTATAAAATGTCTGAATTTAGAATGATTAAAATTAATAATACAAATGAAATTGATATTTTCCAATTGTGAATTTCCATAAATGGGTTTAAATCATTAATATTGTCAAGAGTAAGTTCTGTTTTGTTGGATTTAATTTATTCTGATATCTCAAAATTCTTAATGTGGTTATTGGTTATGAACTCTTATATTTTGTTATCTAAATTAGTGTATGAAATATTGTTTATTATGTTTAAATGTTATTAAATCCCGTCTAAATGGAAATCGTTAATCATATTATTTCCATTTATTATGATTGCACCTTCTTGAATGATATCTATTTTTTTATTTTTTTCCCGTATTTTAGTGCAAATTGATTTTTCTCCATTTAGTAAGCGGGTAAAACAAGTTTTATCTTTACTTATGGTACAATAGTTATTAAAAAGTTCGTTCTTAAAATTATATATTTCATAAAAAGTATTTTCGCATTTTGCGACCTGATTACTTATTTGTAATTTTCCATCATTTTGTGAAAATGATCTGGCATAATAAATTTTGCATCTGTTTATGATTACAGGGTATTTTATATACGTTATTAGGAGTTCATTATGAAGTACAATTTTGAACACGGAAATATCCATTAAATCTGCAATAACTACATGCTTTTGTACGTGATATAATATTTATTTTGTGGTTCATTATTAACAATTTTCGTGTTAAATACATAAATTTTTGCCAGTGTAATGGTATCAATGATTGTTCACACATGAACACGGACACTGATATACATATAATTTTATATGTATGTATTGTACGTAAAACGATTGGACCGCTGCAGCACATGTATTGTCAAACATTGGTCTGCCTTTATTTAAAAATAAACAACGCTTGAGCGTTAGAGATTTAATTCTGTAAAAATACCACGAACTCCTGCGTGAGTTCATCGCTTACACAACGATGCAAGCGGTCGTATGAAAAATTCCCGCACTTACAATCCGTTCCCATGTTTGGGGAACAAATGGCCACTGCGTTGGTCTAGTTAGAGATAAGATAAGAACATGTAAATTGCATATTAGCTACCTAAGCTAGGACATAGAGAACTAAAATTCAGTTTGAAATATCAACTCGACAAATGTAGACGTTTGCTTATTTTGCAGGCTCTTTACATTTTGGTCAATCGAGTCTTCGAAAAAATAAAAACTTCGACTTTGCAGTTTCCCCCTCTATGGTAAGGGACTCAAAAAAAGGCCAACTCCTTTAAGCGTTTTTAAGTTAATCTTGCAGCTGATGGTAGCAAAAAAAAAATAAACTCTTGTTTCCCCCTACCAAATGTAAGGAACAGAGTGTAAAATTAAAAAAGCAAAAATATACACAAGAATATTTTATGTTTTAAAATAAAACAAGCCCCTTATAATCTAAATAGCTAAAGGCTGCTTTGTAACCATAATGAATTATGGTTTGGTGTGCTTGAGACCATAAATCAGCAAGTGAAAAAAGTGCTTATACGAACGGTATCAAAAGTTCGTAAATGCAATAGAAGCATTTAATAAATGCCATAAGAGCATAATAAATTAAAAAGTGCACAAAAAAGAGTGCCAAAGTGCCTAATAAGCGCATATACAGTGTGCGAATAACTAACTGAACACAACAAAAAAAAAATATATATATACATATATACGTAAAAAAAAAAGAAAACACAAAACAATCTTTAGCATCGACGTCAACTAGTGAGAAGGAAAAAAAACCAGGAACCTGCCAACGACGCCTCGCAAACGACAACGTCAACGACACAACTCAGGAACGCATCTCCATCGCCAAAAATAACCAAATTTTTTTTTTCATTTTACTTTATTATTATACAAAAAAAAAAAAGATCATTATGATGTCAGAAAAAACCATAGAGTGTTTAAAAAAAACAGTCCGAAATTATTTTGGAAATAAAAAAGAAATAAAACCAATTTTAAGTGAGAAAGAATTTTTGAAATTAGAATATAGCAATTTATTAAAGATCGGCATTTTCGATCATGAATATTTTAACACGAAGCAGTATGTTATAATAATGATGGCGTTGACACAGATAAAAATAAAATATGAAAAGAATAAAGGTAGTTCCGTAGACAACCCAGTCCCTAAAGGAAATCCTGAGAAAATGGGTATTAAGGAGACACAGGGTATGTCGCAGGGTACGTCGAGTGACAACGCTTCGAAAGTAGAGCAGGCATTCTATAGAAATGTTGGGTAATTTAGAATATATATAGAAGAGACATCAAAACTAATAGATAATAGTCTACATTTTCTTCAAATAAGAAAAACAAAAAAGAATTTCTTTGGAATAAAATATTTAACCATATTTATTTTGAGAGTTCGATATTTGAGAATGAAATTAATGAACTTGAGCTTGACAAGCAAAATATTTTAACAGCCATAAATAGTCGACTCAGTGGAACAGCGATACGTTGTGTCTATCCCATTTAAACAAGATGTCACCTTAGGAGATTCATTGGTTTCCCAGAAGTTAAAGAGCTCTATTTGATGGATTAGATATAGAGGTTCATCTTGAACTACATATGGAAAACAGGCCAGGTTATCAGCAATATGTAACATTTGTTTTAATTATGTTTTCTGATCGTCAAATTGTTTAGTAACTATTTGCACCAAAGCACGCCTTTGCGGCTTAGTAGTGCGAAGAAGTGTATAAAGAAAGTCATTTAGAGCGGTAGTTGTATTATCTGGTCCGCGATTCCTTAAATTGTAAATTAATTAACATAAGTATACAGATTCAGAAATAAAACTCACGCATATCCTCTAATTATTTCGAGTTTTCCTCTGTCGTTTATTTCTAAAACTTTTTGAAGCTTAAAACAAAGTTGTAGCCCGAATTGAACTTTTTAAGATTTTCAAGTTAAGAGGACTTTATTTCGTACTTACCTCTATCCTATGATTAGTGCTAAGTCAAATTAAATACGGAACCATTCTAACAGGATGAACCAAACCTTGATTAAGAACAATATTACTTTAACTGCCCATAAACGAACTGTGTCATCCCGATTAAGAAGGAATTCAAGAATTTCTAGTTGAATTATTCGACTTGCCATGCCAGACGAAACGTCGTCCATTTCCTTAAGATCTTCGTGTTTTGATTGTTTTTCCCCTGTAATCATTAAAGTTCGAGCTTAAATATTGTTTTTCAAAAATGTTTCACGTATAAAGGAGGTTAGATATTTTAATTTTTTTTTATATTAAACGTTTTTAATGTAAAATTATCCTTAATAGCGGGAAACTCCATACTTAAGATTGTACGATTTTATTTTTTCGAACCATACCTGTTACTCATAAAATGAAAAAGTATTCTAGATTCGTTGAAAGTATGTATGTAAATTTGTAATCAGGATCACAAGGCGATTCATTCTAGTCATGTCCGTATCCGTATAAAGGCTTTGATCTCGAGAACTATAAAATCTTGAAAGCTGAGACTAAGCTGCTGTCAGTTTGTTTTCACGCACACTCCTTTAAAAGTTTTGTGCTATTTGTTTGATGCCACGCCCAAAATTATACATTTCATAACATTTTTTTATTGTTTAATTTTTTTACTATTTAATATTTCTATCGATATGGAAATATAAATTTTGCAATTATTTGCATAGTTTTTTTATTTCAGTCAGAAGTAAATGTAAAATTTGCGACCTTATAAAGTATGGTCTGTCCGTCCGTCCGTCTCTGCGCAAAATAGTTCCTCAGATCTAAAGGTGTCAGTATGAATGATTTGCAAATGATTTTGGATTTGACAGTAAAAAAAACTTTAAATCGATTGTTCTAAGAATGTCTTTCTGAAGTCGATGAACATTCTAGCGCCAAAACCATCAAATCCATTTGTTCCAGTCATAATTGATAATAATATTTTCGAAATTTTTGAGAAAATTTGTAAATTGCATATTAGCTACCTAAGCTAGGACATAGAGAACTAAAATTCAGTTTGAAATATCAACTCGACAAATGTAGACGTTTGCTTATTTTGCAGGCTCTTTACATTTTGGTCAATCGAGTCTTCGAAAAAATAAAAACTTCGACTTTGCAGTTTCCCCCTCTATGGTAAGGGACTCAAAAAAAGGCCAACTCCTTTAAGCGTTTTTAAGTTAATCTTGCAGCTGATGGTAGCAAAAAAAAAATAAACTCTTGTTTCCCCCTACCAAATGTAAGGAACAGAGTGTAAAATTAAAAAAGCAAAAATATACACAAGAATATTTTATGTTTTAAAATAAAACAAGCCCCTTATAATCTAAATAGCTAAAGGCTGCTTTGTAACCATAATGAATTATGGTTTGGTGTGCTTGAGACCATAAATCAGCAAGTGAAAAAAGTGCTTATACGAACGGTATCAAAAGTTCGTAAATGCAATAGAAGCATTTAATAAATGCCATAAGAGCATAATAAATTAAAAAGTGCACAAAAAAGAGTGCCAAAGTGCCTAATAAGCGCATATACAGTGTGCGAATAACTAACTGAACACAACAAAAAAAAAATATATATATACATATATACGTAAAAAAAAAAGAAAACACAAAACAATCTTTAGCATCGACGTCAACTAGAGAGAAGGAAAAAAAACCAGGAACCTGCCAACGACGCCTCGCAAACGACAACGTCAACGACACAACTCAGGAACGCATCTCCATCGCCAAAAATAACCAAATTTTTTTTTTCATTTTACTTTATTATTATACAAAAAAAAAAAAGATCATTATGATGTCAGAAAAAACCATAGAGTGTTTAAAAAAAACAGTCCGAAATTATTTTGGAAATAAAAAAGAAATAAAACCAATTTTAAGTGAGAAAGAATTTTTGAAATTAGAATATAGCAATTTATTAAAGATCGGCATTTTCGATCATGAATATTTTAACACGAAGCAGTATGTTATAATAATGATGGCGTTGACACAGATAAAAATAAAATATGAAAAGAATAAAGGTAGTTCCGTAGACAACCCAGTCCCTAAAGGAAATCCTGAGAAAATGGGTATTAAGGAGACACAGGGTATGTCGCAGGGTACGTCGAGTGACAACGCTTCGAAAGTAGAGCAGGCATTCTATAGAAATGTTGGGTAATTTAGAATATATATAGAAGAGACATCAAAACTAATAGATAATAGTCTACATTTTCTTCAAATAAGAAAAACAAAAAAGAATTTCTTTGGAATAAAATATTTAACCATATTTATTTTGAGAGTTCGATATTTGAGAATGAAATTAATGAACTTGAGCTTGACAAGCAAAATATTTTAACAGCCATAAATAGTCGACTCAGTGGAACAGCGATACGTTGTGTCTATCCCATTTAAACAAGATGTCACCTTAGGAGATTCATTGGTTTCCCAGAAGTTAAAGAGCTCTATTTGATGGATTAGATATAGAGGTTCATCTTGAACTACATATGGAAAACAGGCCAGGTTATCAGCAATATGTAACATTTGTTTTAATTATGTTTTCTGATCGTCAAATTGTTTAGTAACTATTTGCACCAAAGCACGCCTTTGCGGCTTAGTAGTGCGAAGAAGTGTATAAAGAAAGTCATTTAGAGCGGTAGTTGTATTATCTGGTCCGCGATTCCTTAAATTGTAAATTAATTAACATAAGTATACAGATTCAGAAATAAAACTCACGCATATCCTCTAATTATTTCGAGTTTTCCTCTGTCGTTTATTTCTAAAACTTTTTGAAGCTTAAAACAAAGTTGTAGCCCGAATTGAACTTTTTAAGATTTTCAAGTTAAGAGGACTTTATTTCGTACTTACCTCTATCCTATGATTAGTGCTAAGTCAAATTAAATACGGAACCATTCTAACAGGATGAACCAAACCTTGATTAAGAACAATATTACTTTAACTGCCCATAAACGAACTGTGTCATCCCGATTAAGAAGGAATTCAAGAATTTCTAGTTGAATTATTCGACTTGCCATGCCAGACGAAACGTCGTCCATTTCCTTAAGATCTTCGTGTTTTGATTGTTTTTCCCCTGTAATCATTAAAGTTCGAGCTTAAATATTGTTTTTCAAAAATGTTTCACGTATAAAGGAGGTTAGATATTTTAATTTTTTTTTATATTAAACGTTTTTAATGTAAAATTATCCTTAATAGCGGGAAACTCCATACTTAAGATTGTACGATTTTATTTTTTCGAACCATACCCGTTACTCATAAAATGAAAAAGTATTCTAGATTCGTTGAAAGTATGTATGTAAATTTGTAATCAGGATCACAAGGCGATTCATTCTAGTCATGTCCGTATCCGTATAAAGGCTTTGATCTCGAGAACTATAAAATCTTGAAAGCTGAGACTAAGCTGCTGTCAGTTTGTTTTCACGCACACTCCTTTAAAAGTTTTGTGCTATTTGTTTGATGCCACGCCCAAAATTATACATTTCATAACATTTTTTTATTGTTTAATTTTTTTACTATTTAATATTTCTATCGATATGGAAATATAAATTTTGCAATTATTTGCATAGTTTTTTTATTTCAGTCAGAAGTAAATGTAAAATTTGCGACCTTATAAAGTATGGTCTGTCCGTCCGTCCGTCTCTGCGCAAAATAGTTCCTCAGATCTAAAGGTGTCAGTATGAATGATTTGCAAATGATTTTGGATTTGACAGTAAAAAAAACTTTAAATCGATTGTTCTAAGAATGTCTTTCTGAAGTCGATGAACATTCTAGCGCCAAAACCATCAAATCCATTTGTTCCAGTCATAATTGATAATAATATTTTCGAAATTTTTGAGAAAATTTTTGTTTTACACCTTGCACAAAAAAATAAGCAAAATAAATTAAACCCGTACTTCGTGGTTTATTTTTTATTTTTCCATTACAATATAATGATTCTAGACATTATCAGCGATATTTTTTTTGTGCTCATTTAATGACTAAAAATACTTACAAGCTACAAAATAAGTCACACTTGTGTTTCGAACTGTATGTATTTTCTGTGCCTTTGGCTCAAGGTATGGATAAAATGAAATAAAGAATATAGCAAATACATTGTCACGGTTGCCACAAAAAAACACTTCCGCTCCATATAGAGAATTGACATAATTGTTGGCCGCCAGATGCTATACTTGCCGAGTCACTTTTAATTCTTTTCATGACACAATTCCAATTTAAATAATTTTATTTGTATTTTTTTAATTAGTTGTCATTCAAGGGCGCTCCGTAAATAGCATGGGTTTTCAACTAAGCCAAAAAACAATTCATCCAAAGCCAATCCTGGAGCTCTACTTCGAAAAAATGTTTAGTTTTAAGCTGTTTTACCGTAGAAATGGGTACCGTAGAAATCGCCACTTACCAAGAAAGAAAGTAGTAAAAACAACATATTTAGAATTAGTACCCCCCATTAGGTAATAAGCAGTAAAATCTATAAAACCGTAAAAACTGACCATAGACCTTACTTACTTTCTACGACTAACCCAAGCTCAAAACTAAAACTTATGAGATTAGATTTAGGTGAGTATGATTTTACGGTGGAATATTTTAAAGGAAAAGCCAATAATGTGGCTGATGCACCGATGTATACGACGTCATTATAAACGATGAGGTACGAAATGTATAAATATATTACACTTTTTTTTAAAAATGATTAGTTTCAATAAGGAAAAGACTAATTAATGCAGTCGTGAATAACAAAAAAAAAATGTTGAACTTTTTAATTAATGAAATCAATCAATGAAAGGTCATCTTAAAAAAAATGTTAAGTCTAAAACATCCTTTCGTATCAAAACCTAAATTAAATCGTTGAATGCAAATCGAGGGCTTCTGAAAAATACTGTCATGGACTCTTCCACGGATTGGCTTGGATAATACAGAAAGAAGTCAAGAATACATTGGAAGTGTAGATCAGCCTCTTGCCTTAATTAATCGCGGACTTCGTTCATAATCAAAAACTGAAGGAAAAGACGATCTTACCGTTGTATGTCGTAGAATAGAACCCTTTTAGCAAGAGCTCGTGCTCGACGAAGCTGGACGAACTACAGCCTGCAGCTCACACCGTTTTGTGGCAACAAGTGATTCGGTAATGGATTCTGGCCAAGTCAACAACAATCCAATAGACAAGCAAAAAAAACCCAACGCTTTTTTTCTATAAGTCGAATACGGTGCTCCCAAGGTGCAAACCAACCACAGACACCACTGCTGTAAAGGGGAAGAAGGAGCTGCCTACAGAACAAACTAGAATTCCGCATAAATCAAACCAGGCCTTGACCGAAGCAAAGAACAATAAATATTTGTTTCTAAATATTTTTAAAGGGCAGTTAGCTGTTAGGTTATGCAACTAAGTTTTCAACGGGACCGTTTTGCAAAACGCTCTGATTAAACCAGCTGACTTGCCCATTATCATCAAACAATTGAGAAGTTCAGCCCATAAATTTAAGAATTATATCGTCCTGAATTGCATTTTCGTGTTTCAGCCAGTATCACAAAAAAAAGTAAAAGTAAGTTTTTCTAAATATGTTTGTTAAATTTCGTTTAACGTTTGTTCGCACATGAATATTGTACGTAAAACGATTGGACCGCTGCAGCACATGTATTGTCAAACATGGGTCTGCCTATATTTAAAAATAAACAACTCTTGAGCGTTAGAGATATAATAAAAATACCACGAACTCCTGCGTGGGTTGATCGCTTAAACAACGATGCAAGCGGTCGTATCGCATTTTCGTGTAGATAAGGAATGCGTGCAGTGGAAAATTCCCGCACTTACAATCTGTTCCCATGTTTGGGGAACACTGCGTTGGTCTAGTTAGAGATAAGATTAAAACATGTAAATTTCATATTAGCTACCTAAGCAGGATTTAGAGAAATAAAATTCAGTTTGAAATATCAACTCAACAAATGTAGACGTTTGCTTATGTTGCAGCCTCTTTACATTTTGGTCAATCGGGCTCGGTTCCACAAAATTATGTCCCATGGATCCTGAGTTTTTCGAAGACGTCTTTTAGTTCTAATTAGTTCTCTTGTTAGTACAATGCCATAACTTCTGGGGCATGTCTCAGGCTCAGACGGTGTAGAAGCAGAAGCGGCTCTATGTATATTTTGCGTTAGAATGTCTACTGCGTTCTCGATGTCTTCCTTAAAGCTCAAACCGTATTTAATTGAAAAGAGTTTTCAAGATGTTATCTGAAAACAAAAAAAACAGTTCGGTTGTTTATTAACCGAGAGCATGGCTTAACATAGGCACCTTCTGTTTGTAGAGTAGCTAAAAGGGCTACATGATCGGAGTTTTCCCAGTTTCCCAGTTTTCGAAAATACTTGTTCTGTCTAAGTTTATCCCATGGTACACAGTAAAGTCAATGCAGGTAGGTCTGTGACTGGGCACATATAGGTATCTACTTGGTGAACCTGTTGCAAGGATATAAGGGTGAATTGTACTTATCACCCGATAGCCAATGTCGGACGTTCCGTGCTTATGGCTTGAAGGTTTGTATGCGGGATAAAAGCTATATCTATGTATCTTTACTGTGTTCCGTCTGTTGAGTCTGATCTCGCTTAGGAGAAGAATGTCAACGCAGTTGTTGTGTGCGAATATCTCAACTTCTCTGGCCTTACCTGAAATACCATTTAAATTCCAGATAAGAATCTTCAGAGGGTTCATTGCGATGGTAAAGCGTTATTATGGAGTTGGAAAGCGGATGCATCCCCAGTCCGTTTTTAATATAATATTGTTCTTAATAGCGGGAAACTCCATACTTAAGATTGTACGATTTTATTTTTTCGAACTATACCCGTTACTCATAAAATGAAAAAGTATTCTAGATTCGTTGAAAATATGTATGTAAATTTTTAATCAGGATCACAAGGCGATTCATTCTAGTCATGTCCGTATCCGTATAAAGGCTTTGATCTCGAGAACTATAAAATCTTGAAAGCTGAGACTAAGCTGCTGTCAGTTTGTTTTCACGCACACTCCTTTAAAAGTTTTGTGTTATTTGTTTGATGCCACGCCCAAAATTATACATTTCATAAAATTTTTTTTATTGTTTAATTTTTTTACTATTCAATATTTCTATCGATATGGAAATATAAATTTTGCAATTATTTGCACAGTTTTTTTTATTTCAGTCAGAAGTAAATGTGAAATTTGCGACCTTATAAAGTATGGTCTGTCCGTCCGTCCGTCTCTACGCAAAATAGTCCCTCAGTTCTAAAGGTGTCAGTATGAATGATTTGCAAATGATTTTGGATTTGACAGTTTTCTGAAGTCGATGAACATTATAGCGCCAAAACCATCAAATCCATTTGTTCCAGTCATAATTGATAATAATATTTTCGAAATTTTTGAGAAAATTTTTGTTTTACACCTTGCACAAAAAAATAAGCAAAATAAATTAAGCCCGTACTTCGTGGTTTATTTTTTATTTTTCCATTACAATATAAACTAGAAAGTCGTTATTATATTATTGATTCTAGACATTATCAGCGATATTTTTTTTGTGCTCATTTAATGACTAAAAATACTTACAAGCTACAAAATAAGTCACACTTGTGTTTCGAACTGTATGTATTTTCTGTGCCTTTGGCTCAAGGTATGGATAAAATGAAATAAAGAATATAGAAAATACATTTTCACGGTTGCCACAAAAAAACACTTCCGCTCCATATAGAGAATTGACATAATTGTTGGCCGCCAGATGCTATACTTGCCGAGTCACTTTTAATTCTTTTCATGACACAATTCCAATTTAAATAATTTTATTTGTATTTTTTTAATTAGTTGTCATTCAAGGGCGCTCCGTAAATAGCATGGGTTTTCAACTAAGCCAAAAAACAATTCATCCAAAGCCAATCCTGGTGCTCTACATCGAAAAAATGTTTAGTTTTAAGCTGTTTTACCGTAGAAATGGGTACCGTAGAAATCGCCAGTAAAACAGCTGGACTTAAAAAACAAAATCGTTAAATTCACGTTGATAAAGAAATCCGACTCTTTCTTTTTTGTGAAGGATGTTTCCGACGGGTTTGCTTACCAACTTTTATAAGATACACGTTGCAGAGAAGTAGGTAACTTTGTTTTTGATTTTTTCAGATTTTCACGTCACATAATGTAAAAAGAATGTCAATTTGTATGGTACAGATGAATATCAATATCAGTTAAATTTATGAAACCAATGTAATAACAATACACTGAAATAAAAAAAAATTATGTATAACAACAGATACAAGCAAACATGCAGGTGGAGGTGTTCTAAGCGATCATAATGGAAATCAGCTACCATATGCATCAAGATCACTTACCAAGAAAGAAAGTAGTAAAAACAACATATTTAGAATTAGTACCCCCCATTAGGTAATAAGCAGTAAAATCTATAAAACCGTAAAAACTGACCATAGACCTTACTTACTTTCTACGACTAACCCAAGCTCAAAACTAAAACTTATGAGATTAGATTTAGGTGAGTATGATTTTACGGTGGAATATTTTAAAGGAAAAGCCAATAATGTGGCTGATGCACCGATGTATACGACGTCATTATAAACGATGAGGTACGAAATGTATAAATATATTACACTTTTTTTTAAAAATGATTAGTTTCAATAAGGAAAAGACTAATTAATGCAGTCGTGAATAACAAAAAAAAAATGTTGAACTTTTTAATTAATGAAATCAATCAATGAAAGTTCATCTTAAAAAAAATGTTAAGTCTAAAACATCCTTTCGTATCAAAACCTAAATTAAATCGTTGAATGCAAATCGAGGGCTTCTGAAAAATACTGTCATGGACTCTTCCACGGATTGGCTTGGATAATACAGAAAGAAGTCAAGAATACATTGGAAGTGTAGATCAGCCTCTTGCCTTAATTAATCGCGGACTTCGTTCATAATCAAAAACTGAAGGAAAAGACGATCTTACCGTTGTATGTCGTAGAATAGAACCCTTTTAGCAAGAGCTCGTGCTCGACGAAGCTGGACGAACTACAGCCTGCAGCTCACACCGTTTTGTGGCAACAAGTGATTCGGTAATGGATTCTGGCCAAGTCAACAACAATCCAATAGACAAGCAAAAAAAACCCAACGCTTTTTTTCTATAAGTCGAATACGGTGCTCCCAAGGTGCAAACCAACCACAGACACCACTGCTGTAAAGGGGAAGAAGGAGCTGCCTACAGAACAAACTAGAATTCCGCATAAATCAAACCAGGCCTTGACCGAAGCAAAGAACAATAAATATTTGTTTCTAAATATTTTTAAAGGGCAGTTAGCTGTTAGGTTATGCAACTAAGTTTTCAACGGGACCGTTTTGCAAAACGCTCTGATTAAACCAGCTGACTTGCCCATTATCATCAAACAATTGAGAAGTTCAGCCCATAAATTTAAGAATTATATCGTCCTGAATTGCATTTTCGTGTTTCGGCCAGTATCACAAAAAAAAGTAAAAGTAAGTTTTTCTAAATATGTTTGTTAAATTTCGTTTAACGTTTGTTCGCACATGAATATTGTACGTAAAACGATTGGACCGCTGCAGCACATGTATTGTCAAACATGGGTCTGCCTATATTTAAAAATAAACAACTCTTGAGCGTTAGAGATATAATAAAAATACCACGAACTCCTGCGTGGGTTGATCGCTTAAACAACGATGCAAGCGGTCGTATCGCATTTTCGTGTAGATAAGGAATGCGTGCAGTGGAAAATTCCCGCACTTACAATCTGTTCCCATGTTTGGGGAACACTGCGTTGGTCTAGTTAGAGATAAGATTAAAACATGTAAATTTCATATTAGCTACCTAAGCAGGATTTAGAGAAATAAAATTCAGTTTGAAATATCAACTCAACAAATGTAGACGTTTGCTTATGTTGCAGCCTCTTTACATTTTGGTCAATCGGGCTCGGTTCCACAAAATTATGTCCCATGGATCCTGAGTTTTTCGAAGACGTCTTTTAGTTCTAATTAGTTCTCTTGTTAGTACAATGCCATAACTTCTGGGGCATGTCTCAGGCTCAGACGGTGTAGAAGCAGAAGCGGCTCTATGTATATTTTGCGTTAGAATGTCTACTGCGTTCTCGATGTCTTCCTTAAAGCTCAAACCGTATTTAATTGAAAAGAGTTTTCAAGATGTTATCTGAAAACAAAAAAAACAGTTCGGTTGTTTATTAACCGAGAGCATGGCTTAACATAGGCACCTTCTGTTTGTAGAGTAGCTAAAAGGGCTACATGATCGGAGTTTTCCCAGTTTCCCAGTTTTCGAAAATACTTGTTCTGTCTAAGTTTATCCCATGGTACACAGCAAAGTCAATGCAGGTAGGTCTGTGACTGGGCACATATAGGTATCTACTTGGTGAACCTGTTGCAAGGATATAAGGGTGAATTGTACTTATCACCCGATAGCCAATGTCGGACGTTCCGTGCTTATGGCTTGAAGGTTTGTATGCGGGATAAAAGCTATATCTATGTATCTTTACTGTGTTCCGTCTGTTGAGTCTGATCTCGCTTAGGAGAAGAATGTCAACGCAGTTGTTGTGTGCGAATATCTCAACTTCTCTGGCCTTACCTGAAATACCATTTAAATTCCAGATAAGAATCTTCAGAGGGTTCATTGCGATGGTAAAGCGTTATTATGGAGTTGGAAAGCGGATGCATCCCCAGTCCGTTTTTAATATAATATTGTTCTTAATAGCGGGAAACTCCATACTTAAGATTGTACGATTTTATTTTTTCGAACTATACCCGTTACTCATAAAATGAAAAAGTATTCTAGATTCGTTGAAAATATGTATGTAAATTTTTAATCAGGATCACAAGGCGATTCATTCTAGTCATGTCCGTATCCGTATAAAGGCTTTGATCTCGAGAACTATAAAATCTTGAAAGCTGAGACTAAGCTGCTGTCAGTTTGTTTTCACGCACACTCCTTTAAAAGTTTTGTGTTATTTGTTTGATGCCACGCCCAAAATTATACATTTCATAAAATTTTTTTTATTGTTTAATTTTTTTACTATTTAATATTTCTATCGATATGGAAATATAAATTTTGCAATTATTTGCACAGTTTTTTTTATTTCAGTCAGAAGTAAATGTGAAATTTGCGACCTTATAAAGTATGGTCTGTCCGTCCGTCCGTCTCTACGCAAAATAGTCCCTCAGTTCTAAAGGTGTCAGTATGAATGATTTGCAAATGATTTTGGATTTGACAGTTTTCTGAAGTCGATGAACATTATAGCGCCAAAACCATCAAATCCATTTGTTCCAGTCATAATTGATAATAATATTTTCGAAATTTTTGAGAAAATTTTTGTTTTACACCTTGCACAAAAAAATAAGCAAAATAAATTAAGCCCGTACTTCGTGGTTTATTTTTTATTTTTCCATTACAATATAAACTAGAAAGTCGTTATTATATTATTGATTCTAGACATTATCAGCGATATTTTTTTTGTGCTCATTTAATGACTAAAAATACTTACAAGCTACAAAATAAGTCACACTTGTGTTTCGAACTGTATGTATTTTCTGTGCCTTTGGCTCAAGGTATGGATAAAATGAAATAAAGAATATAGAAAATACATTTTCACGGTTGCCACAAAAAAACACTTCCGCTCCATATAGAGAATTGACATAATTGTTGGCCGCCAGATGCTATACTTGCCGAGTCACTTTTAATTCTTTTCATGACACAATTCCAATTTAAATAATTTTATTTGTATTTTTTTAATTAGTTGTCATTCAAGGGCGCTCCGTAAATAGCATGGGTTTTCAACTAAGCCAAAAAACAATTCATCCAAAGCCAATCCTGGTGCTCTACATCGAAAAAATGTTTAGTTTTAAGCTGTTTTACCGTAGAAATGGGTACCGTAGAAATCGCCAGTAAAACAGCTGGACTTAAAAAACAAAATCGTTAAATTCACGTTGATAAAGAAATCCGACTCTTTCTTTTTTGTGAAGGATGTTTCCGACGGGTTTGCTTACCAACTTTTATAAGATACACGTTGCAGAGAAGTAGGTAACTTTGTTTTTGATTTTTTCAGATTTTCACGTCACATAATGTAAAAAGAATGTCAATTTGTATGGTACAGATGAATATCAATATCAGTTAAATTTATGAAACCAATGTAATAACAATACACTGAAATAAAAAAAAATTATGTATAACAACGGATACAAGCAAACATGCAGGTGGAGGTGTTCTAAGCGATCATAATGGAAATCAGCTACCATATGCATCAAGATCACTTACCAAGAAAGAAAGTAGTAAAAACAACATATTTAGAATTAGTACCCCCCATTAGGTAATAAGCAGTAAAATCTATAAAACCGTAAAAACTGACCATAGACCTTACTTACTTTCTACGACTAACCCAAGCTCAAAACTAAAACTTATGAGATTAGATTTAGGTGAGTATGATTTTACGGTGGAATATTTTAAAGGAAAAGCCAATAATGTGGCTGATGCACCGATGTATACGACGTCATTATAAACGATGAGGTACGAAATGTATAAATATATTACACTTTTTTTTAAAAATGATTAGTTTCAATAAGGAAAAGACTAATTAATGCAGTCGTGAATAACAAAAAAAAAATGTTGAACTTTTTAATTAATGAAATCAATCAATGAAAGTTCATCTTAAAAAAAATGTTAAGTCTAAAACATCCTTTCGTATCAAAACCTAAATTAAATCGTTGAATGCAAATCGAGGGCTTCTGAAAAATACTGTCATGGACTCTTCCACGGATTGGCTTGGATAATACAGAAAGAAGTCAAGAATACATTGGAAGTGTAGATCAGCCTCTTGCCTTAATTAATCGCGGACTTCGTTCATAATCAAAAACTGAAGGAAAAGACGATCTTACCGTTGTATGTCGTAGAATAGAACCCTTTTAGCAAGAGCTCGTGCTCGACGAAGCTGGACGAACTACAGCCTGCAGCTCACACCGTTTTGTGGCAACAAGTGATTCGGTAATGGATTCTGGCCAAGTCAACAACAATCCAATAGACAAGCAAAAAAAACCCAACGCTTTTTTTCTATAAGTCGAATACGGTGCTCCCAAGGTGCAAACCAACCACAGACACCACTGCTGTAAAGGGGAAGAAGGAGCTGCCTACAGAACAAACTAAATCATAAACAAACAAACAAACACAAACATAAATCAAACCAGGCCTTGACCGAAGCAAAGAACAAAAAATATTTGTTTCTAAATATTTTCAAAGGGCAGTTAGCTGTTAGGTTATGCAACTAAGTTTTCAACAGGACCGTTTTGCAAAACGCTCTGATTAAACCAGCTGACTTGCCCATTATCATCAAACAATTGATAAGTTCAGCCCATAAATTTAAGAAATATATCGTCCTGAATTGCATTTTCGTGTTTCAGCCAGTATCACAAAAAAAAGTAAAAGTAAGTTTTTCTAAATATGTTTGTTAAATTTCGTTTAACGTTTGTTCGCACATGAATATTGTACGTAAAACGATTGGACCGCTGCAGCACATGTATTGTCAAACATGGGTCTGCCTATATTTAAAAATAAACAACTCTTGAGCGTTAGAGATATAATAAAAATACCACGAACTCCTGCGTGGGTTGATCGCTTAAACAACGATGCAAGCGGTCGTATCGCATTTTCGTGTAGATAAGGAATGCGTGCAGTGGAAAATTCCCGCACTTACAATCTGTTCCCATGTTTGGGGAACACTGCGTTGGTCTAGTTAGAGATAAGATTAAAACATGTAAATTTCATATTAGCTACCTAAGCAGGATTTAGAGAAATAAAATTCAGTTTGAAATATCAACTCAACAAATGTAGACGTTTGCTTATGTTGCAGCCTCTTTACATTTTGGTCAATCGGGCTCGGTTCCACAAAATTATGTCCCATGGATCCTGAGTTTTTCGAAGACGTCTTTTAGTTTTAATTAGTTCTCTTGTTAGTACAATGCCATAACTTCTGGGGCATGTCTCAGGCTCAGACGGTGTAGAAGCAGAAGCGGCTCTATGTATATTTTGCGTTAGAATGTCTACTGCGTTCTCGATGTCTTCCTTAAAGCTCAAACCGTATTTAATTGAAAAGAGTTTTCAAGATGTTATCTGAAAACAAAAAGATCAGTTCGGTTGTTTATTAACCGAGAGCATGGCTTAACATAGGCACCTTCTGTTTGTAGAGTAGCAACAAGGGCTACATGATCGGAGTTTTCCCAGTTTCCCAGTTTTCGAAAATACTTGTTCTGTCTAAGTTTATCCCATGGTACACAGCAAAGTCAATGCAGGTAGGTCTGTGACTGGGCACATATAGGTATCTAGTTGGTGAACCTGTTGCAAGGATATAAGGGTGAATTGTACTTATCACCCGATAGCCAATGTCGGGCGTTCCAGTCCCCACCCACTAAATACCTTTGGCCACAAGAGACAAGTATGTCACAGAAGTGCCTTTCTTCAATTCTATTTGTTGGTGGACAGTATATCGCGCTAAATTCCATATCTCCCAGCCCGGTGGAGACCTTAACTGAAAACATCTGAATAGTTCTCGTTTTAATAACTCTTTGCGAAGAGAGCTCCTCACCAGTACTGCTGCTCTCCCAATTCCGTGCTTATGGCTTGAAGGTTTGTATGGGGGATAAAAGCTATATCCATGTATCTTTACTGTGTTCCGTCTGTTGAGTCTGATCTCGCTTAGGAGAAGAATGTCAACGCAGTTGTTGTGTGCGAATATCTCAACTTCTCTGGCCTTACCTGAAATACCATTTAAATTCCAGATAAGAATCTTCAGAGGGTTCATTGCGATGGTAAAGCGTTATTATGGAGTTGGAAAGCCGATGCATCTCCAGTCCGTTGCTTCAGCATATTGGCCATTTCAAAAACCATTTTTTCCAGCCGTTCGAGTCGTTGATTATTCAGCTTGTTTTGTTGTTGTTGCTCCTGTTGCTGCTACTGTAGCCACGACAGGAATTGCTGCGGTTGCTGCTGTTGAAGCTGTTGCTGCCAATTCATAAATTGTTCCTGCTGCTGTGCCAATATAGACTGAACGTTAATAAGGTGTTGCTGTTTAATGTTATATTCCTTTAATTGGGGTTGTATGTTATGTAGACGGGGCTGGGCTGTTGTATTGCCATTTCTTGCAATAGCTGCGTAGGACAAGCTCCCAGTATGGGCTTTGGGAGTGCTAGATATTGAATGCTGCTTAGTTTGTTACTGTTTGCTGAGGTTGTTGCTGGTTTGTTGCACTTTTATCTAACCTGGCTTGCTTAGGTTGTTGCTTCTTTATATTGCCCATTGATCGTCGAAGATACTCCTGGTACCACTGGCAACCTTTGTAACTTGCCGTGTGATTTCCTCTACAGTGTATAAGTTAACTAAGTTAACCGGGCGACGGCTACGACCGATCGTCCGAAGACTCGCTCCGGCCAAACTGCTGACACAGCGTCTGCCCGGAAGCCCGTGCATAGCCGGCAAACACTACCCGTTGGAGTGGCCGCTATGAGTTTCATATTTTGTTAGCCTTAAGTTCAGTTTGATTTTGTATTTAATAAAGAGCGCATCGCGCCTTCAATCAACTCCAGCTACTGCTGTTATCATTGAATTGGTTGGCTAGCCTTAAGGGCAGTCAACAACGGAGGGACGTTCTCCCACCATATCTCCCAATCTAGGAGAAGAGGTCTGCGGCAACCGCCCTGCCTTCCAGTAACAGAGGAACCCCCTCTTACCTGCAACTTATGCCGGAGACCGCGGCGAGGGATCTGCACCATATATTTAATTAATTAATATTTAATTAATTAATTCTCCACGCTGGACCTCAAGTCTGGCTATCACCAAATCATTCTTGCAGAACGCGACAGGGAAAAAACCTCTTTCTCTGTGAATGGGGGAATATACGAATTTCGCAGACTACCGTTTGGCCTCAAAAATGCAGGCAGCATTTTTCAGAGGACAATCGCAACATCCTACGGGAACAAATCGGCAAGTTCTGCTATGTTTACGTTGACGACGTAATTATCTACTCCGAAGACAAAAACTCTCACATCAAGCACGTAGATTGGGTTCTAAAGAGCCTGCACGATGCGAACATGAGGGTATCGGTAGAAAAGTCCAGCTTTTTTAAGAAAAGTGTGAGCTTCCTTGGGTTTATAGTCACTTGTAACGGTGCTACAACAGACCCAGAAAAGGTTAAGGCTATAAAAGAATTTCCGGAACCCAAAAGTGTTTTTGAGGTACGGTCATTTCTAGGCCTAGCCAGCTACTACAGATGTTTTATTTTGGCACTGCAAAAACCGTGTAACGGATATTTTTGCAGTCCCTGAGAGACGGGAAATTCTTTCCGTAGAACACAATAGGGCCCACAGGTCGGCCCAAGAAAACGTTAAGCAGGTACTCTCCGAGTACTACTTTCCGAAGATGACCAAGTTGGCTACCGAAATCGTAGCAAACGGCAAAACATGCGCGAAAGCCAAATACGATAGACACCCAAAAAAACATGAGCTAGGCAAAACTCCGATCCCCTCTCATGTGGGAGAACTACTGCACATCGACATTTTTTCTACGGATAAAAAGTATTTTCTCACTTGCATTGACAAGTTTTCGAAGTTCGCAATTGTGCAACATGTCCACTCTAGGACAATCGAAGACCTTAAACCGGCCATACTACAGATTATGAATTTTTTCCCTAGGGCTAGAGTAGTTTACTGCGATAATGAACCTTCATTAAATTCGCATACTATCTCGACCATGATTGACAATCACTTTGGCGTTAGCATTGCCAATGCACCGCCACTCCATAGCGTGTCAAATGGGCAAGTGGAGCGCTTTCATAGCACCCTTTTGGAGCTTGCTCGTTGCCTAAAAATCATTGAATTGGTTGGCTAGCCTTAAGGGCAGTCAACAACGGAGGGACGTTCTCCCACCATATCTCCCAATCTAGGAGAAGAGGTCTGCGGCAACCGCCCTGCCTTCCAGTAACAGAGGAACCCCCTCTTACCTGCAACTTATGCCGGAGACCGCGGCGAGGGATCTGCACCATATATTTAATTAATTGGCGCTCAACCAGCGGGAAATACGCACCCGTCCATATCATACATAATAAACAAAATAATTACAGAACATGTAAGTGGGCCCGCTGGTCAAACCTTTTACGTCTTCGATACATATTCCATAGTTCAGACCAGTGTTAAAATATTAAATATACAAATAAACCAGTCTGAAGAGTGTTTTTCAAAAATCTCAATATTGAATGTGACGACTAATAGGTGTTTGGTGTTTAATTCCATGGTGTTTAATATCCGGTGGAGGAGATTTACCCGAGACCCCATTGTTTAATAAATAAATATTATAATATTATCACATATTTTCACTGCGAAAAAAATTTAATTAACTTCATAATCCGTTGCAAATACGGCGTATAAAAAATTAATTTAATTTAATTCGCTCACAGTTTGTGTTACGGCGCATTGCTATTTCGCCGAGCAGTTAAATTTTTTTCGCATTGTGTACCCAACAGACATTATAGGCTGTTACACTGCAAATATTTTTGGTGAGGCAATTAACATATTGCGGGGGCTAAATATGAGAGCCAAGGCTCTCATAATTTAATATACCAGATTTGAATTTTTATTTGACATTTAATTCGGTTTTGTATATCACATCGCTCGAGTAGAAATTCTTGGTATTAGCTTCGCAGTCCACTTTGTATCTTTTATTGTCCCCACTCCACCGCTGTGAACCCGATACGGCCGCGCATGCATTTGTATTTCAATTATTTATTCTTCGCTTCTTTGTTTATAGTGGCGGAAGCTCAGCTCCCGCATACCCCTTACCTTGCCGCTGCTCCGCGAGGCGACGGCTTGGTTCGAACAGCTTTATACATCGTTGCAAAGGCGGCGGCTACAGTCCCCGCGCACCCCTCACCCTACCGGTGCTTCTTTGTTTATCGTGGCGGAAGCTCAGTCCCCGTGCACCCCTCACCTTACCAGTGTTGGTACTTGGAAAGGCGGCAACTGAGCTCACATACATAGTTGTTAAGGCGGCGGCTCCGTCCCCGCGTACTTCTTGCATTGCCAGCTGCCTTCATGGGCAAAATAGCTGAGCGGGCATTGCATACCAGTGCAGTTTAACTTAAGCACATATGAGCTCCCCGTTTACACAATATAGGGAAAATAAACGGTACGCTAGCGACTCAGATTCTGACAGTGAAGGGCCCCCGCGTATTTTCACCCCAATACGGGCACCCGCTAACCCCCCTTCAGTTAGAACCATGTACTCAGATCAGCTTAAGGCTGTGATTCAGACCGCCGTTAATCGTGCCTTGGCGGAAGCGGCTGGTGAAGCCAGGCGCAGAGAAGAAGAAATTCGCCAAACTATACAACAGTTGGCTACCCAAGTTGCAGCGGTGCAAATCGCACCCACACAAGCGGCAGCCCCTATAATCAAGGTATACCAACCCATTGATATCACGGGCAACGTCGAGTGCAGCGAGCCTCTGGATGCCGTAAAATGCTTGCCCGAATTTACGGGAGCACAAGAGACATATGTCTCTTAGCGACAGGCGGCGGTAGCCGCATATTACATATTTAGAAATTATGTAAATAGCTCACGCCACTACCAGGCGGTCGTTATAATCAGAAGTAAAATAAGAGGCCCTGCCGATGCGGTGCTATCTTCGTTCGGCACTGTATTGAATTTCGATGCGATCATAGATCGCCTCGATTTCACATATAGTGACAAACGCGCGATTCACGTCATCGAGCAGGAGATGGGCACCCTCAGACAGGGGAGCCTGACTCTATTACAATACTACGACGAGGTCGAGAAAAAGCTCACCTTGCTTACCAATAAAGCCACCATGTCGTATGAAACGGCGGCGGCAAAATTCTTATGCGACAAATTCCGGGATGATGCGCTCCGTATATTTATTTCGGGACTCAAGCGCAGTCTTTCCGATGTCCTCTTCTCGGCGAAGCCGAAGGACATGCCAACTGCGTTGGCATTAGCTCAGGAAGAGGAAGTACCACGAAAGGTACACCTTCGCAACATCGTTTGCAAAAAGCCTGGAGGATAGGGATAGGAAGCAATACCCAATGGCGCAAGAACGCCAACAAACGCCCTACCAAGCGCACTCCCAAGTAAGCGGGGGAAAAAACCCACACTTTACTAAACAGGTTAAGGCTCAGGTACACTCGGCTCCGCATAACGACAGGCGTCGTGAAAACACACCAGAACCCATGGAGGTTGACCCGTCTATGTCCAGGTTGAGACAACCCACTCAGGCACAGGCCTACTAAAACGGGAAGCCCGCCCACTCCGGTCGTTCACGCCCTCACAAGAGACAGAGGGTTAATCACATCGCTCAGAGCGTAGATCAGGCCGAGGGCACGTACGCAACCACAGCCTCCAGCGCGGCGGCCAAATTCGATGACGACACCATTTCTGTATATGATTTAGAAGTGATTAATTTTTTAGGGGCCCGTCATCAGGGGCCCGTCATCAGACGAAGAGTAGCGGGGAAAGAGATGAAGTTCCTCATCGACACGGGTGCGTCAAAAAATTTTATCCGGCCTCACAAAGGCTTAAAAGGCGTTCGCCCCGTCGATTCCCCATTCACCATCCATTCACTCCATGGTGCTACCACGATCACGAAAAAATGCTTCGTGTCACTTTTTGATTTGAAGGCCACGTTCTTCATTTTACCTGATTTGTCTTCCTTCGACGCGATCATTGGCCTCGACCTACTTAAACAGGCAGGGGCATCGCTTTGTCTGGCCTCCGGCCACCTCAGATGGGGCAATGGAGAAGAGAAAATTGAATTCCACCCATGCCCCGACGTCAATTTTACCGAAGTGGACTGCTCAGATGCGCCACCCTTAGTCAGAAACGCGTTCTTAGAAATGCTGAAGACTAGGAAGAAGGCTTTTGCAAACCCTAACGAGGCTTTGCCCTATAACACATAGCTACCATCCGAACAGTTAGTGAGGAGCCCATATACGCAAAATTATACCCGTACCCAATAGGGGCGGCGGACTTCGTCAACAAAGAGATTGAAGATCTGCTTAAAAACGGGATAATTCAGAAGTCGGTATCCCCTTACAACAACCCGATATGGGTTGTAGATAAAAAAGGGACCGATGACCATGGCAACCGGAAAATGAGACTAGTTATCGACTTCCGCAAGCTAAACGAAAGAACAGTGCCCGATAAATACCCCATGCCAAATATTAACATGATATTGAGCAACCTAGGCAATGCGAAGTATTTCTCCACGCTGGACCTCAAGTCTGGCTATCACCAAATCATTCTTGCAGAACGCGACAGGGAAAAAACCTCTTTCTCTGTGAATGGGGGAATATACGAATTTCGCAGACTACCGTTTGGCCTCAAAAATGCAGGCAGCATTTTTCAGAGGACAATCGCAACATCCTACGGGAACAAATCGGCAAGTTCTGCTATGTTTACGTTGACGACGTAATTATCTACTCCGAAGACAAAAACTCTCACATCAAGCACGTAGATTGGGTTCTAAAGAGCCTGCACGATGCGAACATGAGGGTATCGGTAGAAAAGTCCAGCTTTTTTAAGAAAAGTGTGAGCTTCCTTGGGTTTATAGTCACTTGTAACGGTGCTACAACAGACCCAGAAAAGGTTAAGGCTATAAAAGAATTTCCGGAACCCAAAAGTGTTTTTGAGGTACGGTCATTTCTAGGCCTAGCCAGCTACTACAGATGTTTTATTTTGGCACTGCAAAAACCGTGTAACGGATATTTTTGCAGTCCCTGAGAGACGGGAAATTCTTTCCGTAGAACACAATAGGGCCCACAGGTCGGCCCAAGAAAACGTTAAGCAGGTACTCTCCGAGTACTACTTTCCGAAGATGACCAAGTTGGCTACCGAAATCGTAGCAAACGGCAAAACATGCGCGAAAGCCAAATACGATAGACACCCAAAAAAACATGAGCTAGGCAAAACTCCGATCCCCTCTCATGTGGGAGAACTACTGCACATCGACATTTTTTCTACGGATAAAAAGTATTTTCTCACTTGCATTGACAAGTTTTCGAAGTTCGCAATTGTGCAACATGTCCACTCTAGGACAATCGAAGACCTTAAACCGGCCATACTACAGATTATGAATTTTTTCCCTAGGGCTAGAGTAGTTTACTGCGATAATGAACCTTCATTAAATTCGCATACTATCTCGACCATGATTGACAATCACTTTGGCGTTAGCATTGCCAATGCACCGCCACTCCATAGCGTGTCAAATGGGCAAGTGGAGCGCTTTCATAGCACCCTTTTGGAGCTTGCTCGTTGCCTAAAAATCGACAAGGGCATAACCGATACTGTGGAAATTATTTTGTTGGCAACCGCCAAATATAATAAGTCAATTCACTCTGTCGTTGACAAACGACCAGTTGACATCGTGCAGGAGCACCCAGATGACCCACAGACGGAAGTCCGGAACATCATTAAGGCACAAAACACGCTCAGGACCAGGGAAAACGCCTCCCGACAACACAGAGTATTCGAAGTCGGCGAGAAGGTATTTGTTAAATCCAATAGAAGGCTGGGAAATAAACTCACACCCTTGTGCGAGGAGAGAGCCGTAGAAGCGGACCTTGGCAATGATATAACCAACAATGTCCTTTATGGTTTTTTTATTATTCATTTTTTATATTCATTAGTTATTACACCTTCAAGCCGCTTGGCGCACTTTGTTTTTACTATAGGTTCATAGCCACTGGCATAGTTTGTTTTAAGTTCATTTTATCGGTGTTGGGAAAACCCTCTATAAGCATAAAAATAGCTAAAGTTTAATTTCACAGGATCGGACCAACATTTTGCATACTCCTGTCCTTGGCGTCGGCCCACGTTACCGATTATTCACAGGCCAGGTACATCCCCGTTGTAGATGGCGAAATCCTAGTATGGGAGGAGTTTGCTTACGTCACGCACACAGCAAACCTCTCAGAATATGGGCGTGTAATAGAGGAGACAACCAACATGATAGACATGTTTCCGCTATCCCATATGAAGAAGCTTCTGAGCGTGGATACCGCCCACCTCCAGGACTTGTTAGAGTCGTTTGGCGTTCATCACAGAGTAGCTAAGAGCTTGGATTTCTTAGGATCTATGCTAAAGGTTGTAGCAGGGACACCAGATGCCAGCGACTTAGAAAAAATCAGGTTTTCCAAAATGAAGTTAGTCGAGCTAGCAATAGACAGATCCAAATTAACACCAAAACCCAAAATCAAATTAATCAACTTACCTCTACCGTCAATTCAATTTTGAGATCAGCCAAAACCTCACAAATAGACACTGGACACCTATATGAAACACTGCTTGCTAGAAACCGCATGTTGATGGCGGAATTACAAAATTTAATGCTTGCAATAACCCTAGCCAGGATTAACATTGTTAGTCCGAACATTTTAGATCACGAAGACTTAAAAACAGTTTGGCTTGAGGAACCCACCGACACACCTATAGGAGATCTTTTGTCCGTCTCGTCTGTAAAGATTTTACAGTCCCCAAAATTAAATTAGCCTGCAAGAAGATCACTATTTTCCCAGTTGCCCATGGTGGAACGATGTTGCAGATCATAGACAATGTCATAGCCGAATGCAGCGGAGAAGTTTACGCCATCAAAAACTGCTCCGAATCACCGAGAGCCACATTCTGCCGCCTAGCTTCAGAGAGTTCGTGCGCCAAAGAACTGCATGCCGGTGGGGTGGCACACTGCCGAGTACAAGAGAGTTACCTGCATCCGATAACCTACGTAGACGAAGGAATTATTATCATCAACGATAGGTCGGCCAAAGTGCGAGTGGACAACGGCACAGAAATCTTGACTCATGGCACACACCTCATAACCTTTGACAAACAGGCCACTATAAATGACACACTCTTCATCAACCACAATAACACCCAGAAGAGAGCTCCAGGGACAGCAAGTCTTCCCTTATTGAACATCACCGCCACCCAAGATGTCCTCAGCCTCCCGTATCTTCACCGTCTGAGTGAACGAAACTTGGAGTTCATCAAGCAGTTCAGAGAAGAGATTGACAACCATCGAACACGTCTCGTAGCAACTATTGCAGGAGCAATATACTGCGCACTCATCTGCATCGGGCTCATTTTTAGGCGTTTCACTGAGGCAAGAAAATCCGCAGGCCAAATTAGGCAGATTATCGCTGAACTACAGACGGCCGAGGGCGGCCTTAATCCCTTTAGTTAACTAAGTTAACCGGGCGACGGCTACGACCGATCGTCCGAAGACTCGCTCCGGCCAAACTGCTGACACAGCGTCTGCCCGGAAGCCCGTGCATAGCCGGCAAACACTACCCGTTGGAGTGGCCGCTATGAGTTTCATATTTTGTTAGCCTTAAGTTCAGTTTGATTTTGTATTTAATAAAGAGCGCATCGCGCCTTCAATCAACTCCAGCTACTGCTGTTATCATTGAATTGGTTGGCTAGCCTTAAGGGCAGTCAACAACGGAGGGACGTTCTCCCACCATATCTCCCAATCTAGGAGAAGAGGTCTGCGGCAACCGCCCTGCCTTCCAGTAACAGAGGAACCCCCTGTTACCTGCAACTTACGCCGGAGACCGCGGCGAGGGATCTGCACCATATATTTAATTAATTTATACATTGGGACGCACACATAGCTTGGTTAAGTGATTTTCACCACAGCGAGCACAATTGGGATAACGACGACAGTATTTAGCTGTGTGGCCTAATTCCTGACAACGTACGCATTGAGCAATTTCCGATGATTTACGCATTCTTTCTATCCGCACTTTCTGTCGGCATAGTGTGTAGTATATGTCATTAATTTTTGCACATGGCTTTATATTAATGAAGAATATATTAAGTTTTACATCTCTATTACTCCTGGATCTTGGGTTATGTACTTGCAGACCATCAAAGCCATATATTTTAAAATTGGCGGTAATTTCGTTAGTTAAGGTGCTATGGTGGAGGCTCTTAACTACTATTCTGTGAGGCTTTTCTTCCTTCATTTGGTACGTATGGAATAAAATTCCCGAAATATCCAAAAGATTAACAATGGCTCTATGGTATGAGCGTCTTTGGAAAATATTCTTACTGTTTCCCCTTTATTTACTTCAACTGTTAAATTATCTAGGCTAGTGACCTCCGTAATGAGCTCGAAGAGATCATTAAGGTTGTTAAGGCTCAGTACTATTTGCGGTGGTTTTGATTGTTTGACAGAATTCTGGGCTGTTGGATGTCTCATTTGGTATACAGTTATCTTTGGGAATGTTCGGAGCGACCGCTTCAAAGAAGGTAGCACTGGCGTCATTAAAATCTTCTGGAATTTCCATACCATCACGGGTTATGTCCAATTCCATGTCTAGCATGGCAAACCTATTATTTGAGTTTGCCTTACTAATTTTTGCTTCGCGTCTTTGACTTCTCTTTTAGAGCTAAGGTTGGGTGATAACTTTGTCTTTCTTCAGACAATTTAGGAGCAGCTCTTTCGCTACAGCACGGGCTACTGATTGCTGCAGTTGTTGTAGATGTAGTATTACAAGTAGCACTTGTAAATGATATCGTCGTAGTTATTGTGCTTAGGTTAACAGATTCAGTGCGTGAAAAGCGTTGTTTATTCAATAACTCCATCCGGATCTCCAGTGGAGATTTACCAGCTTCTCGTCGCATTTCTCCATAATCAATCCGCTTATTACTAAGTTCAGAGTTAGAAGTTTGCTTGTTCATATCCATTTTACAGTTATTATTCCGGTCTATTTTTCTGTTATTCGCGCTGCTTATTGCCCCTCTTGTGCGGCTGCGCGCGGAGTGAGGGGCAAAGCTGTGCCCTAACGGGCAAGCAATGCAGTCTTGTCTAACAATACAGTTATATTTTGGTGTTGTAGTTCAACTGACGATACTGCACGAGTCAGCGTCCGAAAAGCAAGCGTACTATTTTTAGCACACAAAGAGTACACAGCAGATCAAAAAGGCTTAGATCAACAGAATTTCGTTTTTCTGCGACACAACCGATTTCATTGAGAGCAGACTAGCAACTTTTCAGTTTTATTCATTTTGTTTACGTAATTCAGACACGAATATATTAAATCCAACAATACAGAACTTACTTTTGACAATATTAATGTTTTAAACCCATATATGGAAATTCACAATTGGAAAATATCAATTTAATTTGTATTATTAATTTTAATCATTCTATATTTGATTACTACATTATTGATAAAATTCAGACATTTTATACTTGTAGCCAAACACAAACGGCCAGAACCAGAAGAACTAAATATTGAAGAAGAATTTTCAACATTTTTATCAGTTACAGTTACAGTTACTTACATTAACAGTTTTATCAGAGAATTTAAATGATATTCATAATAAAGCGGGACGCGTCATTTTATAAGGGGGCGAGTTAACCAACCCGCCAGTATAGCACTCCACCTCAATTTATAAACAAATTCCCAAATTTAATTTCAATTTATAAACAAATTTCCAATTTCAATTTCGGCGACATTCCCTTTGTATCTGGCCTTTGCCTTTGAATTCTTTCCCACGGCTTTGTCTTTGTCCGTGCCTTCGGTTGGACCCCCAGTGAATATAAACATAAGCAGAAGCTTCCGCTCAGCGACAAATTTAATTTTGATGCTGTATCAATTGCATACGCAAAGATAATTGAATTTCATCACAAGTCGACAAGCTCATTATCTTCTCTCAATTTGATTTTCATTCTCTCAGTTTAACTTGCAAAGTCAAAAAATCAAAGAAAACTATCTGGCCGATGCTGATTGGATTAAGAATAAGAATTGTAAGATGAGTCTGATTCGGGCAAAGATCGATAACGGTTCTATAGAATCCAAAAGTATTAATAAGTGACTTGTAATTGTGAATTAAGTGAAAAAGTGTAACACCAACTTATATGAAATATATTAATAAAAAATTCTATTTTTTTAAACAATTTGCGAAAAAATTAATTTGCACACTTTTTTGCTTGCTGTTTTCACTCACATTTTCTTTTGCTATTTTTGGATTTTTATGCTCTCAATTTTACGCGAGCGGGGGAGAGCAATTATTGCCTCTACCGAAAATGTGGCTGCATAGTGGAAAACCAATGTATGGCCGTTACGCATCTTATTATTCTAGTGTCTTTGGTGCTCAATGTGATTGTATTCTCCCTCCTTGTGAAAGATACCTTATTGTAATGTAATTAATATCCATCAAAATATTCAAAATATAAATTTTTTTAAAGCCATGTATAAGTTAACACAGGGAAAGAAAATGCGGAATTGCAGGCCATATCGAGTGGTGCAGGCCACGAACTACTGATCGCACACTCCAAGGGCAATTTCACTGAGCCCGGTTGGAGAACTCGTGGAGCAAGTGATCGGCACCGGACACAGAACTAAACGATGCCCTACTAATCGACGCGATATGGTGTGCAATATATTTGCAAAGTGGACAAATTAATAAAAAAGTTAAAAAACAATTACAATTCCAAAAAAAAAACTGCGGCAGCAACAGCAACGACAACAGCAGCGGCAACAGCAGCAGCGAAAGAGCAGCGCCGACAGCAGCAGTACCAGTGATCTGGTACTGATAGATCTCGACGTTAGGGTAGGAATAATAAATACAGCAAATAAAAATATTCAGCAAGCTTTTTATAGAATACCAATTTATTTTCATTATTCACGAAACTCTCAATTGTAGCACCCAACTTTTTTTAATACTGATGTGAATAACGTAACGCCTCATCAGACGAAGAAGTTCTAGAAGAATATAGAAAACATTCGGAAATAAGAGTACAAATGCAAGCTAGTAAGGCGGTGTACATTCGGGACAGCGTTTTTAACGATAGAAATCCAGAAAACAAGCAAAACAAATTGCGAGTATGGAGGCCGCCATAGCCGGCGCAATTCAAAGGCAAGGGAAGCTGTTCGATGCAAAGTTAACCACAATTATGGGGGAGTTAACTCCGAAAATTCAGTCATTCCAGGAATGTAGTGAACCTCTTAATATGGTCAAATCTGTCCCATAATTTGTCGGGAAGCAGAAAATTACGTTTCCTGGGTTTAAGCTGCTACTGCAGCGTACAAGGTATTTGAGTCTTACGAAGGTAGTCCGACATTATCAGGTGTCGGAATCCTAAAAAAGCTAACGCTTCTGACAAACAAAACGATTATGACACATGGCGCAGCCGCAGCGCCCGTCCTCAATGAACAACACAGAAATGACGACACAACCACAGTACTTGCCATCAGCATAAGCGTTAGCTCAAGAAGCTAAATCAAATAACGATAGAAGTGTTGTCGCGGAAACCTTTGACCGACACAAAAGTTTATAGACCACTGTAATGTCATCACATAGAATAAGAAGTAGAACACATTTTATTTTGTGTTTTTCTTGTAGAGACTCGCTCCTCTTTATTTTGTCGTTTCCAATCGAATGAATCTTATTCTATTTTACAAAATATTCAAAGTACCAAAATCCACCGCTGCGCGGCGCTGATAAAGCCAGCAGAGAAGCCACTCTCTTTTACATATCTTATGTATATATTAATAGAGAGAGTTGCTATGTGCGAGCATTATGCTTATCGCGACACTTGGTCAGCCTGAGAACGCTGACCATGGAATTATGCAGTATGGTTCATAAGTGGGCGATCATGTTACGCTTCCACTTGAATTTTTTGTTTATGCTTACGCCGCTCAAAAAAAAAATAGTACTTATACCCATCTGATACAATGTATTGGGTACAGTAAGCATTCGCTATGCACGCACACCACACCACACAACTAGCGACAGGCAGGTTGGGAAAATTCTTCTTCGAACACAAACAAAATTCGGGGTAATAAAGAAGAAGCCTCAGTTCATTGGAACTCAATGGGTAGCGAACAATAAAAATGGTTTTTTTAGACAAAGAACACACAACAACGAATGAAATGGCCGATGAAGGTCGACCTCCTCACGGTTAAAAAAGCCCGCAATATGGCAAACAGGGCAGTCGACACGGTCTAGACAAAAATTAACTTCATGTCGAAAGAACTTCATATGGTCGGAAACGCTTCCGTATGCCTGTTACATACTTTTCAACAAATCTACTCTACGAGTAACGGGTATAACAATTACCCGAAACAGGCACCTCTAAAAACTACATTACAGAATGACAGAAGATAACCCCTTCTCAGTAAACTTGATCCATGGCTTTACTAAAATAGTAAAAAATGTCTAGTTTTAGTGTTCAACGTAAAACATCTTCTTTCATTCTTAACAACGTTAACGACTTTAACAGTATCATCGGACTCGTATTTCATAAACAAGTGAACGCGAAACTCGATTTTACCAAATATATTCTACACACTAGCAACTAAAAAGTTTACCAGTCGTTGTTAGGTAGACAATTTGCCGGTAAAAACAACAACAATAAAGTTAAAGGTTCCGTTGCATCGAGGAACCCTCGGTTGTCAAATCTGGAAATTGCTCATTTTCATGGATTTTATTCTGATTGGCCGGGTTTTCTTACAACTTTTACCACGGTCATCGGAAATGATGATGAGCTAAGTTATATCGAAGAATTACAATATCTACGGTCGAGTTTAATGGGCGTGGCACTGGAGACCATATGCTCGCTCGAACCCACGAATGCCAAATATAAAAAAGCTATGAGTTTACCTATCGATTTTTACACTTTCAGGTACATGTTCAGGCAATATTTGGTTTAAAAGGGGTCGAGAAGGGATTACTGATTGCATGAATTCATAACTGCGGACCATTCCCAACACTACGCAAAAACCGGATCAGATGACGGAAGAAAAATGGGAAGAGGACTTATCAATCAATGAGCCGTCTACCTGGGATACTATGGAGTCGCTTTTGGAGAAAAGATGCAGGGTGATGAAAAGGTTGGATCAAGCCTTGGTAGCTCAAACACTAGGCCAGCAGATGGAAAAAAAATTGCACAAATATAACCAAAACACATTTATTGCTTCTGCCACTAACTTAAGTCCACCGTTATGTATATTTTGTGATGCAAGGGATCTTTATTTGCCAAAGCGTTCTCAATTTTTTAATTTGAGTCCGAATCTTCGATATAGAGAAGCAAGGAACAACTTTGCCTTAACTGTTTGCGCAATGGGCATAGCTTGCAGCAATGCAAGACGACACACTGCAGATATTGTCGCATAAAACACCACTCATTATGGCATATGAATCATGACCCATCCGCATCATTCTCCTCATTTTCAACTCCGTATGTGACCCAAACTTCAGCTTCAGCCATTGCCATATATTTCATCAACATTAGTATCATGTTCTCATTCATCTTCGCAACGTGATCATCAATTAGCAAGCCCTCCACCAAAAACCTCAAATATTATTCCGATCGATTACGTGTTGATCGCAAACCTCGGTTTCTGGGATCAGAGAATCTTCCAGGGTTTTATATTCTTTCGCAATCAGGGGATGCAAGCTATCGTTCTTCATTCGCAACTGTCATGGATTATCAGCTCATAAAACCATACCATAAAACATTTCTCTCTCTGATCCTTATTTCAATCAATCACAACGAATTGACCTTTTCATTGCAGCTGTTCTGTATTTCGAAATAATATTTCAAATAGTATTTCAAAATACCAAACTTGATTGGATAGTATCTTGAGGGATGTCGACTTTACAGCTAAAATTAATTACGCATTGAACAATTATATTAACTCAGACCACACACACTGACTAAACCATTTAAACAATGAAGAAAAATATAAAACTGACTTTTACACGCATTATACGTCACAAAATAAGTAAATCACGAAAATGCCAGTAATTTACAATAATCGACTTAGCGAAAGGATTTCACCAAATCGACCCAAGGAAGAGAAAGTAAAAGCCATCGAAAGATGTTCCTTTCAAAAGCCTGTACATAAATAAAATCATTTTTAGGATATTACCAAAAGCTATCAAAACCTCTGGTTTTATTTATAAAAAAAAAGCTTACATTAATATAAATATCATGTAAGATCTGAAGAAAATCCAACTGATTTAGCATGTGGGGGAATTGATTCAAAACAATTGACACACTGTGATCTTTGGTGGAAAGGTCCAAAATGGCTAGCTGATGCAAAAGAGCAATTATAACTACAATAAAAATAATAAAACCGATGATCCTATTTGCAATTTATTGGAGAGGTGTTCCTGCTTTCAAAAATTAATACACAATCAGATTTATTAAAATAAAAACACAAAATGAATCGTATCCTTCCTTCCTTCAGGTAAAAGAATTAAAGTTAGCTGAAATGAGAGTCATAAAAAAGTCATTTGCAAAACAACAAAGAAATCAGTACGACTAACCGAATATTGTCACTGAATCCGTTTCTGGATAAGGATGGACTACTCAGAGTAGGAGGAAGACTGCAAAACTCTGATGCAGAATTCGAACTTAAACATCCAATTATTTTAAATAAATGTCATATATCTTACTTGATAACTAAGAATGCTCATAATGAAACCTTACATGGAGGAATAAACCTTATGCGTAATTGTATTCAAAGAAATTATTGGATGTTTGGGTTAAGAAATTCGTTGGAGAAGTATTTTAGAGAATGTTGACGTGTGCATAATATAGAAAAAATACAGCTAATCAAATAATGGGAAATTTACCAAAATATCGAGTTACTATGGCATTTCTATTCTTAAATACGGGATTAGATTACGCAGGTCCTTTATTTGTTAAGTGTTCGAAAAGTCGCGGACAACAAACATTTAAGGGATACGTTGCCGTATTTGTTTGTATGGCCACCAAAGCCATACATTTAGAAATGGTAAGCGATCTAACTTCTGACGCATTTTTAGCTGCTAGACGAGGGAAATGTGCCAATATATTTTCAGAGAACGGAACAAATTTTGTAGGAGCTGCTGGGAAATTAGATCAAGAATTATTTTATGCCCGCCAAGAAAATTTAGCGATTGCAGCGCAGCTGGAGAAGGATAGGATTGATTGGTATTTTATTCCGCCGGCAGGACCTCACTTCGGAGGTATTTGGGAAGCTGGGGTCAAGTCAATGAAGTAGCGTATAATCGGCGTATATAAAGCACAATATTTTGACATAAGAAGAAATGTCAACCCTTTTATATCAAATAGAAGCATGTTGAAATGAGATGGAACAACAAGAAGCTTTAACGCCAAGCCATTTTCTGATTGGAATACCGCCCTTAGAAATAGTCGAACCGATGGAGGATCAAAGAATCGGAAATTTGGATTGGTGGAAAAAAAATGAGGAAAGATTTCTGGGTAAAATGGAAACCAGCAAAGGAATAAATGGAGAAGAGAAATGCCTAATATAAAAGAAGGGCAAATAGTTTTATTAAAAGATGGATGACAATCCAGCAAGATGGCCTTTAGGAAAAGTAGAAAAAGTCCATAAAGGCAATGATGATAAGGTCCGTGTGGCTAAAGTAAGGATGCAGGTAAATCCTTCCTTCCAAGACCCATTGCTAAAATGTGTCCCTTGCAAGGAATAAAATCTGTTGAAAAGAATGAGGCTGACCCTGAGCCGAAAAGACGAACTAGAGCAACCCGGGAATGTCCAAGATGGGAAATATCATGGCAATGTTGTTGTTTGTATTGAACTGTCAATTTTCTAGCGCGTTACCTTAAAATATAACACCAAGATATTCTATAGACACGATAGAGAGAATCTCCTATAGGAGATGTGGAGATTGCGAGTACTTCTTGGAATTTGGTGATCTATTATAAAATGGATTCATATTTTAAAATGATTACAAAAGAAAAGGCGCTTATAAGTGATATGAGAAAGGTTTGCGAAAGGCTACATAGCTTTGAAAAGCAATGTAGTTTGCTTTTAAATAATATGCAAGGTCAGTTAGTGGAACTTAAAGAAAACAAAAAGAGAAGAGAAAGAAGCAAACGTGCTTCGTTAGAATTTATGGGTTCATTGTACCAAATTTTACGGCAAGAACCGAAGATAAAATTTTAGTTGCCCACCATAATATTCAGTCCGAAAGCGAAGAAGCGCTATCAACACCTTATATAGGGGAACTTAGTGAAGTTCCAAAGATTATTTGGGATCCGCTGAAATTTTCAATATTGTTAATCCTCATCTATTTCTGAGCCGGCTGACTTACTGTGGGGTTGGCGATACAGTTTTTTGAGCATGGACTTGATTATAGTAATTTCTTTGTGGAAATTTATTATAATTTTGTCCATTATTCTTATTATACCCCTTGCTAAAATTATTGCCCGGGCGATTGTAATTATTATTTTGGCGATTTTGATTTTTCCAAGAACTATCTACTTCCATTGGTTCTTGCTGGTTTTGTGTCTTTGAATTGTAATTGTAATTCCAGTTATTATTTGGATCCTGATTTCCGTTTTGAGGCCAATTACTATTCTGATGAGTATTCTGATTATTATACGATCTATTTAGTGGATTGAGCCTCAGGTTATTTCCCTGACTTTTATTTTCGGTTCTGAACCCATAATACTTGTTTACGAATTGTGCTCGAAAGTTGTTTGATTCCAACTCCTGACACTTTGCCAATGCGTCTCGCAAATCGGGTTAATTATGGGAGAACAATGTTTTTGAGATTGATCCATTCAATCCAGAGCAATCCATTCTGAGAGCATTGCTCCTAATTGTCTCATTTGTTTCTTTTGTTATTTCACTCTCCTTTCCGTATGTCATTATTGTTCTGTTTATTAGCAAGGTCATTTACTTATTTACTTCATTATAAAATTCTGTAATGGTTAAGCGTCCTTGCCTAAGGATACTTAACTCAGATTCAAGGATATGGATTGGCCTTTTATCGTTGCAGATAAAATCCAATCTAGCAAGTAAGTACCATGGTTGGTAAGAGCATCATGTGCTGCTCCAAGATTTTATTTCTAAGAATTGTTAAAGCGATAAAGTATTGTTCGCTTTGGATTTTATATAAGCCCATGGCAGTTTCTGCCGCTTCCCTCCAGCCTACATATTGTGTTATTTCTCCGGTGAATTTTGGTACGGATTTTATCACCTCTAAAGTAGTTTCACATTTTACGTTTGGATCTATAGTTTGTATTTTATAATCCTCTACCTCGTTTCTGTTAGCTATTAACTGTTATTCAATTCCTTCTATCTTTCTGGTTACCTCCCCTAATTGGACATTTATTAAACTATTGATTAACTCGATTGTTAGGTTGCTGGCGCCGGCTACTCCACACGAAGAATAAGTCGGGGCTGAACCTCCGGCTGCCATTTTTAATGTCAAATTCTCAAAATTTACTTATTAAATTTTCCAAATGGTTTTCACAAATTATTTGCTTAAATTGATTTCTTGTACCCTGACCTTATTTTATATTAATTTTCTTATAAAGTATTAATATTAATTAATTTTTCTGGCTCACAATGCTTTCCTTTCGAATCCTTGTTCTATTTAGTAGTCTGGATTGTTTTCTCTCGTTCAGTGGTCCTAGTTAATTTTTTGCTGTGGTCTTCCTTCAATTTTAATATGTTTATCTATTCATGGGGATTGTCTTCTGCTCCATTTTCTTTATTAGTGTTGATTATTCTTTAGGTATTTGTTTTGGTTGGGTTTTTTTATTTGAGTTTTTTATGCACATAATAGTCATTATTTTAGTGAAACCATAATGAGAAATCGCTACTTTCATTTGTGCACTTAATGCATTGCTCTACAATAAATTGTTTTATACACCGTTGTTTTTTATTATTTTTAAAAATATTTTCAAAAACTTTAATGTGTATTTTCCAGATATTAAAATAAAGATCAGATGGTGCCTTTGTTTTCAAAGTCCGATTCTATCGAGTAGTTTTTCTCATGTATGAAAAGCTCTGATGGAGCTATTAAATGCTCGCTTTCATTTAAAATAAGCACTATAACCAACAAAATATGAATATTCTAGCTATATTAATATATGTATTATTTAAAATTGGAAAAAAAAAACAAGCGAGGAGCACTATGTATTTGTCAGCTTTAAGCAAACTGATTAAGAGGAACTAAAAGAATAAACAATAAATTTGCCGCGCCTTTCTACCCTCCCATAATTGCGCGGTTTTTAAAAATATCAAATTAGAGTATAACAAAAACATTCAACAAAATAATATTTGCAATGCAAATACTGAAAATTGATAATTTTCATCAGTATGCAAGTTATCCAACCCATGATTCAGGGGCCCCTACCCAATCTATAAACAATTTTTCAAAATCCAATTTCAACGATTAGTTATCCACCCCATGATTCAGAAGCCCTTACCCAATTTATAAACAAGTTTTCAAAATCCAATCTCAACGATTGTTTTGCCTTTGATCCCAAAGTCGCACTTCGCCGGCTTGTAAATAAACCAAACTTAACGTAAACACAGCTCCCTCTTGACCAAATTTAACGTAAACGCAGCTTCCTCTTGGAGACCAAACATATTGCGTATTGGGGACCAAACTTATTGCGTATCAATCAAACTGTCAGCATAATTGAATTTCACAATGCAAAGGAACAATTTCACCACTAAGCTTTATTTTCAAAGTTCAAAAAGTAAACTAAGTTTACAATGCATCACGCCACCAAGACATGAGCGGCGAGCCGACTCAGCATTCCTTGCGGCGCAGCGTAACACTCCAAATAGGAAGCGTCAGCTTTCCGCTGCCGAACGTTCTTAGCGCAGAACGCTGAACCCAACTCTGGCGCGTCAGCATTGTTTGTCGAGAGCTACTTAGTTGCTAGGGTATGTGAAGTTGCTTGGTTGTTAACTATCTCCCCCTCAGGGTTTTGACCGTCCTCGATCAAGCTAATCTTGTCGATGGTCCGCTGTATTTCCTTGGAGGCTCGTCTCCTTCTTAATGCCAGGTAAAGTAAAAGAGAGCCAATCAGACCGACGTTCAGGATGGCACCAGCTGCAGCCCAGAGCTAGGCGAACCTGCTGATTTAACCTCTTTCTTAAAACTTAGGATGGAGCGTAAGTTTTTGTTGTTTATCTGGTGTAGCAGAGGGAAGCTGAGCACCGGGTCGTGGCCGACGACGTTGAATAGTGGCGACCTGCCAATTACTGGTTGCTTGCTTAGCGCCTACCGTAAGCTTACAAACTGGGAGCCGTTGATGGTCGCCGTTTGTTCGAAGGTCGCCAGGTGCGTTCCCTCTATCAGAGTCTCAGGTCCACCAATTGTGCTAACGCGGGCTGTTGCTTCGTTGATTATCACAACACCGTCATTTACAGGCGTTATTGTACGCAGGTTGATAGGTTGAGTGTGGCACTATGCAGAGTTTCCCGCATGGAAAGAACGCGCACATGATTCGCGCCAGAACCGTTCGCAGAACGTGTGGTGTGTGGTATCAGTGCATCCAGTGACTGCAAAGGTGTCATCCTCGCATTCCGCCAGTGTGACCTCGTCGAGGCGTAAGACCTTCTTGCACCTGGGTAGGCTATTAGTATATGAATGATGTTTGCGGACTGGAGGACCCTGATTTTAAAGGCTTCCATTAAGCTTACTATAGGAGTGTCTTGTTCGACGAGAGATTTCAGATCGGCATGATCAAGAATTGTGGGGTTTACTATGTTCGATTTGGCCAATGTAATGATAAAAATCAAATTTTGGAATTCTGTAAATAGCATTCTTTTCCTGGCCAAAAGTGCTTCGTATAAATGTGGGGTGTCAAACAAGTCGTTTTTTCGGACACTAATTATTTTATTAATGGTGTCGGTAAATTTATTTATTTGCTTCTGGGTTTCTGAGTTGATGGTCATATGCCTAGAGTTAGACTCCACTAGACGAGCCTTTGTTATCTTGATTTTTAGGAAATCGGAGGCATCAGGAGTACCCGCCCCTACCCTTAAGGCTGTTGCTAAGAAGTCCTGGCAATCCCGTGGTGAACATTAAGGACGGACAACAAGGTTCTCAGGTATCTGTATCCACCTCTAATTTGCGCATATGCGACTGGGGAAAGGACTCGGACATAATAGCGAACTCAGAGGGGTTGCTTAAATGTTTCAAAAGGTCCCGTTGTTCGAATACCAGTACATCCCCATCTAGCACGGGAATGTAATTGGCATGCGAAAAGTCGGTAATCCGTGCATTCGCAACTGCCAGGGACATGAGCATCGTTATGGTGAACCTGGAAATTAAAGACAAGTTGAAACTACGCTGCTCGGGTTTTCCTTAACATAACCTACTAACTTACTTTAAAGGGAACGCCTACTTGAGTTTGTCCTTATGGACTACCCTCCCCTTGATGAGAACAGAGGCCTGCACTTTCTGTTCTGTGCATAATGGGGCTAGTTTGTTTCCTAACCTCTTGTTGTTCTTTACAAAGACCTGGTCTTCTACCTCAAACACACGGTTTTGTCTGGTAGGGTTGCATCTTCTGATGCTGTCCTGCTGGGTCTTTGCCAATCGAGCCTTGATATTTAGGGAACGCTCGTGGGCTCCTGAGTGAATAACCTCAGTTGGTCTCTCGCGAGTGACTGGGTGACTAGCTCTACTGTGTCATTTCTCTTTTAGTCAAATTGTAGGTATCTGGCAATTTCTGCCAGGGTGCTGTGGAACCTTTTAACTTGGCCATTGGAAGAGCTGTGGAGCGGAGGTGCATTCACAACGTCAATGCCGAAGCTGTTCTTGAGCATTGAGGTGACAGTTTCTGAGTTGAATGCGGGCTCATTGTCGCAATAGACCGTTTTGATGTTGGGAAAAAGGTAAATAATCTGTAGCAGGGGTACTGTGATGCCCACTATTGTTCTGGATATCACCAGTTTCACTATTACAAACTTAGAGAATTTGTCAATGCATGTCAGGAATAACTTACTGTCGGTTGAGAATATGTCAATGAAGGACCTGTTTCATATTTTCCTGAGCGGGTCTGTGCTCACGGTTGTGCTCTGCAGTGACGATTTCTAACTGCTCGATCTTATCGGTTATATCTAACACGACGTTGCGAAATTGGGTGGCTGGGAAGTGTTGGAAACTTTCTAGAGAGGGAAAGTCGCGAAGAATAGCGTTCGACAGGATGAATGACTTCCTTTAGGGTTTTTAGTAACTAACTCTTGTCAATAAGACTAATCAAGTGGCTAGTTTTACTTCGGAACAGCACTAGGTTTCGCTTGAGCGGACCCCGTGCTGCCTCCAGAATGATCTGTTTTCTGAAGCAATTTAACGGTTTGTCTGTGGTTTCGACCGTGTAGGTCAGGCAGAGCTCACTGTGAATAGTTCCAGAGTCTGATTGGGGCTTGTTTTGTAAGTCATTCAGATCCTGCCTAGAGAGGGCATCGCCACGAAATTTTCTTTGCCAGGTTTGTAGAAAACTTTGGCATTATGGTGGTCTATATAAGATTTCCAACTCTTAATCTAGCCGTTTGTGTTCCCATCGGCAACAGCGAACGTAAGAGGTTGGTGGTCGGTAAAAATATTGATTTCCCTGGAGCCGTACAGGGACCTGTTTATTGCAAAATTGAATTCTTGAGGCAAGGACCAGCGCGCCTCAGAATCACTAACTTCAAATATTTTTTCCACGTCGCAAGCTGAATACTCTAACGACATATTTCCTAGTATAAAGTAATTTATGAAATTAATTAGGTATTATTATGTACACTTATTCACTTATTACTATTTGTATGATTTATTAAAAAATTTATCATGTTAAGGAAATGCAAAATTAGAGTTTTTACTTGTTTGCAATCGAGTACAAATAATATAGATTGAAATTCCATAAACTTCTGAAGTGAAGGGCATACTTTGTCAAATTTACAATATATGAGCATACGTGTGCACACATACAGTGATCGGCGATTGCTGTATGCGTACAAGAGAGCTGCTGGTTCTAGAGCAATCTCTCTCTGGGTCTTGAACAAAAATTCAAGAGAGCCTGGAACCAGCTCTAGAGAAAGCACGAAAAAATCTTGTGCAAAAAAATCGTATGGCGTTAAGCATCTTATTATTCTGGTGCCTTTGGTAGCACTGTGTAGCAATGTGTAAGTTAAATAGATCTCCTTCAATGATGATCCAGAGTCTTCTCGCATAGGATCGTTCCTTTGCGTCAGCGTTGTTTATCGAGAGCTACTTAGTTGCTAGGGTATGTGAAGTTGCTTGGTTGCAGCCAGACCCAAGTGCATGTGTAATACGATCACCCACCTTCATAAATGCATAGTCAGCGCTCTCAGGCTGGCCAAGTGCTGACCAAAATACTATGCGTGCCTATGCACTCCTACTCCCTTAAGAGCTTAGAAATACCGAAGCTCATAAGAATAAATATATAAGAGCGCCGCTCTGCTGGTGGCGTCACCGACAGCGACGCCACGCGGCATTGACTAAGAGAACATTTTGTAAGAAAAGATTTTACATTCAACGTTTCTAATTGAATTCTGCTCCAAGTTAAAAAAAAATAAAACATTGAATAAAATACAATCAGAAAAGTTTTAATTCCACAAAAAATATTAATTCTTGATAGTTAAACCCGTAACTCGTATACCCGTTACTCGTATACCCGTTATATTCTTGACTAGGATCAATAGCCAAGTCAAACTGACCATGTCCGTCTGTCCATAGTGTCCCAGGTATTGATTGATAAATCCTCCAGTGGTGAAAGTTTCAATAAAACCCGGCCAATCAGAATAAGATCCATGAAAATGAGCAATTTCCAGATTTTACAACCGAGGGTTCCTAATTGCAACGTAACCTTTAACTTTATTGTTGTTGTTTTTACCGGCAAATTGTCTGCCTAGCAACGACTGGTAAACGAATATATGTTTGGCGGTGGCTATATGTACAAGTTAACTGGAGTCATTTAAATATTGCTTATGCCCTTAGCTTAATGCAAGCGCATCGGAGCTTTTGAGAGAAGAGCTAAGCTTTGCTGAGGAACGTAGGGTAAAGATAAGAGATCTATTCTGTAATAGGCAGTCGATATTTGGAGATCAAAAGCGTCGGTCATCGCCACGCACAACATACAAATTCGTCTCATTAAGTGCAGACCGCACAAATTCTATTATAATTGTATTCAAATAAAATCATACAAAAACTTCTAATGATAATTGGGGCCCAACTAAATCTAAAACCCACGATATCAAAAGGAGACAACTAAATCTCAAACGCACGATATCAAAAGGATCAAAAGGACGATATCACAACAGCTGGAGCAGACCTACTCAAACAGCGATTAAAATACAAAAAGCACTATTTTAAATCATCACTCATGTTGTAAGTACAACGTCCCTTGATTAATTATTAAAAAATAAATAAAAAATTTGCATACACACGTGAAGGTTATTGAAGGTTATAAATAACACATTGATGAGTGTCAGTGTCAGATCAAGTTGGAATAGAATATTAAAAGAGACTAGCCAATTAGATACCGCAAGCAAAAGAAACGCGAAAACAGAAAAGAAAACAAGTGAAATGGAGTTATCAGCGAATCAACTGAAAGCAATAGTAAAAAGTGCCGTTGCTGGCGCGCTTGCAAGTCAAAAAGAATTATTCAACAAAGAGTTACAAGCGATTAATGAGCGCATAGCAAAACTTACAGTGAACACCCCAGAAGTTGAAACTTACACAGATGCTGAAATCATATCAGGTGTAGTGTGTAATGAATCTCTAGACATAATAAAGTCGCTGCCAGACTTTGAGGGCGAAAGTGATACATATGTGTCGTGGAGAAAAGCGGCTCATGTCGCTTTATGGTTTATGAAACATACGAGGGTAGCTCAAAATATTATCAAGCCCTTGGTATTATCCGATATAAAATTAAAAACTCTGCAAACAACGTTCAGCACACCGTTGAATTTTAAGGCAATAATCAATCGCCTTGACTTTACATACGCAGACAAAACGCCCATCTACCTAATCGAACAAGAGTTGTCTACGTTGAGACAGGGTGATATGACACTCACCGAATTTTATGATGAGGTCGAGAAAAAATTGACTGCTTACAAATAAGACTATAATGACGTGCGATAAACCCTTAGCGATGTCACTCAATGAAAAGTATAGGGCTGACGCGTTACGTGTATTTATAACAGGCACAAAGAAGTCATTGAGCGATATCCTGTTTGCCAAAGGAGCCAAGGACTTACCAACAGCCCTTGGTCTAGCACAGGAGGTTGAGTCAAACCATGCGCGATATCTATTCGCTCTGAACTACTCAAAAAGCTTGCAGGACAAAGGTCCGAAAAATACTGATATGGATAGAAGCACTAATATGCAAGGCAAAAACCCCTATTTTAGTAAGCGCCAGTCTGTGCTCAGTTTTGACAGCCAGGCAAATACAAGTCCAGGCACCGACTCAGCTGTTTGATACTGACGTATCTATGCGAACCGTTCAATCGAACCAACTTAGACAAGCATCAATCTTGAACCAGTGTAGCTTACCCCAACTTCAAAATGTCTGGCCATCTCAGCAGCAACAACAACATAACTCAAGGCCTGTTCAGGCACAAATTGGCTATGAACATGCAGCAAAAAGACCAAATAGTGGCACTGCCAGGCTTACAGGACCGAAACAACAAAGAGTGAACCATTTAGCCCAAGAAGAAGATTTAGAGGAGTCAGATGAAAATGATTATGAACAAGGGGCAACAGCAGCTGTTGAGGATATTGAACACGAGCTTACAAACTATGACGATGTGCATTTTTTAGCCAAAGGTCCTTGCTACCGTTTATAGAAAGAAAGATAGCAGGGAAAACCATAAAAATCTTAGTCTTAATCACAGAACTTAAGTACATAACGCCGGTACAAAAAGAATTTACAGTTAAGTCTCTTCATGGTTGCAACACGGTAAAACATAGATGCATTGTTGAACTTTTCAATAAGACTATTCCCTTCTTCATTCTACCGTACCTCTCAAGCTTTGACGCCATATTAGGATTTGACACGCTAACACTGCTAAATGCAACATTGGACTTGAAAAATAAAATATTAAAAATCGAAAACTCAGTCGAACCAATTAAGTTTGTAAAATCTAATAGTGTTAATTTCTCTGATATAAAAGACATCGTAGTACCAAACCAGATAGCCGAAAAATTCCAAGAGGCGCTGCCATTTAATACCAATATTATTGCAACCATACGTACGGAAAACGACCAACCAGAATACTCAAGACTTTATCCATATCCCATGGGCGTAGCAGACTTTGTAAATGAAGAAACGAAGGCGTTGTTAAAATCGGAATTATTCGACCTTCGCGCTCACCCTACAACAATCCGGTTTGGGTTGTCGACAAAAAGGGTACAGATAAAAAGGGAAATAACAAAAAGAGGATGGTTATAGACTTTCGGAAGCTAAACTCAAAGACTAAACTCAGGCCCCAAATAGGAAAGTCTTGTTTTGTTTAGGTTGATGACGTTATTATTTTTTCTGAGCGACTTGAGGACCATCTGAATCATATTTGTTGGGTACTAAATAGACTACTTGAAGCTAACATGAGGCTGTCTAAGGAGAAATGGAACTTCTTTAAGGAAAGTGTCGAATATTTGGGATTCATTGTATCCAAAGACGGCATCACAACAAATCCTAGAAAAGTAGAGGCAATTCTTAACTATGAAGAACCCACTAATTTGTTCAACGTTAGATCCTTTTTAGGGTTAGCAAGCTATTAGCGCTGCTTTATAAAGGACTTTGCTTCAATAGCTCGACCTTTGAATGACATTCTCAAAGGAGAAAACGGAAAAGTCTCCGCCACTCGTTCTAAAAAGATACCCATTATTTTAGATGATAAGCAACGCTCTGCATTTGAGAAACTTAAGAATATCTTAGTGTCCGAAAATATAATGCTACCTTACTTAGACTACACAAAGCCTTTTGATTTGACTACGGACGCTTCAGCTCTTGGCCTGGGCGCGGTTTTATCACAAAACTGCAAGCCTATTACGAAGATATCTAGATCCTTAAAAGGTAGAGAGCTTGGTTTCGCAACAAATGAACGAGAGCTTCTAGCCATTGTATGGGCTTTAAAAACATTAAAGGACTATCTGTATGGCGCTAAAAATCTGAATATTTACACAGACCACCAACCATTAACGTTTGCCGTGTCAGATAAAAACACAAATGCTAAAATTAAAAGGTGGAAGGCATTTATAGATGATACAACGCAAAAATTTTGTATAAGCCAGGGAAGGAGAACCATGTCGCAGATGCACTATCCAGACAGGCCATCCACACTTTAGAAAGCCACCTCCAGTCAAATATGGCAACGATACATAGCGAAATATCGCTTTCATACGCAATTGAAACAGTCGACAAACCGGTCAATTGCTTTAGAAATCAAATAATAATAGTAGAAGGCACAGCGGATAATACTCGCACCTTTATTAGTAACAAGTCAAGGCACGTGATACAATTCGTAAATAGGGAATCGTTAGTAGGCAGAATTCGTTAGTAGGTTAATGCAATATACTGCGAATTGCCCATACTGGCATTCATCCAAAACAGACTTATAGAAGAGTTCCCGATAACGACTTTCCGGCATACAAAAAAGTTGGTGATCGACGTTTATAACAAAGAGGAATAAAAAGAAATAGTAGCCATTGAACACAGCACGTAACAGGAACCTTTCGACTCAAAAATTAAGCAGCAAAACAGCAATAGACATTACAAATAAAAAGCACAGCTTACAGAAGAATAACTCAGAATAAAAACCAAAAACCCATTAGTGTTATTAATCGCCTTCTTCACCCCATTCCTATATCATAATAAAAAAACAAATTTAATCAACGAGCGTTGTACATTATTTTATATTATCACTATTGTTAACTATCAACGTACTTGCAGTGCATATCTTTTGTATTCTATTATAATTTAAACAAAGCGTTAAAGAAAGCTCTTAAATCCTACTGGCATAAACGACATATCCGATTGCGGCAACCTGAGAGAACAAATCGACAACTCAATCACCAAAATACATTGGCGGAGAGCCACCAACTACTCTATCCAACGTGCGCATTGTAATGACACTACAAGACCACCAAGGCCAACGTCAAACAAAGCACGGATCGCCAGGATTCCCGTTCATTATCAACCGTATAATTTGAAAAGACTGAGGACAGCCTTCATCCTAATAGGGGAGGAGTTAACTGGAGTCATTTACATATTGCTTATGCCCTTAGCTTAATGCAAGCGCATCGGAGCTTTTGAGAGAAGAGCTAAGCTTTGCTGAGGAACGTAGGGTAAAGATAAGAGATCTATTCTGTAATAGGCAGTCGATATTTGGAGATCAAAAGCGTCGGTCATCGCCACGCACAACATACAAATTCGTCTCATTAAGTGCAGACCGCACAAATTCTATTATAATTGTATTCAAATAAAATCATTCAAAAACTTCTAATGATAATTTACATATATATATGTAAAATGCGCTATTAACAAAGGTTAAGTGCGATTCACTTTTGTTCTGTGCATAATGGGGTTAGTTTGTTTCCTAACCTCTTGTTGTTCTTTACAAAGACCTGTTCTTCTACCTCAAACACACGATTTTGTCTGGTAGGGTTGCATCTTCTGATGCTGTCCTGCTGGGTCTTTGCCAATCGAGCCTTGATATTTAGGGAACGTTCGTGGGCTCCTGAGTGAATAACCTCAGTTGGTCTCTCGCGAGTGAATGGGTGACCAGCTCTACTGTGTCATTTCTCTTTCAGTCAAATTGTAGGTATCTGGCAATTTCTGCCAGGGTGCTGTGGAACATTTTAACTTGGAAGAGCTGTTGAGCGCAGGTGCATTCACAACGCCAATGCCGGAGCTGTTTTTGAGCATTGAGGTGACAGTTTCTGAGTTGAATGCGGGCTCATTGTCGCAATAGACCGTTTTGATGTTGGGAAAAAGGTTAATAATCTGTAGCAGGGGTACTGTGATGTCCACTATTGTTCTGGATATCACCGGTTTCACTATTACAAACTTAGAGAATTTGTCAATGCATGTCAGGAATAACTTACTGTCGGTTGAGAATATGTCAATGAAGGACCTGTTTCATATTTTCCTGAGCGGCTCTGTGCGCACGGTTGTGCTCTGCAGTGACGATTACTAACTGCTCGATCTTATCGGTTATATCTAACACGACGTTCTTGCAGTTGCGAAATTGGGTGGCTGGGAAGTGTTGGAAACTTTCTAGAGTGGGAAAGTCGCAAAGAATAGCGTTCGAAAGGATGAATGACTTTCTTTAGGGTTTTTAGTAACTAACTCTTGTCAGTAAGACTAATCAAGTGACTAGTTTTACTTCGGAACAGCACTAGGTTTCGCTTGAGCGGAAACCGTGCTGCCTCCAGAATGATCTGGTTCCTGAAGCGATTTAACGGTTTGTCTGTGGTTTCGACCGTGTAGGTCATGCAGAGCTCGATTGCAAACAAGTAACTCGTATACCCGTTACTCGTATACCCGTTATATTCTTGACTAGGATCAATAGCCAAGTCAAACTGACCATGTCCGTCTGTCCATAGTGTCCCAGGTAGACAGCTTATTGATTGATAAATCCTCCAGTGGTGAAAGTTGCAATAAAACCCGGCCAATCAGAATAAGATCCATGAAAATGAGCAATTTCCAGATTTTACAACCGAGGGTTCCTAGATGCAACGTAACCTTTAACGTTATTGTTGTTGTTTTTACCGGCAAATTGTCTGCCTAGCAACGACTGGTAAACGAATATATGTTTGGCGGTGGCTATATATACATATATACGGTTTTGGTTTTTCACAGCGTGTACGAAAAATTAGGCGTCTGGCTGTGCACTTTTATATGTGCTTACATATGTATGTTTGTTCGTGTGTTTCTGACCGAATGCCCGAAAACGATAGCTCTTTGTTTAAACGATATTAAGCAATGACAATACCGAGGTACAGACTCCGATAAAAACTGCGATCATGTCGGGGTCACCAAATGTTTGTGGGGAAGACATCCAATATGTCAGCCTTAGAGTTATAATAAATACGCATAAAAACGCAAGAATAGGTTATATTAATATATGCTTTTGTGCTCTGGTTTATTCTGAGATGCAGACTTCCGAAGCGAAAGCTTGGCATCAACATAAAAACCTATAGGCATATGCTTACAGCACAAACACAAAGCTTCGCGTCTATTTTGATGGATCAACGTCAACTTCTTTAGGATACTCCTTAAACGATGTTCTGATGGCTGATCTAGTGATTCAGCCAAAACTATTTCAGATTTTTCTTTGTTTTCGCTCGCATCCAGTTGCAATCCAGTTACAGAAGACATCTGTAAAGTGTAACGGTGTGTCAGGGCTTCGCCTGAGGATAGCTACTTCCAGTGCATTGTGTGGAGAGATTCTCCTCAAGATGATCTGTGTGTGCTTAAACTGGATATTGTTACGTATAGCACGAAGCCTGCTTCTTACCTAGCGGTGAGGTTGATGCATCAGCTGTTTATGGATGACGAGGCTACAATTCCAGTGGGTGCTGAGACTCTTCGTCGTGACTTTTATGTTGATGATTTGATATCTGGCGCCAGCTCCAAAGCCATCAACATAATGCAGCAGACATCTGCGCTCCAGAGGCGATTTTAAACTAAGGAAGTGGTGTTCAAGTGTACCGGCTGTTTTGGAAGGAGTTTCGGAAGATGATAAGGAGTCCTACCTGAAGTTCGACGATTTAGGCGATTTTACAAAAACACTAGGCATCGCCTGGGATCCGGTATCAGATCAGCTGTTGTTTTTATTTTCAACGGTTCAATCAACATCAAAGCCTTGCCGAAGTTCAGTTTTATCCGCAATCTCTGGGGTTTACGGTCCTCTTGGTTTGGTTGGCCCAGTAATCACAAAGTGCAAAATTGTTCTTCAGCTGCTGTGCAAGAAAGAGTTGTCCTGGTACGAAAGAGTTCCTTTGGAATAATATTCAGAATGGCTAGAATGGCTGTAGTTTTGCGCAAATTCGACATGCCTCATTCCCACGATTGACCCTTTCTCCAAGCTCTGAATTAGAGATTCATGGTTTTTGCGATGCCAGCATTGAAGCTTATGGAGCGAAACCTGTGTATATGTCGTGTCTAGGGGACAATCTCACAGCAGCCACTTACTTTGTCTCGAGTGGTCCCTTTGAAAACCCCAGCTCCTAGGTCGGCTTCTAGCTGAAATCTGTAAATTAAAAGTATTCGAAGGGATATTCTACTGCTAGTGCGACTCAACTGTGGTGCTTTCTTGGATACGGACGGATCGCTCAAGAAGACTCAACGTTTTTGTAGCAAGCCGAGTGGCTGCAATTCAGGAGTTGACCGGGACAATGGAATGGCGCTACATTTCCACTGCTTTAAGTCCGGCAGATATTCTTTCGCGAGGATCTCATTCCAGAGAGCTTAACGAGTCCCGTTTGTGGGCCCATGGACCGCCCTTTCTGAGTAGCCTCATAACTGATTGGCCACAAACAGTGGCTAATACTGGAACTTCGTCGAAGGGTCTTGCTTGTAAAATCTCCGAATTCATTTTATACTCTACAACGAAAGTTTGCATACATTCATAAGTTTTACCAGCGCATTCGCCATCCTGGGCTTACTGCCACCCACGTTCATAGTGAGACTTCTCTGTTGCTACGTCTGGTTCAGGGTGCTCATTTATGGAATGACATTAAATCCTTGCAGACCAAAGGGGTAGTACCGCCGTCTAGTCCACTTGCCTCGCTGTCACCCTTCAAGTGACCAAGTTGGGCTTCTTCAAGTAGATGGTCGGTTAAAGAACTCTTCGTTGGATTTTAATGGCCGCCACCAAATCAAAGGATCACCCAATTACTATGGCCATTATAATGAGCGGAACCTAAAACAGGGCAGTAAACAAGTGCGTCAGGTGTTTTCGAACGAAACCTCGCCTAATCAAGCACATAATGGCGGATCTCCCACAAGAATTTTTGAAGGATCTCATGCGCTTGAAGTCACTGGACTTCTGTGGACCATTTTTCTAGAAGCCTAAGGCGCGCAATAAGACTCCTGTAAAATGCTTCGTGCGTGCTTTTATTTGGTTTGCAACCAAGGCGATACATTTAAAGCTCATTAAGGATCTTTCTACAGTTGCTGTCTTGCACGGCCTAAAACTGCTTTTATGCACAAGAAGAGGAGGCCACGACAAATTTGGTTCGACAATGCAACTAACTTTGTTGGCGCAAGGAACAAGTAGCTTGAACTGACGAGTTTATTCCTCAGCGACGACCACACCAAAGCAGTGTTGGATTTTTGCCTGGTGGAGAATATCGAGTGGCGTTTTATTCCGCCTCGATCGCCTCTTTTTGCAGCAGTGAAGACAGCTAAGCATCACTTTTACGTGCTGTGGGCTCTTCCATTTTGACCTTCGATGAGCTGAGAACCCTTCCTTGCCACATATCTGCGGTAGTTAATTCTCGACTTTAAGTATCAATTTCAGAAAACCCTGCCGATCTTGATGTTTTAACTCTAGCACATTTTTCTTTATTTATCGAGCCAGATGTGACAAATTTAAACTTCAATCGCTTGGATAGCGATATGACTATGGATTTGTCAGCACTCTGCGGACTGGAACTCGACTTTATGACCTATTGGGGTTCTTAGCACCCGTTCTCGTTATGTGAAATATCCTCCTGAAAGACGTATGAACCTTCCGCGTTCAGTAAACCGATAGCAGTTCTCGAGCACTGGACTAGGATGATTCTTTATCAGACACGATCGCCGAGCGTTGGCAGCAATACATGGCAAAATTGGCTACACCAATCCGGAGATCAGTAGCTGCATGTCCAAACTATGCTGGTTCACGGGTCATATTCGTTTGTCTAGCGAGTAGAGCTATCCATTTTTCTCTAGGCACTGCAACGAAATATCAACTGAAGAGTAGTGGTTAGACACATCAATAGTGACTGCGGTACTAGTTGCAATAACGCATCAGCACATAATATTTTATAAATTGGTATTCTTCCAAATCGAGTTTTATTCATTTGAATTTTGAATAGGGACTTAACTCACAATATGAGATTTTGTGTTTTGTTTTTACGTAGAAATGTCTACCGTATATATATGGTCTAAGTTAGTCGAAGGTCGAATGTACTCTTATTTGATTCACCTCTTGAGAATGATTTTGATGCACATGCTACTGTGAGTTGTGAGCCATTATGGTCCTGAGTTCATCTGTTGTTGTTTCAAGTAGTCGAAGCTTCTTGATATTGTGATGTCCTTTTAAATTAAGCTGCTTTTTTTTTTACGGGAATAATTGCAAAATAATTGTCTAGCGCTGTCTGCGTCCGTCTGTCCGGCTGCACCATTCTACAGTCCAGACGTTAAAGCCACCTGCAATGACCTCCGGCTCGTGCAAAGTACCTTATCCAGCAGCTCTTCAAACTGTTCCCGACTATCATTCATAGGAACTATTTTTGTGAAGCTGCACAATGATAACCATTGAGCTGGATGAGGTTAGTTTGATCCGCCATTATTACGACAGCCGAAGCTCTTGTGATTAAGCTTTTGTAACGCCCTCAAACCCCATAATGCAGCCACGCCCACACGTTTTAAGAATGTTGTGATATATTTTATTTTTTTTTATATCTTGTACATTTCTATAGGTTTGCCAAAAAAAAATTTGGCACGCCCACTCCAACGCCCACAAACCGCCCAAAGCTGTCACGCCCACAATTTTGAAAAATAATGTGTTTCTTTTTTTATAAGTCTTGTAAATTTCTATCGATTTCCCAAAAATTGGTTAGCCACGACCATTCTCCCGTTCACAAAAAATGTAATTTTCTTATTTTTCTTCCATTTTCTACCATTTTCTATTCCAGAAAATTATGAAATTTCTCGTTCGCACTTCTACTAGCTGATTGCCGGGTATCTGATAGTCGGGGAAATCGACTATAGCAGTCTATCTTGTTATATTTTAAGAAGTGCCACTAGCCACAATTGTTTACTTCTAAACTTATATTTATTTTTTATCATCAAAGCAATAAGGCATTTTTTTAATACGATCTTATTGTATAGATCCACACTATACTATATGTATAGATTTGCCCAACCTGATCAACCGTCAGGCTGCCATGGTGTTATGTTTTAGCAAAAACTAGTTAATAGTGTCGGCGTTATTGGTCTTTGTCTCTGACAGGGTACAAGTCCATGACCTCCACCTTTTTTATGATAATTTTAATTTTATTAATTATTTTTTTTTAAATTATTATTATTAATAATTTATTAATTATTTAATTATTATTTATTATTATTATTAATTATAAATTATTTATTATTTATTTATTTTTATCTCGTTGTAAGGAGTTTCTTCTGAGTCGAACTATAATAAATTTCCTGTCCTATTCTAATTTATAATTCAAAGTGTGCTGGGGCATATCGCTATATCATGTATATATCGTATACCGTTAAAATATTTGTATAACTTTAGTATAAAAACCAAGCCAAAATATAAAAGCTGTTCAAACGCATGGTCGGGCCAGGTCGACCACCTCATGAAATTGTTATCAGGGCCCCACGTGCACTATTGGGAATTTTACCTGTTTTTCTGGCATAAATTAATATCTCGTATACTATTTAAGATACGATGATCATTTTTTTTTCTAGACTTATATTCATCTTAACAATTATTTTGGCAAAGTGGGCGTGTGGCCACCGCCCACCATGCCCCCAACCCCCTTAAAACGTAAAAAAAGAAGTCATTTTCATGTATGAGGATCATTAAAACATTCGTTTGCATGTTCCAATTCGCACGACAACAATTCAGTGACTTCTCGCGGAAGGGGAAGTCGCTTATGTTTTTGAATGGGGTCCGAAATTTCAATCCTCTGTGAAACACATCAGTAAAGTGGAAATCAACCTTGCTTGAATTTCCAAGTATGTTCAAGCTAAGATTGCCTTTCATCCGTACCGGGTATTTTGCTGCAACCTTATTCAGCTTTCTATAGCATATTTTCCATTTATGCAATAAAGTCACATAAAATATGCGCGACATTAATTATTTTCAAAAATGCTGTCGTCGATATGCCCACAAATTAATTTGAATATTGCATTCAGTTTTTCACAAGCTAACGTGGGCCACACACTTCTACTAGGTCCGCATTGCTAATCGCGAAAAGGCGCAAATATGCGCAAGGTTTGACTATATGCTCGAATAGGGAATTAATCACTATACAAGATGGTCTAACCCACTTACTTAACCATTTTATGTTTGCAACAGCAGACTTTACAACTGTTATTTTTTTAACATAAGACTGTTAATTTAACATTTTGCTTACAAACCATAAAGCTTTGATCAATTCTTTACCCGTTAAGAACAAAATTTCCAAAATTCGAAAGTTTAAAAACACATTTATGCCAAAAAAAAACAGGTCAAATTCCCCATAGTGACGTGTAGAGAGAATTTTTGCGATACCGGTTGTCTTGGTTTAACTGTGATCTTTTTAATGTTAGAAAACATTTATGATGACATTTTTCATGGCATATTTTAATGAGCAAAAAAAGGAAACAAATTTTAAGTTAAGTTGTGTTATATTTTTGACTTTTAAAAGAATTTTTTGCATGTTATACCCTGTTACTCGTAGAGTAAAAGGGTATACTTAATTCGTTGAAAAGTATATAATAGGTGGAAGGAATCGGTTCCGACCATATAAGGTATGTATATTCTTGACCAGGATCGCTGGTCGAGTCGGTCTTGCAATGTCCGTGTGTCCGTTCGTATGAACATCGAGAACTCAGGAACAATACAAGATAACAAGCTGAGATTAAACAGGCAGATTCCAGAGACATAGGCGCAGCACATGTTTGTTTTTTGATATTGCCACGACCAACCGCCTAAAACTGCCACGGCCACACTTTTCAATAATGTTTTAATTTTCTTTGTTTAATATTTGTTTTGTCAAATTCTTGCCAAAACATTACGCCACGACCACTCTAATGACCACCGACCGCCCAAAACTGCCACGCCCACACTTTTGAAAAATGTCTTACAATTTATTCCAATTATTATTTATTTTCAAATTTCTATTGATATGCCAAAAACATTTAACGCCCATAAGCAACAATGTCTCGCCCACCGTTTAAAAATTAAAAAACTTTCATTCAATTTTTTTTTTTTAATTTTTATCATATGGTTGATCTATAAAGAGCTATAGAAAAGTTAAAAAATAAATAAAAACACAAAACACAAAATACAAAATACAAAAAAATTCATGAAATCTTTATTTGAATCGATAACCACATAATTTAACGTTTGAAAAGCAACTGTTACTGCGCTTCAAATGGTCCATCCGCTTAGTTCAATTTTGGGGTACTCTTTCCAACAACCGGTATCTAACGAATATGCTTCAATGTTATCTTCCAATGCGTCTATTGAAGCGGCCTTGTATCTATATAGCTGAGCTTTAACATAGCCCCACAACAAATAGTATGAATCGCACGATCTAGATGCTCAATTGACCATTGCCGAACGTGAAATGAAATTTTCATCGAACTCTCCTCTCAATTAATCCGCGTGCTGTGCGGAATGTGGCACCGTATTGTTGAAACTACATGTTACGTTGCATTTTGGCAAAAAAAAGTTAGATAGCATCGCACTGCAGCGCTCACCATTCATAGTTACGTCACGATTCTCATTATATTTGAATATGATGCAACCAGTCCATAAGCCGCACCAAACTTTGACATTTTCTGGATGCAGCTCTTGGTGGTTTAATATCTAACAATGTAATTTAGTGCAAAATTTAGTCACAATAGCCTGAATAGCACCTTTAGTGGATCGATTAAACTGACAATAAAGTGGAAGAAGTGCACAATGAATATTCTTAATAATAGATAATAGTTAAAAATTCCCCTTTGTGTGCCAACAGGTTTTTGATAGTCGAGGCATAGCGTCGGAATAGCTATAGTCGACTATAGCGTTCCCTCTTGATTTTACATTTATAATTTATCTGAATTTCCTTAAATACACTATTTTCAGTAAACATTCAGCATCCTAAACAATACGGACAAGAAAAGACTAGCAAGCCATCTGGGACCATTCCATCACCACGTACACCCTGGATATTCACAAATGCAGGATCTCAACGACCTGCGCGCACTTCGAATGCGATAGTTGCGTTGGTTACATCTTTTCGGTTTTTTTTCTGGAGTGTATATCACTTTTTAACCAGGGATGCAAGAAGAGTTTCCTCTGTTGTTCACTAAGTTATTATATTCAAAAGAAGACCATTTTTTGAAGCGGTATGTATTTCCAGAATTGGTATGATATTAATATAATTATGTAGTAAGTATAACATTTATAAATTTTTGTTTATTTCAATGAAGTTTAAGTCACTTTCAAGCACGATAAAGCCACATTATTTACCCATCTCACTACTATGAACTAAAGTAGTTCGCATAAATTTACCATTAGCATATAAATCTTCTTAACTATATATTTTGGAAGATGGCTTTTAAACACTACTAGTTAAGGAAATTATATACAGTTGCCAATTAAAAACTTACTATAATGGTATTTAACAAAACTAATTTTAAGAAGCATACACGGCTTTTTAAACGCGTAGAGCGCTTCCTACGATGGCTCCTTTTATATTTCAGGAATGACCAACCCTAAGGAAGCAATCTGGCAACTATAGTAAAGCATGATATATTTCGGTTATAGGTGAGATGAATTTCTCACCCAAAAAATGAAATTGAAGTGTAAACATTTGCGTGCGAAAATTCTTTACAACTTTCGATGTGGACTAACTTAACCACATTGTATCGATGAACTTAAATTAATTTTTGGCCATGGAGCTCCATCAAAGTCCAGTGGTTATCGATGGTTTGGTAAATTCATCAGAGGCGCATTTGTCAATCGCTCAAAAAATATATATACGTATATATGTATATATATACGCATTCTGCCGTTACAGTTCTTATCGAGGTTCTTACCGATCGCTTTCTAAATTTTGGAACTATTTTGTCCATCCTACACGCCCCTTCCTTCAGAGATCAAATTCTAGCTGAATCTCCTAAATTGACCCTCCCAACTATGAATCCTGTGGCTGACCCTCCGGCCCTATCAAATTATCATTCTGTAAAAATTACATACAAAATAATAAATGCCGAAACCCCAGACGGCGAAGACGCTGTTTCCGAAAATTAAAATACTCGAAGTTCTCATCCCCGAGTGCTAGTATATTCTCGAGTGTAGTATAGTTCCGCTCATGTACGTGTATAATCACCCTTCAAATCAACTTGCTATTTCGTTATTAGAGTTAGAATGAGAGAGAATGACGTTAGGTTGCACAAAAAGCATACAAAAAGCACATGGTCTTATTTAATTCTCATATGCAGCTCCAGTACGACATAAATAACCATCAATCCTGGTTAGCACTGCTACTGCTTAATAATGATTGATAATTGAAAATCCCCGGGCGGAATTGATTCTCTAACCACCAGGAAGCTTCAATAGGTTTCGCTAATTCGTCCGACACTATTTATTTATCTATTTTCTAGCATCAGACGGACCATCACATCTTTCAGAACACTAGCCCGTGTCCTCTCCTCGAAATAAGACGGAGTTGGGTTACTGCCTGACGATGTTTCTAGAAGATCGTGGAATCAGAGTCTTAGATCTAATCTAATCTATGATTACACAATGTCTGAAAAATTGTTTGGTTTTTTTTATTGTATTTATATATTTGAATATTAAGCAAACCGCTGGTTATTGGCTACGACTTTTAATGACCCTCGTACTTTTATTTTTTTTTTCTAAAATTAGATCCTAATTCTTTAGCTTTCTAGCTTGTCTCCCAGTTCTGATTGCTGAATGAAACTTTTAGAGTCTTTGGTTTATTTCCAGAAGTGTAAAAGTCGAAACTAGCGGGTATGGACCATACGTCGATGTCTCTGGAATCTGCATATACTTATATCTGCATATAAGGAATCGAAAAATAACAGAGTTCCTCGACTATCGGATACCCGTTACTTAGTTAGTGGAATTGCGAACGGGAAAGTTCAACAACTTTTTCGGTATACCGATAGAAATTGGTAAAAAATAATAAAATTAAAGAAAAACACAGAAAATGCAGAAAATTTTAAAAGTCTGGGCGCTGCTGGGATCATCGACGGCTTGTGAGCGTTACAGTGCGCGTGGCCAAAAATAATGAAACAATTACAACGCATTTTTTAAAACTGTGGGCGTGGCAGTGGTGGGTGGTGGGCGTAACAACAATTTTTTTGGCAAATCGATAGACCAAAAACTGAAAAAATACCACAAGTTTTCTCAAAAGCTTGGGCGTGGCAGATTTGGGCGGTTTGTGGGCGTTGGAGTGGGCGTGCCAAATTTTTTTTTGGGCGTGGAAACATGGGTTAACATACTCTGCTCTGCGTCCATGTCTCTTAAATCTGCGTGCTTAATCGAACCTTTCTAGCTTTTATAATTCTTGAGACCTCGACGCTTATACGGACGGACAGGCAGACATGGCTAGATCGATTCGGCTATTGATCCTGATCAAGAATATACACTTTATATAGTCGGAAACGCTTCCTTCTGCCTGTTAAATAATTTTCAACGAATCTAGTGTATAATCTAATCGAATCTAATGAATAGGGTATAATAACTGAAAAATATATCTTTGTTATTGTTTATAGAATAGAATGCTGAATACGACAGTATGTAGTAATGTCAGTTTTAACATGATTCAAATATTTTTGATCCCTCTATAAATATATTATTTATGCCAGCTATTGCCGAAGAAAGTTTTTTTTCTAGCCGAATATTTAATTTGTTTGGGCGAGTTATTCTTTTGTATGGTTAATTAGGGGAAGGTGGAGCCCATTCCAAACAGTTTTTGGTGTTATATTACCTTTTAATGTTAGATAGGGCATGTTACCTAATCTTCTAACTGAACACTACACGTATGTGTTATGTAGATAATGATATTATGAATAAACATTATTATAATCGCCTTATAATAATGACCTTAACGTAATATTCATTGTTCAGTTAAATCAAATGATATAAAATATAATAAATTTTACTAACTAAAATTGACTCTTCTAGGACTAACATTTGACTCTCGATACCAACGTGAAGAAATGTTTGAATTGATTGCACAAATAGCTAACTGGGTGGAAAGTAGAATATGCACCCTAGTACCTTAAATAATATATACTATATTCTACCTATACAGGAACTTGTTCCAAATCAACGTTAAAACATACTAAATCTTTATTTCACCCAGCTCTGCGGACATCATAAGGTGCTTCTATATAAAGAATAACATCGAGACAATAGAAATCAAAACCGAATACCGAAAAACAAAATTAGTTCACAATCTTCTGTATGCTTAATTAAATCTTAAAAAACAAAAGTAGAAACAAGAACGCTATAGTCTAGATTTATAAATCTTGTACGCTTTCTAAATAAAAACAAGATAGAATGCTATAGTCGAGTTCCCCGACCATCAGATCCGCTAATCAGCTAGTGGAATTGCAAACGAGATATTTCAAAAGTGGCAAAAAAATAATAAAATGTAAAAAAAAATTAAAAAATTGTGAGCGTGACAGTTTTGGACGGTTTGTGGGCATAGAAGTGGGTAGCAAAAAGTTTTTTTTTGGCAAATTTGTAGAAATTTACAAAATATATAAAAAAATGAAAAAATATCAAAACATTTTTCAAAAGTGTGGCCGTGACTGTTTTGTGCGGTTTGTTAGGCATTTCTCGGCGTCTATGTCTCTGAAAGCTGCATGCTTAATATCAACATTCTAGCTTTTGTAGTTCCTGAGATCGAGGCGCTTATACGGACAGACCTACGGACAGACGGACGGACATGGCCAGATCGATTCGGCTATTGATCCTGATCAAGAATATATATACTTTATATGGTCGGAAACGTTTCCTTATGCCTGTTGCATACTTTTCAACGAATCTAATATACCCTTTAACTCTACGAGTAAGGTATAATTATGATCGTCACCTACATCAGGTGCTCAAATATATCGGCACTTTTACGGAAAGAACTTATTCAAGTTATTCGCTAAAGTTGTTCGATTTTTAAATTTGTTTTTCGTAGAGAAAAAAGGTGTGAGAATCTTACAAGTCTGTAAGAAGGAAAGCGGCAGCTAGCAACAGCGAAGGAGGCTGGAGTACGGAAGCGCCAAGGGCTCAGAATTTGGACTTGCAGAGGACGCACGGGAATTAACGGGAAATAACGGGCGTATGCCAAGCTCGTTACCACTAAGTGACACCGATGAACTCGATAAAACCGGCACGGTCCTGACTGTCAAAGACGAGCAGTGCCAATTTACCAATTATTTGCCAATTTGCCAATTTATACGGAGCTTACAGGCTCTGCTTCGCCTGGCATATCCCAGAACGATATAAGGGAGAAGAGCACCCCGATCCTACCCATGATTGTATTCTCGAACGAGTGCCGGAACCTGGATTCCCTGATGGAGAGAGAACCCAAACGGGCCCAACCCAAGAGGGAACAAGGCGCTGTAAGAAGGACGTGCCAGGAAATCACTGAGGAGCCGAGAAAGAGTTACTGGGTTACTTACCATCGCGATCCTGCTGGAAATGCGGTAGTCAGGACTACTGGACGCGGACAGCCATAGTCGCCCGATCAAGTTGTATTGGGACTGCGGAATAATCGGGCCGAGGACCGCTGAATACTGCCCGAGACGTGGAAACATCACGCGACGAGAGACGAGGGCGCGAGGACCGGAATTGGGGACCTATGGAACATATGGGACCTATGGACCTATTGCTCCAGGAGTAACGATGGGTGGAGGTGCCGAATAGGAGTAGCCGAGCCTCGTCATCGAGCCAATCAGAGGGGGCGAGGACGGACGACCTGAACGGCCAGTGGGGCCGCGAGGGTCTTGAGGCTCAAATAAAAGGTACTCTATGATAGTGAATCCAAAGAGCGGATAACGAAGCCGAGGGACGACGCCGCGAAGAAGACGACGATGAGCGCGGGTTGGGATGATTACCCACCAAATGGGCTGACCAATGGACATTCCTCAAGAACTCTGTACTTTGTGCAGCACTTTTTGAAAGCCAATTAGTGGGTTCAATCACAGCTGATTACACTAGACATTTCTGATTTGGTTGGTCGGACTCATTGATGGTGGCATTGACAGTGGCAATTAAATACAATTGTTGGACTCGAAATCAAACCCAGCTGACTGTACGTCCAGATGTCTGATTGTTTTTGATCCCATTGACTACCAGTTGGACGAATTGAATGGTCTTTCAGACAAACGCATTTTAAGAGAAGTCCAATTGTTTATTTGTAATGGCATATGCAACTCTGGTCCATCTACTTGATGAAATTATCAACTGAGCTTCTTTTTTTCTTAAACTTATTCACGTTGACAGCTACCTAAAGCGATTTATTCGACGAACACGAAATCAATCTCGTAAAAACACCTAGGGGCTTTTATGTTTAACGAAATAGTTCAGGATTCTTGTTTTAAGGTATGCGCAAAATTGCTTCCTAGATTAATATTAAATACTCCCCGATTGAAACCTCTCTAGTGGTTGTGTAGGCGGACGACTGCACCACTCCCCGTTTTCAAAAGAAGTAAATTACTCAGCCCTGCTTCAAAAAACAATCGAATCTCACCTAACACTAGAGCACTGTATGATCGTTATAGTATGTTAAAAATTCTCGATCGTCTACGCATAGTCTACGCTTACTTTACTTTCGATAGTTATTACGAAATATTATTATTGGAAGTATACTGGTCAAATCCTTCTGAATGTTGCCACCAAAAGGCTTCATATGCATGAACCTGGAGCTCGTTTTTCTACAATGCCGCTGTGACTGAAAGTAAACTCAAAAAGGCTTTGCAACTAACAAAAATAGAGTGCCCGGCATCGTTAGTTTCTATCTTTTCAAACGCGACTTTTCTGGGTCTCTGTTAAGCCGAACTAGATTAGCCTGAATTTGGGCACTAGCCCGGCTCAATGACGGTAGCCGGTCACAATGGTGATTGTGATACCAAGCCGGGTGTCAGCCCTATTTGATCCGTTCTCTTGCGGGAAACCCAACTTTTCTACCACATTCAAGATCCTCAACAAATAACCGATGGAGTGCCAATGTCTGTGTAAAGAGACTGCAAAATAAGCAAGCGTCTACATTTGTTGAGTATGATATTTCAAACTGAATTTCATTTCTCTAAATCCTGCTTAGGTAGCTAATATGAAATTTACATGTTCTAATCTTATCTCTAACTAGACCAACGCAGTGGCCATTTGTTCCCCAAACATGGGAACGGATTGTAAGTGCGGGAATTTTCCACTGATACGACCGCTTGCATCGTTATTTAAGCGAAGAACCCACGCAGGAGTTCGTGGTATTTTTATCTCTAACGCACAAGCGTTGTTTATTTTTAAATATAGGCAGACCCGTGTTTGACAATACATGTGCTGCAGCGGTACAATCGTTTTTTCGTACAATATATATACATATAATATCATATGTATATCCGTGTTCATGTGTGAACAGTCTGCTTATATGGCCGACGGTAAATCTCAACTCATTTCTTACGATCATCGTATTATTTATTAATATTATTGATCAGGATTAACAGCCGAAGCTTCCTAGCCATATCATTATTTCAGTCAACATGGACGTCGAGATATTTAAAATCACATGCAAGTTTTGATTAAGCATGCACACTTCAGCTGATTAGTCAGAACTTTTAATCTGATTAAAAAAAAAACGATACATAAGAATTTTGGAAGTACTGTCAATTATAAACGGATATCCCTTCTGGCAAGCAAATTTAAGTTAACAGAGTAATAGGATTTGAAGAACTGTGCAAAAGCATTTGTTTATGTTTTGATTTAACCTTATCTATTTAAAAGTGTTGGTTATGTTAAAAAAAACCTAATACTTCACCACTCTTATTAAAATTAGAATTTCACATTTTGTAACGTTTCTATTAATTCGCCCTTTCTATATTTCAGCGCAATTTTACACTCCGCATCACTGTACTGCAATTGCTTCAGGAATTAACGACATTAATATTCGAGCAATAAAATTATATTATGAACAACGATGCATTGTTATAAATGCATTAATCAGGGAGCATACTTTTAAATGACAACAATTAATTATTTTTATTTATATGGATTCATAGTTTTAAATAGTAATTTGATAGAAAATAATGAGTGAATATCTTTATTTTTTAATTCTAATTGAAGCATTGTTATAATATTTAAAAGTATTGTAATATCATATAAAGAACAACAAAGAGGCAAAGAGAACCTATTAAATATTTATTATCATAATTTAAATCAAATGAATACATATATACATGAATATATTAACAATATTGTATCTATAAAAATTACCGTTTAATTACTCAGAAAGAAATACAGGACAATAAAGTACTAAATATACAAATTTACTATATAAAACGAAGCAGAGTTTAACAAATTTTATTAATGAAGAGAAATAAAATAAGTTTAACAAGTTTAAAATAGGTTTTTTTGAAATATTCGATTATGGTAGTTTATGGCACCGTCGGGTGAGTATATATGTAACAAATTACGGAAGTAAATTGAGTTTAAACATAAAACCCAATAACCTTATAGTGCAATAGTAATACATTATTTCCGGCGTTTTGCTTATCCTTTCCTTAAGTTATATCGAAAATGGGTATCGTCAACTGATTACATACCGGGTCGGCTACATTAGGTGTCCGAAAACCGATTGGTTCCACTATTATTTTTAGTTCGTTTATTTCTTTTCTATGATATAAATTACCTCTAGGAATAAAAATATTTTTTCTTTGTCAGAATTGCAAGGGGAATTGATGTACCCAACCAAGTTCGGCATGGATATAAGAGATCAAAAATGGAATTAAGCTTGAAGGTACTAGCTGTAATAGCTCGTTACAAATGAATGCCATGCCGACTCTAACACCCAACTTAACGGAATCCAAACAATTAATTAGTTCTAGAATAGATTTTTAAAAATCAAAATTTTAAGGCGTAAAACAGTTAGAAATGTTGTACCAACTCCGTCCATTTCGAAAATCTGTCGATCAGCACCGTTATTGTTGTCATGCTTCGACCTCGCAAAGGTCCGACAAAATCGGCACACACTGTTGCCCAGGGCTCTTATGGAATTTTCGTCAACATTTTTCCCGCCGCCTGTTGCTGATTCGGTTTGAACCTTGCGTAGTCTTCGCATTGTCTTATGTCCTTTTACATTCCCGGCCAGTACTACCGTGCTGCTAGTCGAGCTATTGTCTTTTGACTGCTCACATGGCCGGCTGATGGGGAGTCATAATTCTTTCGGTTTTCCTTAGTTGCCACGGAACGCACAGGTCGCCACATCTTCATTCCCTGCCCTATGGGGAATCTGCCTATACAGGGTGTTACCTGTAGGGTGTTACATAGTCTGGGAACTCTTGATGATGTGCCTTCATTTTTCCGCGCATTTCTGTGATCCAGCTGCATTCTGCTTGGGCCCACCACTTTCAACTGGGCCTTTCTGTAGGCAATCTCAAAGACGTCATGCTGTAGCTCTAGTGCACACCTCGCAATTCTTCCCCAAGGGCTTTCGATGTTTTTTAACTTCTTCAGTTCCATTTGATCCGTCACCACCTTAAAATTGTAGCCCTCCAGGTATGACTTTAACTTTAGAATTGCCCACACAATTGCCAAGCAATCCTTCTGTGTTGTTGAGTAGTTTTTCTCGGCACAGTTTAGGGACCGTCTCGAGTATGTGATGACTTGTTCGCGCTCTTCGGTGTCCTGTGTGGTGCCGTAGTCACTGGCGTCAGTTTGCTGGATGAACATCTTTCCGAAGTTGGGGCACGCCAGGAATGGGTCCGTGACCAGTCTTGCTTCCACTTCCTTAAAGGCTTGCTGGTGGTCCTGTGACCATGTCCACTTGGTACCCTTGCGGATCAGGTATTTGAGTGACTTCACAATGCGCTCCAGGTCAGGCACGAAACGCCGGTACGCAACTCGCAGCTCACGGAGTGACGAGGGTGGTTCTAACTGGCGTATGGCTGCTACGTTATCTACCTATCCCTTGGCTTGTGATGTGGTTTCCTAGGTACAATAGTTCATGCTTAAAGAATTGACATTTTTCGGGGTTTGTCCTTATGTTTGCTTTCTTCAAGCGACGGAAAATTTCTCTAAGGTTTCTTTTTTTTGTTTCTCTAGGGTGCACCCAATCATCTTGGTACGCAAAGGTATGTGGCGGCATTTCCGGTTCAACCACTGGAACATGCCTGTTCCTGGAACCGTCGATTCCGTGAACCGTCGACTTGCTTCTTCCAGAGGTATTTGCCAGTACCCATTCTGCAGGTCTATACTGCATATTAAGCGTGCCCCTCTTAGTTGGTCTACGATGTAATTTATTCGTGGCATTGGGTAAGCGCCCCTAATGGATTTAGCGTTTATCTGCCTGAAGTCCCCACTTGCCCATTTTTTCCTTTTGCCCGTTTTCTTCTTTACCATGACTATGGGCGAGCTGTACGGGCTTCTCGTGTGCTCTATGAGTAAAATTTCTAGAAGTTCGTCTACGTTTTTCTTTAATACGCCCTTGAATATTTCTATATTTGAGGTAACATCTCTGCTTAATCGGTTTATCATCCTCGTATGCTGGGCTATACTTGATGCTACAGCTATAGAGAAAAATTGCGCGAGCTCTGGGAATATTTCCACGTTCTCTTCTTCGCCGTCTTTTTGGACCAATGCGAGCGACAACTTTTCCTCGATCCACTGGTTGTGCCTGTTCATGGCCGGTATCCGAATATCGTGACCGGGGCATCTGATTCCGGTCCCGAATCGAACTTCTGCTTCGACCTGTGCACTGATCTCGCCGCACCTTCCATCTTATCGAGCCTATATAAACTCGGTTGATTTCAGTGAAGTAAATAGTTAAAAAAATAAAATAAATAATCCAATAGCGAAAGAGAGGCCCGATTTATTAAAAAAAAAACAATTATTAAATAATAATAAAACTATAAGCCATAACGACACTCGCGCTTACCGTTAGCACGAGCAAGATGAACGCCGACTCTCAATTCACCGAAACAACGCGTATTTCCCCGCGACAACTGGAAACGCAGACATCTATAATATTTAAAAGTGTTGGTTTTGTTAAAAAAAACTAATACTACACCACTCCTATTAAAATTAGAATTTTACATTTTGTAACGTTTCTATTATATCGCCCTTTCTATATTTTAGCACAATTTTACACTCCGCATCACTGTACTGCAAATGCTTCAGGAATTAACGACATTAATATTCGAGCAATAAAATTATATTATGAACAACGATGCATTGTTATAAATGCATTAATCAGGGAACATACTTTTAAATGACAACAATTAATTAATTATTTTTATATGGATTCATAGTTTTAAATGGTAATTTGATAGAAAATAATGAGTGAATATCTTTATTTTTTAATTCTAATTGAAGCATTGTTATAATATTTAAAAGTATTGTAATATCATATAAAGAACAACAAAGAGGCAAAGAGAACCTATTAAATATTTATTATCATAATTTAAATCAAATGAATACATATATACATGAATATATTAACAATATTGTATCTATAAAAATTACCGTTTAATTACTCAGAAAGAAATACAGGACAATAAAGTACTAAATATACAAATTTACTATATAAAACGAAGCAGAGTTTAACAAATTTTATTAATGAAGAGAAATAAAATAAGTTTAACAAGTTTAAAATAGGTTTTTTTGAAATATTCGATTATGGTAGTTTATGGCACCGTCGGGTGAGTATATATGTAACAAATTACGGAAGTAAATTGAGTTTAAACATAAAACCCAATAACCTTATAGTGCAATAGTAATACATTATTTCCGGCGTTTTGCTTATCCTTTCCTTAAGTTATATCGAAAATGGGTATCGTCAACTGATTACATACCGGGTCGGCTACATTAGGTGTCCGAAAACCGATTGGTTCCACTATTATTTTTAGTTCGTTTATTTCTTTTCTATGATATAAATTACCTCTAGGAATAAAAATATTTTTTCTTTGTCAGAATTGCAAGGGGAATTGATGTACCCAACCAAGTTCGGCATGGATATAAGAGATCAAAAATGGAATTAAGCTTGAAGGTACTAGCTGTAATAGCTCGTTACAAATGAATGCCATGCCGACTCTAACACCCAACTTAACGGAATCCAAACAATTAATTAGTTCTAGAATAGATTTTTAAAAATCAAAATTTTAAGGCGTAAAACAGTTAGAAATGTTGTACCAACTCCGTCCATTTCGAAAATCTGTCGATCAGCACCGTTATTGTTGTCATGCTTCGACCTCGCAAAGGTCCGACAAAATCGGCACACACTGTTGCCCAGGGCTCTTATGGAATTTTCGTCAACATTTTTCCCGCCGCCTGTTGCTGATTCGGTTTGAACCTTGCGTAGTCTTCGCATTGTCTTATGTCCTTTTACATTCCCGGCCAGTACTACCGTGCTGCTAGTCGAGCTATTGTCTTTTGACTGCTCACATGGCCGGCTGATGGGGAGTCATAATTCTTTCGGTTTTCCTTAGTTGCCACGGAACGCACAGGTCGCCACATCTTCATTCCCTGCCCTATGGGGAATCTGCCTATACAGGGTGTTACCTGTAGGGTGTTACATAGTCTGGGAACTCTTGATGATGTGCCTTCATTTTTCCGCGCATTTCTGTGATCCAGCTGCATTCTGCTTGGGCCCACCACTTTCAACTGGGCCTTTCTGTAGGCAATCTCAAAGACGTCATGCTGTAGCTCTAGTGCACACCTCGCAATTCTTCCCCAAGGGCTTTCGATGTTTTTTAACTTCTTCAGTTCCATTTGATCCGTCACCACCTTAAAATTGTAGCCCTCCAGGTATGACTTTAACTTTAGAATTGCCCACACAATTGCCAAGCAATCCTTCTGTGTTGTTGAGTAGTTTTTCTCGGCACAGTTTAGGGACCGTCTCGAGTATGTGATGACTTGTTCGCGCTCTTCGGTGTCCTGTGTGGTGCCGTAGTCACTGGCGTCAGTTTGCTGGATGAACATCTTTCCGAAGTTGGGGCACGCCAGGAATGGGTCCGTGACCAGTCTTGCTTCCACTTCCTTAAAGGCTTGCTGGTGGTCCTGTGACCATGTCCACTTGGTACCCTTGCGGATCAGGTATTTGAGTGACTTCACAATGCGCTCCAGGTCAGGCACGAAACGCCGGTACGCAACTCGCAGCTCACGGAGTGACGAGGGTGGTTCTAACTGGCGTATGGCTGCTACGTTATCTACCTATCCCTTGGCTTGTGATGTGGTTTCCTAGGTACAATAGTTCATGCTTAAAGAATTGACATTTTTCGGGGTTTGTCCTTATGTTTGCTTTCTTCAAGCGACGGAAAATTTCTCTAAGGTTTCTTTTTTTTGTTTCTCTAGGGTGCACCCAATCATCTTGGTACGCAAAGGTATGTGGCGGCATTTCCGGTTCAACCACTGGAACATGCCTGTTCCTGGAACCGTCGATTCCGTGAACCGTCGACTTGCTTCTTCCAGAGGTATTTGCCAGTACCCATTCTGCAGGTCTATACTGCATATTAAGCGTGCCCCTCTTAGTTGGTCTACGATGTAATTTATTCGTGGCATTGGGTAAGCGCCCCTAATGGATTTAGCGTTTATCTGCCTGAAGTCCCCACTTGCCCATTTTTTCCTTTTGCCCGTTTTCTTCTTTACCATGACTATGGGCGAGCTGTACGGGCTTCTCGTGTGCTCTATGAGTAAAATTTCTAGAAGTTCGTCTACGTTTTTCTTTAATACGCCCTTGAATATTTCTATATTTGAGGTAACATCTCTGCTTAATCGGTTTATCATCCTCGTATGCTGGGCTATACTTGATGCTACAGCTATAGAGAAAAATTGCGCGAGCTCTGGGAATATTTCCACGTTCTCTTCTTCGCCGTCTTTTTGGACCAATGCGAGCGACAACTTTTCCTCGATCCACTGGTTGTGCCTGTTCATGGCCGGTATCCGAATATCGTGACCGGGGCATCTGATTCCGGTCCCGAATCGAACTTCTGCTTCGACCTGTGCACTGATCTCGCCGCACCTTCCATCTTATCGAGCCTATATAAACTCGGTTGATTTCAGTGAAGTAAATAGTTAAAAAAATAAAATAAATAATCCAATAGCGAAAGAGAGGCCCGATTTATTAAAAAAAAAACAATTATTAAATAATAATAAAACTATAAGCCATAACGACACTCGCGCTTACCGTTAGCACGAGCAAGATGAACGCCGACTCTCAATTCACCGAAACAACGCGTATTTCCCCGCGACAACTGGAAACGCAGACATCTATAATATTTAAAAGTGTTGGTTTTGTTAAAAAAAACTAATACTACACCACTCCTATTAAAATTAGAATTTTACATTTTGTAACGTTTCTATTATATCGCCCTTTCTATATTTTAGCACAATTTTACACTCCGCATCACTGTACTGCAAATGCTTCAGGAATTAACGACATTAATATTCGAGCAATAAAATTATATTATGAACAACGATGCATTGTTATAAATGCATTAATCAGGGAACATACTTTTAAATGACAACAATTAATTAATTATTTTTATATGGATTCATAGTTTTAAATGGTAATTTGATAGAAAATAATGAGTGAATATCTTTATTTTTTAATTCTAATTGAAGCATTGTTATAATATTTAAAAGTATTGTAATATCATATAAAGAACAACAAAGGGGCAAAGAGACCCTATTAAATATTTATTATCATAATTTAAATCAAATGAATACATATATACATGAATATATTAACAATATTGTATCTATAAAAATTACCGTTTAATTACTCAGAAAGAAATACAGGACAATAAAGTACTAAATATACAAATTTACTATATAAAACGAAGCAGAGTTTAACAAATTTTATTAATGAAGAGAAATAAAATAAGTTTAACAAATTTAAAATAGGTTTTTTTGAAATATTCGATTATGGTAGTTTATGGCACCGTCGGGTGAGTTTATATGTAACAAATTACGGAAGTAAATTGAGTTTAAACATAAAACCCAATAACCTTATAGTGCAATAGTAATACATTATTTCCGGCCTTTAGCTTAACCTTTCCGTAAGTTATTTCGAAAATGGGTATCGTCAACTGATTACACACCCGGTCCGCTACATTAGGTGTCCGAAAACCGATTGGTTCCACTATTATTTTAAGCTCGTCTATTTCTTTTCTATGATATAAATTACCTCTAGGAATAAAAATATTTTTTCTTTGTCAGAATTTCAAGGGGAATTGATGTACCCAACCAAGTTCGGCATGGATATAAGAGATGAAAAATGGAATTAAGCTTGACGGTACTAGCTGTAATAGCTCGTTACAAATGAATGCCATGCCGACTCTAAAACCCAACTTAACGGAATCCAAACAATTAATTAGTTCTAGAATAGATTTTTAAAAATCAAAATTTTAAGGCGTAAAACAGTTAGAAATGTTGTACCAACTCCGTCCATTTCGAAAATCTGTCGATCAGCACCGTTATTGTTGTCATGCTTCGACCTCGCAAAGGTCCGACAAAATCGGCACACACTGTTGCCCAGGGCTCTTATGGAATTTTCGTCAACATTTTTCCCGCCGCCTGTTGCTGATTCGGTTTGAACCTTGCGTAGTCTTCGCATTGTCTTATGTCCTTTTACATTCCCGGCCAGTACTACCGTGCTGCTAGTCGAGCTATTGTCTTTTGACTGCTCACATGGCCGGCTGATGGGGAGTCATAATTCTTTCGGTTTTCCTTAGTTGCCACGGAACGCACAGGTCGCCACATCTTCATTCCCTGCCCTATGGGGAATCTGCCTATACAGGGTGTTACCTGTAGGGTGTTACATAGTCTGGGAACTCTTGATGATGTGCCTTCATTTTCCCGCGCATTTCTGTGATCCAGCTGCATTCTGCTTGGGCCCACCACTTTCAACTGGGCCTTTCTGTAGGCAATCTCAAAGACGTCATGCTGTAGCTCAAGTGCACACCTCGCAATTCTTCCCCAAGGGCTTTCGATGTTTTTTAACTTCTTCAGTTCCATTTGATCCGTCACCACCTTAAAATTGTAGCCCTCCAGGTATGACTTTAACTTTAGAATTGCCCACACAATTGCCAAGCAATCCTTCTGTGTTGTTGAGTAGTTTTTCTCGGCACAGTTTAGGGACCGTCTCGAGTATGTGATGACTTGTTCGCGCTCTTCGGTGTCCTGTGTGGTGCCGTAGTCACTGGCGTCAGTTTGCTGGATGAACATCTTTCCGAAGTTGGGGCACGCCAGGAATGGGTCCGTGACCAGTCTTGCTTCCACTTCCTTAAAGGCTTGCTGGTGGTCCTGTGACCATGTCCACTTGGTACCCTTGCGGATCAGGTATTTGAGTGACTTCACAATGCGCTCCAGGTCAGGCACGAAACGCCGGTACGCAACTCGCAGCTCACGGAGTGACGAGGGTGGTTCTAACTGGCGTATGGCTGCTACGTTATCTACCTATCCCTTGGCTTGTGATGTGGTTTCCTAGGTACAATAGTTCATGCTTAAAGAATTGACATTTTTCGGGGTTTGTCCTTATGTTTGCTTTCTTCAAGCGACGGAAAATTTCTCTAAGGTTTCTTTTTTTTGTTTCTCTAGGGTGCACCCAATCATCTTGGTACGCAAAGGTATGTGGCGGCATTTCCGGTTCAACCACTGGAACATGCCTGTTCCTGGAACCGTCGATTCCGTGAACCGTCGACTTGCTTCTTCCAGAGGTATTTGCCAGTACCCATTCTGCAGGTCTATACTGCATATTAAGCGTGCCCCTCTTAGTTGGTCTACGATGTAATTTATTCGTGGCATTGGGTAAGCGCCCCTAATGGATTTAGCGTTTATCTGCCTGAAGTCCCCACTTGCCCATTTTTTCCTTTTGCCCGTTTTCTTCTTTACCATGACTATGGGCGAGCTGTACGGGCTTCTCGTGTGCTCTATGAGTAAAATTTCTAGAAGTTCGTCTACGTTTTTCTTTAATACGCCCTTGAATATTTCTATATTTGAGGTAACATCTCTGCTTAATCGGTTTATCATCCTCGTATGCTGGGCTATACTTGATGCTACAGCTATAGAGAAAAATTCCGCGAGCTCTGGGAATATTTCCACGTTCTCTTCTTCGCCGTCTTTTTGGACCAATGCGAGCGACAACTTTTCCTCGATCCACTGGTTGTGCCTGTTCATGGCCGGTATCCGAATATCGTGACCGGGGCATCTGATTCCGGTCCCGAATCGAACTTCTGCTTCGACCTGTGCACTGATCTCGCCGCACCTTCCATCTTATCGAGCCTATATAAACTCGGTTGATTTCAGTGAAGTAAATAGTTAAAAATATAAAATAAATAATCCAATAGCGAATGAGAGGCCCGATTTATTAAAAAAACACAATTTTTAAATAATAACAAAACTATAAGCCATAACGACACTCGCGCTTACCGTTACCATGAGCAAGATTAACGCCGGCTCTCAATTCACCGAAACAACGCGTACTTTCCCGCGACAGCTGGAAACGCAGACAGCGAGTGCTCAATAACGCATAGTTCAACGAACCTTCTTTTACCAACAAATCAAGAAAGGATGCGCTCTTGCTCTCCCGCACTTCTAGTTCCGACGCAAACCCCGCTATTTTCAACCACAACAGCTGGTGAAATATCGACAGCCCGCCCAATTTCGTCGCCGACTGCACCCGCTCACGCTCTCACTGAGTCAGAGAAAACAAAAGCGCAAGAACCAACCGGTACTGCTGCACTACCAGCAAAGCAAAGCGCAAACAATAAAGTTGGGTCGACCAACAGACTGGAATAAGCCGCTACATTACAATAAAAAGGAAGACTAGCCCGAAAAATTCCGATGCAGAAAACACACCGAAAAATAAACGTGACAATACTACCCTGATCTATTATGCATCATGATTGATATCGTCCGCAATTACCAACAGATTAGCTTTGCTGGTAGATACCTCTGAGGGCGGTCCACTGGAACCCAATGATAACGAGCCTCCCCCAATTTACATCAGCCAGAAGATCACAAGCGGTCTGGTAAATACTCTGATTGGCCTTATTGGAAAATATGGCTTTCATATAATTCCCCTCGTAAGAGGTACTACTAATAAAATCAAACTTCAAACGAAATCGGAGGACAATCACAGAAATGTCAGAAACTACCTTACTGTAAAAAAAGTATGCTTCTATATCTACTAGCTTAAAAACAGCCAGGGCCTACAAGAAGTATTGAAGGTCTGATTGAGTCTGATATTACGCCCGAAGAAGATAACTGAGGCGCTAAAGGAAAAAGGATTCTGCGGCAGAAGCGTGATCAATATCAAAAACAGAAACAGGCAGCCCCAACCACTCCTTAAGATTGAGCTTGAACCAAAAGATATCTTAAAAAAACGAGGTTTTTCCAATTTATAAACTCCAGCTCCTTCTGCACCGTAAGATAACAGTAGAAGGGCCGCATAAACGAAACTCTCCTGTACATCGTTCGAACTGCCAAGAATACGGCTATACAAGGTCGTATTGCACACTTTGCCAGGTGTGCGTAGTAAGTTGAGATCTTTACGACTCGACAAGCTGATGCAAAATATTGTATCCCAAGAATCTAATTAAATATTGGCTACCTTACGCAATAGCTACGTCAATGGTATTTCACAGCGCAAGCTTGAGCATATCGACTTACAACAATTACCCATTTCAAATTACAGACTACCACTTCTATGGTAAAAATAATAAAGCGCATGGTGGGACCGGTATACTTATAAGGAACCGTATAATGCCACTTTTACAAAGAGATTGCCGAAAATCATCTTCTGTCTACACCTACACCTGGAGGACCACACTCACCTCACTCTAGCGGCCGTATACATTTGCCGCTCATATACAAAATGTATTTACGCTAAACGAGGCTACTAGCACATTCGCGCTCCGTCTTCACCCGTAAACGACAACCAGCAACACACCTCAATTGTGTTTCGTTCAAAAGAAATAAAATAATTAAAGACAATTTCAGCCCAAATAAATCCCCCGGCTGCAACCTTATAACATCGAAAATGATCATCGAGCTGCCACATTCTGCAATTCGCTACATAAACCAGCTCTTTAATGCCATCACCAAGCTTGGTTACTTCCCACAACGATGGCAGAGATTGATCATCATAATGATTCCAAAGCCTGGTAAGAACAACACAGTTCCTTCATCTTACAGTCAAATAAGTCTACCTTATACCTTAGCCGTTTAAGGTCCCCAATCCAAGCTACAGCACAGCACACCTCATAGACATTGAGAACTGACTTTCTGACTAGCGAATAAAAATAAACAAGCAAAAAACTTACGACACCCGAAAAATGAGGAAACCTACCTAGGAGTACATCTTGGTAGAATGGCGCAGGCACATTGAAGCCAAACAAATTCATCTTAAACTCAAAGCCAACAACTTACATTGGCTCATCAACGCTAGCTCACAGTTAAGCTTAGACTACAAGGTCTTAGTCTGTATTGAAACCTATGTGGACCTATGATTCACAGCTATGGGGTAAGCTTTTTTCGCACCTTACCACCTAGCGTGAGGTCTAACACAGCTAAGCAGTTGTTCCTGACTCGGACTTAAGGACCTACCAACTCAGCGAAGAAATTTTTAGGGAAGTCTAATCGCAAAACAGTTGGAAAAATAAAACATTGTTCAGAAAAATTTGTTATCGTTATGATTTGTAAACTTATTGCTAGTTCTTATACAAGAAGATTGTATAAATAAATGCAAGGTAAAAAAACTAACTTGCCAACCTAACCTGCCGTCTTATCCTTGTCCTAAGTTAGTTTGCGACCCCTTCACGCCTGTCTGAGGCTGATCGTTTCCCGCTCTCTAATAGCATTCCATGTTTTTTTTTTTTTTGTAGCGTGCGTTTATTTATTTAAGAACTTTCCAGTGGACAATAATTAAATGGTTTGGCGGGTGACATTGACATAAGAGATACTACATGTATTTTGGCGGGATTTAAATTTATTCGTTATTTTTGTGGTAGGTCAAGGGGATGTTTCCTCATTAGACGTCTGCTGGTTTGGCTGTTGTCCAACAGGTTTATGGCGAGGTGGTTGGGGTGGTTCTCGAGCCTTTTCAGGTATCTCTCGCTGAGCCTGGAGATTTCGTCGGTGACTGATGGGATTCCAAGTTGTCTGTGTATTGCAATGTTTTCGTGGTAGGGATGCGCATTGCAGGCAATTCTCAAGCACCTGTTCTGGAACCGCTGTACTCTCAGGCGATTCGAGTGGCTTGCCGTGCCCCACAGCTGTATCCCGTAGGTCCAGATTGGCTTCAGAATTGCTCTGTTCACTAGGATCTTGATGTTCTGCCTCAGCTTGGATCTTCTCCCAATGAGCCATTGCATCTGCCTTACAGGCATCTGCCTGTATGCGTTTATTGACTATGTGGGGACGCCATGTGAGCCTGCGGTCCAGGGTCACCCCTAAATACTTGGGTGTGGGCACGTTGGGGATGTTGGCTCCGTTCAGCGTTATCGGTGTGCAGTCTCCTCTTCGTAGTGAGAAGGTTGTTTGGGTGGATTTTTCCGCGTTCACTACGATACTCCATCTTTTGAGCCAGAGATGTAGCGCGTCCAGTTGTCTTTGTATGATATCGGAGGCTTCTCGTGGGTCGGATGATGAGGAAAGCAGTGTCGTCTGCATAAGTGGCCATATTTTTGTTCCTGGAGGGGATAATGGGAAGGTTTGCGGTGTGAAGGGTGTAGAGGATTGGTCCGAGCACGCTGCCTTGCGGAACTCCAGCTCTGATCAGTCTGGGTAAGCTTATTGCACTTTCGAATCTGACTTGGAATGCTCTTTCCTCAGTGTAGGATTTAAGGAGGGTAAAATTGGGGCTTGGTAGGCAGGATTTTAGTTTGTGGAGGAGTCCAGGATGCCACACTCGGTCGAATGCCTCCTTCACGTCGAGCATTGCAGCACAGCAGTACTTCTTCTGCTCGAATGCCTCGAGGATGCGTTCGACAAGCCGGTGGCACTGCTCCGGTGTTCCATGGCAGCGTCTGAAGCCAAACTGGTGATCGGGGATCAATCCGGCCTCGTCCAGTACAGGCAATACTCTGCGCAAAAATACTTTTTCGAGTATTTTGGAGAGGATTGCCAGTAGGCTGATGGGAGGATAGGAGGCTAGATTGGCTTCAGGCTTACCAGGCTTAGGTAGGACTATAACCTCTGCTCTTTTCCGTTCCTTCGGGAAGTACCCTAGACGAAAGCAGCCGTTGTAAATGCTGGCCAGCATTTGTGTGCAGCGGAGTGGTAACATTTTTAAGGCTGCCGGATCAGGCCTGGAGGCTTGCTGTTTTTGAGTAGGGCGATCTCCTGCGCAACTTCTTCTGGGTTGACTGGTTACAACGGACTGTCGATAAATCTGGCGGTTTCGGCACGCTCTTCGGCAGTGGAGCAGTCGAAAGGTGAGAATGCATTGAAGAGATGTTCGGCGAATGCTTCTGTTCCTTCAGCGTCCGAGCGGCACCATTATCCATCCGCTTTGCGCACTGAAGACACCTTTTTAACCGGTCTTTTAATGTGGTGGGTGACGTTCCATAGGTTGTGATCCGGATCCCCTGGAGATAGTTCCTCGAGGAACCTGAGAAAGGAGTCCTGGCGTAGGCTGGAGATCTTTTCCTTTAGCTCTTTTGTGGCGTGATTGCGCGCTGTTTTGTCTCTTGGATTGCGCGACAAGAACCAAACTCTCCTGAGACGAAGCTTTCAGCCACGAGTGCCGCAATTTCCGGGGACCAGAGGTGGAGGTCTCTGTTAGATGTTCTCGCAAAGGTTGGGGGCGGTGGGCTTGCGAATTCCGCAGCGTTTTGAATTTCCCTAGTGAGAAGTATTGAGGAGAGGATTCGCACTGAGGGCGGAGAGCATCCAGGACGCGAACTTGGCGGCGTCAGTATGTTTCCCCGTGAGCCTCCCGAGCGGGGTTTTCCTGAGGACGGGCGTGTTGATTAGGACGTTTATTGCGCAGTGGTCGGACAGGAGATCAGCATTTGTGGTACAGCTAATCTTAGCATGTCCTATGCAATTCGACACGGCAAAATCTAGCAGATCTAGGTTCCTGAGGGAATTGGTTGGCCAGTGGGTAGGCTCGCCAGTGGAGTGCCAGTCCAGGCTTTTACGTTGCAGGCACTCAAACAGTGTTTTCCTTTTGGGGTTTTTGGCACGTGATCCCCACCAAGAGTGTTAGGCGTTAAAGTCTCCAGCTGCTATGAACCGGGGCCCGAGATGCTCGAAGAACTCACTGAGGTGACTTGGTGTTATGCGGTATCTGGGGGGAAGTAGACCGCTCCGATATTGTTGTCTCCTTGCGGGCTGGCGATCCTGATGACAGGACATTTTGCCCAGTCTTGCTGAAACGCGGACAACTCTAGGTATTGGATACCGCTCCTGATGAGGATGACTGCTTCTCCGCGTCCATGTTGTTGCTGGAAGGTTCAACGTTGGCGAAGAAGATTCCCAGGGGCTCCTTTGTTCTTCTGCCAAGGGGATTGTGCAAATATCTTACAGTGTGCCCCTGTCTGCGAAGGTCTTCAGTAATTTCATCATGGTCAGAGGAGTGTTGGAGCCCTTTGATGACTACTTTGTAGGCTCTTTCGTCCTTCGGTTGGAAGGTCCGATGCCTTTTGTTTTGGGCCACGAGCTGGAGGCGCAGTGCTGTGTTGGACTCCTTGTCCGGCATCATGCCGCGGACGTTGTTGCCATCCACGGTCTTGTATGTGAAGTTGTTCTTCGGGCCCACAAGCGTCGTGATCATCTTGATAAGTGCCGAGATGTTGGTCACATTAGGAATGAATATCGGGGGAGGTTTGATAGTCTTCGGGGTGGGTTTTTGTTTTTCGGGGTCTTGGGCTTATGTTCATCTTTAGCAGGTCCGGGTTTGTCATCAGAGCTCTCTCGTCATCATCTTCCTCACTCGAGAGGATGGCAAAGGTGTTGTTTGCCAGCTTTTTTCGCAGGGCTGCGCTTGTGCTAGGCTTGTCATCCAGCTCCTCTTCTTGCGCTTTCCTAGCCGGTTTGCGTTTAATCTCGCCCGGCTCTGAGTGCAACGTGCTTCCCTCGCTGCTGGAGCTGCTTTTGCGTACTCTGAGAGCCTTCTTGCATGGTGTTGTTCCAAGCTTGTGGGTGGGCAGGGGGGCCTGCCAGTCCATCCTCTCCAAGGGTGGTAAGGAGTGAGGAGGAGGAGAAGCTGGGCACCGTTAGCCGGTGTGCCAAGTGCAGCACGTGGCTGCTGCTTTGCTGAAGTACCTCTGCTTCGAGCACTGAGCTTATGTGCAGATAACACGCACACTCGGGTGTGCGTTGGTATTAGTGCGTACAACTGTTAGGTTCGCAGGCTGGGCCAATCAGAACGCGCGACGAAATCACGAGACGCGATGTGGCTGGGCACGAGTAACAGGACTTGAAATTGATAGAGACAATTTGCTGTCGATGAGTGTTGAGTGTTCGATCGCCATTCAATGCTTCTAATCGCTACTCCTCCGCACATGCAGCAAAACAGCAACCGCTGGTTCCGGCAGCCTCTTGCCCAATGCCCGTGTCCACAGCAGTCCACAGGCTTTTTGGGGATTGGCACCGTTGGCTAGGTTTAGGACCAAGTTGCCCGGGTGGCGTTCCATGGAGCCGCTGGGAAGTGTTTGGAGGCCTCCATAGGGTTGTATTCAGTCGGCTGGACTGAATCGGCTTGGATTGTGCTCTCTGTTCCTAGCCCTGTGTGCCTTGGTCATCCGTTTCCTCACACATTCTATACTTGACCTGTGCTGCATTTGTGCTCTTCCGCAAAAGCTTCCCATTCCCTGCGCAGCTCTTAGTACTCGTCTGTCAGGACGAGTGCCTTTCGTCCACGTGTCGGGATCTCAACGCTAAGCGTAGGTCTCGCAGCTCTCTTTAGCGTTCCTTTTTCCCGTATCCCAGAGTACTTATTAGGGTCTTCATCTCGACAATGTAGTCCACGAATGACTCCCTAAGTCCTTGCTTCCTTTGCCTTAGCTTGTCTGCAAGTTTTGTATCTCCTGAGCAGAAAGTATGTCTGGAAACACTCTATGAACTCGGCCCAAGTCCTCCAGTGTCTATTGTTGTAAATAAACCATTTCGGAGCCTTCCCATGCATCAATTCCGTAACATTCCCTGGCCTGTTTTGGGATCTTCGGGTAATGCGGTTGACTGGGCATGGATACCTCTAGACTTGGCCTTCTTTCTTTGCTCTTCGTTGGTGTGGTATACGCACATAGCGAGCACACACTGTAAGCACTGTGACACACTGGTCTACATGGCGACCGTGACAGAGTTTTTTTTCTTTAACAAAAAAAAAACGCGACTTAAAAACCTGAAATTTCTGTGAAATTGTTATAACATTAAATTAAAATGCACAAATAAATCAAATGAAGTGAATTTAACCAAACCAAAACCAAAAAAAAAAAACCAATAAAATAAATCAAATGAAGTGAATATAATTTGTGTTAAATTGTGAGAGTAAAATGCAAAATAAAAAAAAACAAAATTTTGGAAAATACAAAATAAATCAAATACAAAATCTACTTCCAAATATCCATCCCAATATTCAAATTATATATACATATATATATATAAAAATGAAAATACCAATATTCAAAAAAGTATATATATATACATTTATAAATATGAAATCTTCAAGATTTTATAACAAAGCCTAAAATATAAAAATCAATTAATTAATATTACAAAAAAAAAATACAAAAAATAAATATATGTTTTTTTAAATAAAAATTGGAAGTTCCAAAAACACAACTACAAAACAGTGAAGAAGAATAAGATAGAATACACAATACCGCCGCTTTCACCAACGTTGGAAAAGTCGAAAAAATTTTAAGTGTGAGTGGCAGCCCGCCACTGGCACTGACGCTGGACCGAGATGAAAAATTAAATTATTAACAAATGAACTGGGAAGCACCTGCTCCAATCGAGCAAAGGGACGCACCAAAGCCGGAAGAGGTTTTAGAGGTGTGTCCAAACGCTGGACCCCGCCCGCTCACAATAGCTGAGTACCGGGCTCGCCAGCAGCAGAAAATTCAGCCCCCTAAGAAGAAAAGGGGAGGATGACGAGTGGAACTCCTCAGGCAACGACGCCTGATCAAGAACCTTCTAAAAGTGACCAAAGAAGACGAGGAAAAAATAAAATACCAAAACCAGCTGGAAGAAATAAATAAAATGCTTCGCAATGGTGCGAAACAACGCTTGACGGCATTAATTTTGCCAAAGCCCGAATAGCCTTAAATATAAGAACTGCATAAAACATTCAAGCCGATGCGTTTACGCTGCTTGGAGAATAGTAGCTAACCCAAAAAACCTATCTTTTTTATACTAAAAAACACGTTGAGATCAGGGCACAATTTATGTAACAATCTCATCGTGTCCTCTTTTAAATTACATTTTTTATGAGAGAGGAAACATTCCTTTTTTCCGTTTTACGACAGAAGAGAATAGGTTTTGGATAAAAAAAAGAAGGAATATATGTAGAAAGTTAGGTACATAAAATATTAAAATACGCTATATGCTACGTATAAATTAGCTAATGTTATAAATCAAGTTAAAATAGTTGATCATAGGGAAGAATTAGGGAAAATACAAGATTTTGATAGTAATAGCTTTGGTCAGTAAAATAATTTTAATATTAAATCTATATAAAGAGCACAATAAAAGAATTAAGAAAAGGTATCAGAGTAGAGCCGATGGGCTAGACAAAATATAAAAAGAAGGAAAATAAAAATGTATTAAATAAAATAATCAAAAGAGAATTTTTTTTATGGATACGTGGCCCAAGGTAGACAAAACCGTAAAGGAGGAGGTTCAAAAAATAAGGAATTTTTATAAATGTCTTTCGCAAAATCAAAAAATTGGCGGACAGTAGTAAAACATTTAGAAACAATAACAGGGTCGTTGAATCATATATTCAACGTATTAGATACAAACAAGGAAACGATTAAAAAGGATCATAAGGAGACGTTAGAAAAGGCATACCAATTTGGAAAAGAAAAGCTGAACATATTGTTGGATAAATTTAGTTTTGACGAAATAAACAAAGAGATCATAGGAAAGATAAATCTGGACGTAATTGGTGATCAATATAATTGATAAACCAACTGTCCACAATAGCACAACAAACATGCCACAGTCGAATATTGAATTTCTGAACACAGCATCTAAGCTGATACCAGAATTTGACGGCAAGGCCGAAAACTTGCAAGGTTTTCTGGATGCCATGGGCATAGTAGAGACTATTAAAGACCAATACGATGCACTTGCAGTATCCATAGTCAAAACAAAACTAAAAGGATCTGCAAGAAACCTTATAAGATCTGAAGCAACTCTAAACGAGGTTATTGCAAGACTTAAAAAAATGGTTAAAGGTGAATCTGTTGAGGTATTATCAGCAAAACTGATGAACATACAGCAGAAGGGCAAAACAGCCAATCACTATGGATTAGAAATCAAAAAAATTACGAAGAAGATGGACTTTCACTCGAATTGGCTACAAAATGTTCAGCACAGCAAGCCGTAAAGGCTATCACTAGGAATTGCTCCATTGAGGGGTAGTTTCCGAGGAGGAACTCAATGTGGCAATGGTAATTACCATGGCCGAGATGCCTATTATAATAGAAGAGGCCGAGGCACCTGTCAAAACAATGGTCAGTAGTAGAGTAGAAAAGGCCAGAACCAGAATGGTGGCAGAAGCAACCATCATGGTGGTCAACGCAGATATAACAATGGCAGAGCTGCCCAAGGCAACTCGGAAAACTTATAGCAACCTTCAGATGCCCAAAACTAGAAGCACATGTTCATGTCGTAAACTTCGGTCTAAGTAGATTTATTAATATCACTAACATAAGTTTAACAAAGACTCTTACGTTTTTGTTGGATACAGGAGCGGACATTTCGCTGATTAAGGAAAATTCTGACATTTTCGATGACATTGAGGAAAACAATGTTATCAATATACAGGGCATAGGAGAAGGAGTAATCAACTCCAAAGGCCTGGCCTTCATAGAACTGCAAACTGGAGGATATATAATTCCGCACAGTTTTCACTTGGTTGATTCCAAGTTTGCATTACAATGTGATGGAATGGTAGGTCTAGATTTCATAAAAAAATTTAATTGCCTGCTTGACTACAAGCAAGATAAAGATGAATTCATAATTAGACCAAAAATTCTAAAATTTCCGATTAAAATGTCCATTGAAAGCTGTTCTGGTAGTAATTCTATATTTCTACCAGCTAGATCACAAGTTGTCCGAGAAACCTTAGATACTAAGGAAAACAATATTTTAATACCAAATCAGCAAATCCAACTTGGTATTTTCGTTGCGAATACAGTTTCAACATCTAAAAAAATGTTTGTCCGAGTCTTGAACATAACAATAACAGATAAAATAGTATACATTAAAAATTTACAGTTTGAATCATTGAATAGTTATGAGACACCACGACAACTCCAGAAAGTAGAGCAAAAATTCTACTTAGCCAATTGTCAAAGAATTTTCCACCACAATTCAAAAAGGAGCTAAAAGAATTGTGCTTAAAGTTTAGTGACGGCCTAGACACCGAACCAATAACAACAAATAATTTCTAGTTATAACTAGTTATTTTTAATAAATAACGTTTACCCACACATAACAAATAGTTTTTGACGTTTCCCAACACTTAAATTAAATATTTTTATTTTTCCCCCTCATAAAACTATTTTATTCAATAAATAACGATTTTGTGCCCTTTAAAAATAGTTTTATCGATTGCCAACCTCTAAAAACTAGTTATTTTTAATAAATAACGTTTAACAACACATAACAAATAGTTTTTGACGTTTCCCAACACTTAGAATTAAATATATTCATTTTTCCACCTCAGAAATATATTTTTTTGCAATAAAAAAGTATTTTTACCTTTTAAAAATAGTTTTATCAATTGCCAACCTCTAAAAACTAGTTATTTTTAATAAATAACGTTTACCCACACATTAAAAATAGTTTTTGACGTTTCCCAACACTTAAAATTAAATATTTTCATTTTATATTTCATATTTTTTTTTAATAAAGAATTATTTTTACCTTTTAAAAAACGGTTTATCGATTGCCAACCTCTAAAAACTAGTTATTTTTAATAAATAAAGGTTACTCACACATTACAAATAGTTCTTGACGTTTCGCTACACTTAAAATTAAATACTTTCATTTTTCCACCTCATAAAACAATTTGTTTTTCAATAAAAAAGTATTTTTACCTTTTAAAAATAGTTTTATCGATTGCCAACCTCTAAAAACTAGTTATTTTTAATAAATAACGTTTACCCACACATAACAAATAGTTGTTGACGTTTCGCAACACTTAAAATTAAATATTTTCATTTTTCCACATCAGAAATCTATTTTTTTCAATGAAAAACAATTTTTACCTTTTAAAAATAGTTTTATCGATTGCCAACCTCTAAAAACTAGTTATTTTTAATAAATAACGTTTACCCACACATAACCAATAGTTTTTGACGTTTCCTAACACTTAAAATTAAATATTTTCATTTTTCCACCTCATAAAACTATTTTGTTCAAAAAGAAACGATTTTCACCTTTTAAAAATAGTTTTATCGATTGCCAATCTCTAAAAACTAGTTATTTTTAACAAATAACGTTAACCCACACATTACAAATAGGTTTTGACGCTTCCCTATACTTAAAATTAATTATTTTCATTTTTCCCCCACATATAACTATTTTTTTAAATAAAAATCGATTTTGTGCCTTTTAAAAATAGTTTTATTGATTGCCAACCTCTAAAAACTAGTTATTTTTAATAAATAATGTTTACCCACAAATAACCAATAGTTTTTGACGTTTCCCAACACTTAAAATCAAATATTTCCATTTTTCCACCTCATAAAACTATTTTTTTCAATAATAATGAATTTTTACCATTTAAAAAACGGTTTATCGATTGTCAACCTCTAAAAACTAGTTATTTTTAATAAATAACGCTTACCCACACAATAAAAATAGTTTTTTACGCTTCCCTACACTTAAAATTAAATATTTTCATTTTTCCACCTCATAACACTATTTTTTCAATAAAAAACGATTTTGTACCTTTTAAAAATAGTTTTCTCGACTGCCAACCTCTAAAAACCTGTTATTTTTAATAAATAACGTTTACCCACACATAACCAATAGTTTTTGACGTTTCCCAACACTTAAAATTAAATATTTTCATTTTTCCACATCAGAAATCTATTTTTTTCAATGAAAAACGATTTTTACCTTTTAAAAATAGTTTTATCGATTGCCAACCTCTAAAAACTAGTTATTTTTTTATAAATAACGTTTAACAACACATAACAAATAGTTTTTGACGTTTCCCAACACTTAGAATTAAATATATTCATTTTTCCACCTCAGAAATATATTTTTTTGCAATAAAAAAGTATTTTTACCTTTTAAAAATAGTTTTATCAATTGCCAACCTCTAAAAACTAGTTATTTTTAATAAATAACGTTTACCCACACATTAAAAATAGTTTTTGACGTTTCCCAACACTTAAAATTAAATATTTTCATTTTATATTTCATATTTTTTTTTAATAAAAAAGTATTTTTACCTTTTAAAAAACGGTTTATCGATTGCCAACCTCTAAAAACTAGTTATTTTTAATAAATAAAGGTTACTCACACATTACAAATAGTTCTTGACGTTTCGCTACACTTAAAATTAAATACTTTCATTTTTCCACCTCATAAAACAATTTGTTTTTCAATAAAAAAGTATTTTTACCTTTTAAAAATAGTTTTATCGATTGCCAACCTCTAAAAACTAGTTATTTTTAATAAATAACGTTTACACACACATAACAAATAGTTTCTGGCGTTTCTCATCACTTAAAATTAAATATTTTCATTTTCCCCCCTCATAAAACTATTTTTTTCAATAAAAAAGTATTTTGTACCTTTTAAAAATAGTTTTATTCATTGCCAACCTCTAAAAACTAGTTATTTTTAATAAATAACGTTTACCCACACATTACAAATAGTTTTTGACGTTCTCCAACACTTAGAATTAAATATTTTCATTTTTCCACCTCAGAAATCTATTTTTTTTCAATAAAAAAGGATTTTTACCTTTTAAAAATAGTTTTATCGATTGCCAACCTCTAAAAACTAGTTATTTTAAATAAATAACGTTTACCCACATAGTACAAATAGTTTTTGACGCTTCTTTAGACTTAAAATTATATATTTCTAATACGTTTACCCACATAGTACAAATAGTATTTGACGCTTCTTTAGACTTAAAATTATATATTTCTATTTTTCCATCACAGAAATCTTTTTTTTTTTCAATAAAAAACGATTTTGTACTTTTTAAGAATAGTTTTATCGATTGCCAACCTCTAAGAACTAGTTTTTTTAAATAAATTACGCTTACCCACACATTACAAATAGTTTTTGACGCTTCCCTACACTTAAAATTAATTATTTTCATTTTTCCCCCACATATAACTATTTTTTTCAAAAAGAAACGATTTTTACCTTTTAAAATAAGTTTTATCGATTGCCAACCTCTAAAAACTAGTTATATTTAATAAATAAAGTTTACCCACACATTACAAATAGTTTTTGACGTTTCCTTACACTTAAAATTAAATATTTTCATTTTTCCACCTCATAAAACTATTTTGTTAAAAAAGAAACGATTTTCACCTTTTAAAAATAGTTTTATCGATTGCCAATCTCTAAAAACTAGTTATTTTTAACAAATAACGTTAACCCACACATTACAAATGAGTTTTGACGCTTCCCTACACTTAAAATTAATTATTTTTATTTTTCCCCCACATATAACTATTTTTTTTCAATAAAAATCGATTTTGTGCCTTTTAAAAATAGTTTTATTGATTGCCAACCTCTAAAAACTAGTTATTTTTAATAAATAACGTTTACCCACAAATAACCAATAGTTTTTGACGTTTCCCAACACTTAAAATCAAATATTTCCATTTTTCCACCTCATAAAACTATTTTTTTCAATAAAAAAGGATTTTTACCTTTTAAAAATAGTTTTATCGATTGCCAACCTCTAAAAACTAGTTATTTTAAATAAATAACGTTTACCCACATAGTACAAATAGTTTTTGACGCTTCTTTAGACTTAAAATTATATATTTCTAATACGTTTACCCACATAGTACAAATAGTATTTGACGCTTCTTTAGACTTAAAATTATATATTTCTATTTTTCCATCACAGAAATTTTTTTTTTTTTCAATAAAAAACGATTTTGTACTTTTTAAGAATAGTTTTATCGATTGCCAACCTCTAAGAACTAGTTTTTTTAAATAAATTACGCTTACCCACACATTACAAATAGTTTTTGACGCTTCCCTACACTTAAAATTAATTATTTTCATTTTTCCCCCACATATAACTATTTTTTTCAAAAAGAAACGATTTTTACCTTTTAAAATAAGTTTTATCGATTGCCAACCTCTAAAAACTAGTTATATTTAATAAATAAAGTTTACCCACACATTACAAATAGTTTTTGACGTTTCCTTACACTTAAAATTAAATATTTTCATTTTTCCACCTCATAAAACTATTTTGTTAAAAAAGAAACGATTTTCACCTTTTAAAAATAGTTTTATCGATTGCCAATCTCTAAAAACTAGTTATTTTTAACAAATAACGTTAACCCACACATTAAAAATAGTTTTTGACGTTTCCCAACACTTAAAATTAAATATTTTCATTTTATATTTCATATTTTTTTTTAATAAAAAAGTATTTTTACCTTTTAAAAAACGGTTTATCGATTGCCAACCTCTAAAAACTAGTTATTTTTAATAAATAAAGGTTACTCACACATTACAAATAGTTCTTGACGTTTCGCTACACTTAAAATTAAATACTTTCATTTTTCCACCTCATAAAACAATTTGTTTTTCAATAAAAAAGTATTTTTACCTTTTAAAAATAGTTTTATCGATTGCCAACCTCTAAAAACTAGTTATTTTTAATAAATAACGTTTACACACACATAACAAATAGTTTCTGGCGTTTCTCATCACTTAAAATTAAATATTTTCATTTTCCCCCCTCATAAAACTATTTTTTTCAATAAAAAAGTATTTTGTACCTTTTAAAAATAGTTTTATTCATTGCCAACCTCTAAAAACTAGTTATTTTTAATAAATAACGTTTACCCACACATTACAAATAGTTTTTGACGTTCTCCAACACTTAGAATTAAATATTTTCATTTTTCCACCTCAGAAATCTATTTTTTTTCAATAAAAAAGGATTTTTACCTTTTAAAAATAGTTTTATCGATTGCCAACCTCTAAAAACTAGTTATTTTAAATAAATAACGTTTACCCACATAGTACAAATAGTTTTTGACGCTTCTTTAGACTTAAAATTATATATTTCTAATACGTTTACCCACATAGTACAAATAGTATTTGACGCTTCTTTAGACTTAAAATTATATATTTCTATTTTTCCATCACAGAAATCTTTTTTTTTTTCAATAAAAAACGATTTTGTACTTTTTAAGAATAGTTTTATCGATTGCCAACCTCTAAGAACTAGTTTTTTTAAATAAATTACGCTTACCCACACATTACAAATAGTTTTTGACGCTTCCCTACACTTAAAATTAATTATTTTCATTTTTCCCCCACATATAACTATTTTTTTCAAAAAGAAACGATTTTTACCTTTTAAAATAAGTTTTATCGATTGCCAACCTCTAAAAACTAGTTATATTTAATAAATAAAGTTTACCCACACATTACAAATAGTTTTTGACGTTTCCTTACACTTAAAATTAAATATTTTCATTTTTCCACCTCATAAAACTATTTTGTTAAAAAAGAAACGATTTTCACCTTTTAAAAATAGTTTTATCGATTGCCAATCTCTAAAAACTAGTTATTTTTAACAAATAACGTTAACCCACACATTACAAATGAGTTTTGACGCTTCCCTACACTTAAAATTAATTATTTTTATTTTTCCCCCACATATAACTATTTTTTTTCAATAAAAATCGATTTTGTGCCTTTTAAAAATAGTTTTATTGATTGCCAACCTCTAAAAACTAGTTATTTTTAATAAATAACGTTTACCCACAAATAACCAATAGTTTTTGACGTTTCCCAACACTTAAAATCAAATATTTCCATTTTTCCACCTCATAAAACTATTTTTTTCAATAAAAAAGGATTTTTACCTTTTAAAAATAGTTTTATCGATTGCCAACCTCTAAAAACTAGTTATTTTAAATAAATAACGTTTACCCACATAGTACAAATAGTTTTTGACGCTTCTTTAGACTTAAAATTATATATTTCTAATACGTTTACCCACATAGTACAAATAGTATTTGACGCTTCTTTAGACTTAAAATTATATATTTCTATTTTTCCATCACAGAAATTTTTTTTTTTTTTCAATAAAAAACGATTTTGTACTTTTTAAGAATAGTTTTATCGATTGCCAACCTCTAAGAACTAGTTTTTTTAAATAAATTACGCTTACCCACACATTACAAATAGTTTTTGACGCTTCCCTACACTTAAAATTAATTATTTTCATTTTTCCCCCACATATAACTATTTTTTTCAAAAAGAAACGATTTTTACCTTTTAAAATAAGTTTTATCGATTGCCAACCTCTAAAAACTAGTTATATTTAATAAATAAAGTTTACCCACACATTACAAATAGTTTTTGACGTTTCCTTACACTTAAAATTAAATATTTTCATTTTTCCACCTCATAAAACTATTTTGTTAAAAAAGAAACGATTTTCACCTTTTAAAAATAGTTTTATCGATTGCCAATCTCTAAAAACTAGTTATTTTTAACAAATAACGTTAACCCACACATTACAAATGAGTTTTGACGCTTCCCTACACTTAAAATTAATTATTTTCATTTTTCCCCCACATATAACTATTTTTTTCCAATAAAAATCGATTTTGTGCCTTTTAAAAATAGTTTTATTGATTGCCAACCTCTAAAAACTAGTTATTTTTAATAAATAACGTTTACCCACAAATAACCAATAGTTTTTGACGTTTCCCAACACTTAAAATCAAATATTTCCATTTTTCCACCTCATAAAACTATTTTTTTCAATAATAATGAATTTTTACCATTTAAAAAACGGTTTATCGATTGTCAACCTCTAAAAACTAGTTATTTTTAATAAATAACGCTTACCCACACAATAAAAATAGTTTTTTACGCTTCCCTACACTTAAAATTAAATATTTTCATTTTTCCACCTCATAACACTATTTTTTTCAATAAAAAACGATTTTGTACCTTTTAAAAATAGTTTTCTCGACTGCCAACCTCTAAAAACCTGTTATTTTTAATAAATAACGTTTACCCACACATAACCAATAGTTTTTGACGTTTCCCAACACTTAAAATTAAATATTTTCATTTTTCCACATCAGAAATCTATTTTTTTCAATGAAAAACGATTTTTACCTTTTAAAAATAGTTTTATCGATTGCCAACCTCTAAAAACTAGTTATTTTTAATAAATAACGTTTACCCACACATAACCAATAGTTTTTGACGTTTCCCAACACTTAAGATTAAATATTTTCATTTTTCCACATCAGAAATCTATTTTTTTCAATGAAAAACGATTTTTACCTTTTAAAAATAGTTTTATCGATTGCCAACCTCTAAAAACTAGTTATTTTTAATAAATAACGTGTACCCACACATATCCAATAGTTTTTGACGTTTCTTAACACTTAAAATTAAATATTTTCATTTTTCCACCTCATAAAACTATTTTTTTCAATAAAAAACGATTTTGTACCTTTTAAAAATAGTTTTCTCGATTGCCAACCTCTAAAAACTAGTTATTTTTAATAACTAACGTTTAACCACACATTACAAATAGTTTTTGACGTTCTCCAACACTTAGAATTAAATATTTTCATTTTTCCACCTCAGAAATCTATTTTTTTTCAATAAAAAAGGATTTTTACCTTTTAAAAATAGTTTTATCGATTGCCAACCTCTAAAAACTAGTTATTTTATATAAATAACGTTTACCCACATAGTACAAATAGTTTTTGACGCTTCTTTAGACTTAAAATTATATATTTCTAATACGTTTACCCACATAGTACAAATAGTTTTTGACGCTTCTTTAGACTTAAAATTATATATTTCTATTTTTCCATCACAGAAATCTTTTTTTTTTTCAATAAAAAACGATTTTGTACTTTTTAAGAATAGTTTTAACGATTGCCAACCTCTAAGAACTAGTTATTTTTAATAAATTACGCTTACCCACACATTACAAATAGTTTTTGACGCTTCCCTACACTTAAAATTAATTATTTTCATTTTTCCCCCACATATAACTATTTTTTTCAAAAAGAAACGATTTTTACCTTTTAAAATAAGTTTTATCGATTGCCAACCTCTAAAAACTAGTTATTTTTAATAAATAAAGTTTACCCACACATTACAAATAGTTTTTGACGTTTCCTTACACTTAAAATTAAATATTTTCATTTTTCCACCTCATAAAACAATTTTGTTCAAAAAGAAACGATTTTCACCTTTTAAAAATAGTTTTATCGATTGCCAATCTCTAAAAACTAGTTATTTTTAACAAATAACGTTAACCCACACATTACAAATAGGTTTTGACGCTTCCCTACACTTAAAATTAATTATTTTCATTTTTCCCCCACATATAACTATTTTTTCAATAAAAATCGATTTTGTGCCTTTTAAAAATAGTTTTATCGATTGCCAACCTCTAAAAACTAGTTATTTTTAATAAATAACGCTTACCCACACAATAAAAATAGTTTTTTACGCTTCCCTACACTTAAAATTAAATATTTTCATTTTTCCACCTAATAACACTATTTTTTTCAATAAAAAACGATTTTGTACCTTTTAAAAATAGTTTTCTCGATTCCCAACCTCTAAAAACCTGTTATTTTTAATAAATAACGTTTACCCACACATTACCAAGAGTTTTTGAAGTTTCCCAACACTTGGAATTAAATATATTCATTTTTCCACCTCAGAAATATATTTTTTTTTCAATAAAAAAGTACTTTTACATTTTAAAAATAGTTTTATCGATTGCCAACCTCTAAAAACTAGTTATTTTTAATAAATAACGCTTACCCACATATTACAAATAGTTTTTTACGCTTCCCTACACTTAAAATTAAATATTTTCATTTTTCCACCTCATAAAACTATTTTTTTCAATAAGAAACGATTTTGTACCTTTTAAAAATAGTTTTTTCGATTGCCAACCTCTAAAAACTAGTTATTTTTAATAAATAACGTATACCCACACATATCCAATTGTTCTTGACGTTTCCCAACACTTTAAATTAAATATTTCCATTTTTCCCCCTCAGAAAACTATTTTTTCAATAATAAAGGATTTTTACCTTTTAAAAATAGTTTTCTCGATTGCCAACCTCTAAAAACTAGTTATTTTTAATAAATAACGTTTACCCACACATAACCAATTGTTCTTGACGTTTCCCAATACTTTAAATTAAATATTTCCATTTTTCCCCCTCATAAAACTATTTTTTCAATAATAAAGGATTTTTACCATTTAAAAAATGGTTTATCGATAGCCAACCTCTAAGAACTAGTTATTTTTAATAAATAACGCTTACCCACACATTACAAATAGTTTTTTACGCTTCCCTACACTTAAAATTAAATATTTTTATTTTTCCACCTAATAGAACTATTTTTTTCAATAAAAAAACCTTTTAAGAATAGTTTTATCGATTGCCAACCGCTAAGAACTAGTTATTTTTAATAAATAACGCTTACCCACTTATTACAAATAGTTTTTGACGCTTCCCTACACTTAAAATTAAATATTTTTATTTTTCCACCTCACAAAACTATTTTTTTCAATAAAAAACGATTTTGTACATTTTAAAAATAGTTTAATCGATTGCCAACCTCTAAAAACTAGTTATTTTTAATAAATAAAGTTTACCCACACATTACAAATAGTTTTTGACGTTTCCTTACACTTAAAATTAAATATTTTCATTTTTCCACCTCATAAAACTATTTTGTTCAAAAAGAAACGATTTTTACCTTTTAAAAATAGTTTTATCGATTGCCAACCTCTAAAAACTAGTTATTTTTAACAAATAACGTTAACCCACACATTACAAATAGTTTTTGACGTTTCTCATCACTTAAAATTAAATATTTTAATTTTTCCCCCTAATAAAACTATTTTTTTCAATAAAAAAATATTTTTACCTTTTAAAAATAGTTTTATCGATTGCCAACCTCTAAAAACTAGTTATTTTTAATAAATAACGTTTACCCACACATAACAAATAGTTTTTGACGTTTCCCAACACTTAAAGTTAAATAGTTATTTTTAATAAATAACGTTTACCCACACATTACCAATAGTTTTTGAAGTTTCCCAACACTTAGAATTAAATATATTCATTTTTCCACTTCAGAAATATATTTTTTTTCAATAAAAAAGTAGTTTTACCTTTTAAAAATAGTTTTGTCGATTGCCAACCTCTAAAAACTAGTTATTTTTAATAAATAACGTTTACCCACACATTACAAATAGTTTTTTACGCTTCCCAACGCTTTAAATTAAATATTTCCATTTTTCCTCCTCATAAAACTATTTTTTCAATAATAAAGTATTTTTACCTTTTAAAAATAGTTTTATCGATTGCCAACCTCTAAAAACTAGTTATTTTTAATAAATAACGTTTACCCACACATAACCAATTGTTCTTGACGTTTCCCAACACTTTAAATTAAATATTTCCATTTTTCACCCTTATAAAACTATTTTTTCAATAATAAAGGATTTTTACCATTTAAAAAACGGTTTATCGATAGCCAACCTCTAAAAACTAGTTATTTTTAATAAATAACGCTTACCCACACATTACAAATAGTTTTTTACGCTTCCCTCACTTAAAATTAAATATTTTCATTTTTCCACCTCACAAAACTATTTTTTTCAATAAAAAACGATTTTGTACATTTTAAAAATAGTTTTATCGATGGCCAACCTCTAAAAACTAGTTATTTTTTATAAAGAACGTTTACCCACATAGTACAAATAGTTTTTGACGTTTCCCTACACTTAAAATTAAATATTTTCATGGTTCCGCCTCATAAAACTATTTTTTTGTTCAATTAAAAGGGATTTTTACCTTTTAAAAATAGTTTTATCGATTGCCAACCTCTAAAAACTAGTTATTTTTAACAAATAAAGTTTACCCACACATTACAAATAGTTCTTGGCGTTTCCCAACACTTTAAATTAAATATTTCCATTTTTCACCCTCATAAAACTATTTTTTCAATAATAAAGGATTTTTACCATTTAAAAAACGGTTTATCGATAGCCAACCTCTAAAAACTAGTTATTTTTAATAAATAACGCTTACCCACACATTACAAATAGTTTTTGACGTTTTCCAACACTTAGAATTAAATATTTTCATTTTTCCACCTCAGAAATCTATTTTTTTCAATAAAAAAGAATTTTTACCTTTTAAAAATAGTTTTATCGATTGCCAACCTCTAAAAACTAGTTATTTTTAATAAGTAACGATTACCCACACATTACAAATAGTTTTTGACGCTTCCCTACACTTAAAATTAAATATTTTCATTTTTCCACCTCACAAAACTATTTTTTTCAATAAAAAACGATTTTGTACATTTTAAAAATAGTTTTATCGATGGCCAACCTCTAAAAACTAGTTATTTTTTATAAAGAACGTTTACCCACATAGTACAAATAGTTTTTGACGTTTCCCTACACTTAAAATTAAATATTTTCATGATTCCGCCTCATAAAACTATTTTTTTGTTCAATTAAAAGGGATTTTTACCTTTTAAAAATAGTTTTATCGATTGCCAACCTCTAAAAACTAGTTATTTTTAACAAATAAAGTTTACCCACACATTACAAATAGTTTTTGACGTTTCCTTACACTTAAAATTAAATATTTTCATTTTTCCACCTCATAAAACAATTTGTTTTTCAATAAAAAAGTATTTCTACCTTTTAAAAATAGTTTTATCGATTGCCAACCTCTAAAAACTAGTTATTTTTAATAAATAACGTTTACACACACATTACAAATAGTTTTTGACGTTTCTGATCACTTAAAATTAAATATTTTAATTTTTCCCCCTAATAAAACTATTTTTTTCAATAAAAAAGTTTTTTTACCTTTTAAAATAAGTTTTTTCGATTTAGTTATTTTTAATAAATAAAGTTTACCCACACATTACAAATAGTTTTTGACGCTTCCCTACACTTAAAATTAATTATTTTCATTTTTCCACCTCATAAAACAATTTGTTTTTCAATAAAAAAGTATTTCTACCTTTTAAAAATAGTTTTATCTATTGCCAACCTCTAAAAACTAGTTATTTTTAATAAATAACGTTTACACACACATTACAAATAGTTTTTGACGTTTCTCATCACTTAAAATTAAATATTTTAATTTTTCCCCCAAATAAAACTATTATTTTCAATAAAAAAATATTTTTACCTTTTAAAAATAGTTTTATCGATTGCCAACCTCTAAAAACTAGTTATTTTTAATAAATAATTTTTACCCACACATAACAAATAGTTTTTGAAGTTTCCCAACACTTAGAATTAAATATATTCATTTTTCCACCTCAGAAATATATTTTTTTTCAATAAAAAAGTAGTTTTACCTTTTAAAAATAGTTTTGTCGATTGCCAACCTCTAAAAACTAGTTATTTTTAATAAATAACGTTTACCCACACATTACAAAAAGTTTTTTACGCTTCCCTACACTTAAAATTAAATATTTTCATTTTTCCACCTCATAAAACTATTTTTTTCAATAAAAACGATTTTGTACATTTTAAAAATAGTTTTATCGATGGCCAACCTCTAAAAACTAGTTATTTTTTATAAAGAACGTTTACCCACATAGTACAAATAGTTTTTGACGTTTCCCTACACTTAAAATTAAATATTTTCATGGTTCCGCCTCATAAAACTATTTTTTTGTTCAATTAAAAGGGATTTTTACCTTTTAAAAATAGTTTTATCGATTGCCAACCGCTAAAAACTAGTTATTTTTAACAAATAAAGTTTACCCACACATTACAAATAGTTCTTGGCGTTTCCCAACACTTTAAATTAAATATTTCCATTTTTCACCCTCATAAAACTATTTTTTCAATAATAAAGGATTTTTACCATTTAAAAAACGGTTTATCGATAGCCAACCTCTAAAAACTAGTTATTTTTAATAAATAACGCTTACCCACACATTACAAATAGTTTTTGACGTTTTCCAACACTTAGAATTAAATATTTTCATTTTTCCACCTCAGAAATCTATTTTTTTCAATAAAAAAGAATTTTTACCTTTTAAAAATAGTTTTATCGATTGCCAACCTCTAAAAACTAGTTATTTTTAATAAGTAACGATTACCCACACATTACAAATAGTTTTTGACGCTTCCCTACACTTAAAATTAAATATTTTCATTTTTCCACCTCACAAAACTATTTTTTTCAATAAAAAACGATTTTGTACATTTTAAAAATAGTTTTATCGATGGCCAACCTCTAAAAACTAGTTATTTTTTATAAAGAACGTTTACCCACATAGTACAAATAGTTTTTGACGTTTCCCTACACTTAAAATTAAATATTTTCATGATTCCGCCTCATAAAACTATTTTTTTGTTCAATTAAAAGGGATTTTTACCTTTTAAAAATAGTTTTATCGATTGCCAACCTCTAAAAACTAGTTATTTTTAACAAATAAAGTTTACCCACACATTACAAATAGTTTTTGACGTTTCCTTACACTTAAAATTAAATATTTTCATTTTTCCACCTCATAAAACAATTTGTTTTTCAATAAAAAAGTATTTCTACCTTTTAAAAATAGTTTTATCGATTGCCAACCTCTAAAAACTAGTTATTTTTAATAAATAACGTTTACACACACATTACAAATAGTTTTTGACGTTTCTGATCACTTAAAATTAAATATTTTAATTTTTCCCCCTAATAAAACTATTTTTTTCAATAAAAAAGTTTTTTTACCTTTTAAAATAAGTTTTTTCGATTTAGTTATTTTTAATAAATAAAGTTTACCCACACATTACAAATAGTTTTTGACGCTTCCCTACACTTAAAATTAATTATTTTCATTTTTCCACCTCATAAAACAATTTGTTTTTCAATAAAAAAGTATTTCTACCTTTTAAAAATAGTTTTATCTATTGCCAACCTCTAAAAACTAGTTATTTTTAATAAATAACGTTTACACACACATTACAAATAGTTTTTGACGTTTCTCATCACTTAAAATTAAATATTTTAATTTTTCCCCCAAATAAAACTATTATTTTCAATAAAAAAATATTTTTACCTTTTAAAAATAGTTTTATCGATTGCCAACCTCTAAAAACTAGTTATTTTTAATAAATAACGTTTACCCACACATAACAAATAGTTTTTGAAGTTTCCCAACACTTAGAATTAAATATATTCATTTTTCCACCTCAGAAATATATTTTTTTTCAATAAAAAAGTAGTTTTACCTTTTAAAAATAGTTTTGTCGATTGCCAACCTCTAAAAACTAGTTATTTTTAATAAATAACGTTTACCCACACATTACAAAAAGTTTTTTACGCTTCCCTACACTTAAAATTAAATATTTTCATTTTTCCACCTCATAAAACTATTTTTTTCAATAAAAACGATTTTGTACCTTTTAAAATAGTTTTCTCGATTGCCAACCTCTAAAAACTAGTTATTTTTAATAAATAACCTTTACCCACACATAACCAATTGTTCTTGACGTTTCCCAACGCTTTAAATTAAATATTTCCATTTTTCCCCCTCTTAAAACTATTTTTTCAATAATAAAGGATTTTTACCTTTTAAAAATAGTTTTATCGATTGCCAACCTCTAAAAACTAGTTATTTTTAATAAATAACACATTACAAATAGTTTTTTACGCTTTCCTACACTTAAAATTAAATATTTCATTTTTCCACCTCATAAAACTATTTTTTTCAATAAAAAACGATTTTGTACCTTTTAAAAATAATTTTCTCGATTGCCAACCTCTAAAAACTAGTTATTTTTAATAAATAACGTTTACCCACACATAACCAATTGTTTTTGACGTTTCCCAACACTTTAAATTAAATATTTCCATTTTTCACCCTTATAAAACTATTTTTTCAATAATAAAGGATTTTTACCATTTAAAAAACGGTTTATCGATAGCCAACCTCTAAAAACTAGTTATTTTTAATAAATAACGCTTACCCACACATTACAAATAGTTTTTTACGCTTCCCTCACTTAAAATTAAATATTTTCATTTTTCCACCTCACAAAACTATTTTTTTTTCAATAAAAAACGATTTTGTACATTTTAAAAATAGTTTTATCGATGGCAAACCTCTAAAAACTAGTTATTTTTTATAAAGAACGTTTACCCACATAGTACAAATAGTTTTTGACGTTTCCCTACACTTAAAATTAAATATTTTCATGGTTCCGCCTCATAAAACTATTTTTTTGTTCAATTAAAAGGGATTTTTACCTTTTAAAAATAGTTTTATCGATTGCCAACCTCTAAAAACTAGTTATTTTTAACAAATAAAGTTTACCCACACATTACAAATAGTTCTTGACGTTTCCCAACACTTTAAATTAAATATTTCCATTTTTCACCCTCATAAAACTATTTTTTCAATAATAAAAGATTTTTACCATTTAAAAAACGGTTTATCGATAGCCAACCTCTAAAAACTAGTTATTTTTAATAAATAACGCTTACCCACACATTACAAATAGTTTTTGACGTTTTCCAACACTTAGAATTAAATATTTTCATTTTTCCACCTCAGAAATCTATTTTTTTCAATAAAAAAGAACTTTTACCTTTTAAAAATAGTTTTATCGATTGCCAACCTCTAAAAACTAGTTATTCTTAATAAATAACGCTTACCCACACATTACAAATAGTTTTTGACGCTTCCCTACACTTAAAATTAAATATTTTCATTTTTCCACCTCACAAAACTATTTTTTTCAATAAAAAACGATTTTGTACATTTTAAAAATAGTTTTATCGATGGCCAACCTCTAAAAACTAGTTATTTTTTATAAAGAACGTTTACCCACATAGTACAAATAGTTTTTGACGTTTCCCTACACTTAAAATAAAATATTTTCATGATTCCGCCTCATAAAACTATTTTTTTGTTCAATTAAAAGGGATTTTTACCTTTTAAAAATAGTTTTATCGATTGCCAACCTCTAAAAACTAGTTATTTTTAACAAATAAAGTTTACCCACACATTACAAATAGTTTTTGACGTTTCCTTACACTTAAAATTAAATATTTTCATTTTTCCACCTCATAAAACAATTTGTTTTTCAATAAAAAAGTATTTCTACCTTTTAAAAATAGTTTTATCGATTACCAACCTTAAAAAACTAGTTATTTTTAATAAATAACGTTTACACACACATTACAAATAGTTTTTGACGTTTCTGATCACTTAAAATTAAATATTTTAATTTTTCCCCCTAATAAAACTATTTTTTTCAATAAAAAAGTTATTTTACCTTTTAAAAATAGTTTTATCGATTGCCAACCTCTTAAAACTAGTTATTTTTAATAAATAACGTTTACCCACACATAACAAATAGTTTTTGACGTTTCCCAACACTTAAAGTTAAGTATTTTTATTTTTCCCTCACATATAACTATTTTTTTCACTAAACAACGATTTTGTGCCTTTTAAAAATAGTTTTATCGATTGCCAACCTCTAAAAACTAGTTATTTTTAATAAATAACGTTTATTAACGTTTTTTAAATAACTATTTTTTTTAATAAAAAAGGATTTTTACCTTTTAAAAATAGTTTTATCGATTGCCAACCTCTAAAAACTAATTATTTTTAATAAATAAAGTTTACCTACACATTACAAATAGTTTTTTACGCTTCCCTACACTTAAAATTAAATATTTTCATTTTTCCACCTCACAAAACTATTTTTTTCAATAAAAAACGATTTTGTACATTTTAATAATAGTTTTATCGATGGCCAACCTCTAAAAACTAGTTATTTTTTATAAAGAACGTTTACCCACATAGTACAAATAGTTTTTGACGTTTCCCTACACTTAAAATTAAATATTTTCATGGTTCCGCCTCATAAAACTATTTTTTTGTTTAATTAAAAGGGATTTTTACCTTTTAAAAATAGTTTTATCGATTGCCAACCTCTAAAAACTAGTTATTTTTAACAAATAAAGTTTACCCAAACATTACAAATAGTTCTTGACGTTTCCCAACACTTTAAATTAAATATTTCAATTTTTCACCCTCATAAAACTATTTTTTCAATAATAAAGGATTTTTACCATTTAAAAAACGGTTTATCGATAGCCAACCTCTAAAAACTAGTTATTTTTAATAAATAACGCTTACCCACACATTACAAATAGTTTTTGACGCTTCCCTACACTTAAAATTAAATATTTTCATTTTTCCACCTCACAAAACTATTTTTTTCAATAAAAAACGATTTTGTACATTTTAAAAATAGTTTTATCGATGGCCAACCTCTAAAAACTAGTTATTTTTTATAAAGAACGTTTACCCACATAGTACAAATAGTTTTTGACGTTTCCCTACACTTAAACTTAAATATTTTCATGATTCCGCCTCATAAAACTATTTTTTTGTTCAATTAAAAAGGATTTTTACCTTTTAAAAATAGTTTTATCGATTGCAAACCTCTAAAAACTAGTTATTTTTAA